>JAODJU010000130.1:18147851-18196891 GCA_026776725.1 Gnathonemus echidnorhynchus | reverse complement strand
CTATTAGTTAAGTTCTCCCCAAACAAGCTTGATGGGCCGAATGGCCTCCTCTCGTTTGTAAATTTCTTATGTTCTTAATAATTCTTTAACCTACTATTTATTTCTTCATTTCTATGTTGCTTTCCGATCTTCTTGACTTGTATTCCACCCCTCGGTGGTTTAGATCCTTTAATGAAATGCTTTCTTCAATCCCACGGACCAATCTAAGAAGGAAAGGTGATCACTCGTCGTCTGTTGCCTGCTCCAGACTGTGGAATAGCTTGGTCTTCCATGTCTCCCTGCATTACCACTTTTAAGTCATGGCTTGAAACTCATTTTTAATTTCTTAGCATTTGGGTTTGTTTGATGTTTTTAGCTTTTAATGCTTTAATAGTTCCAGTGGTTTCAATTTGTCCTCGATCTGTCATTACTATCTAAACTTAATTAAAATATGCACCACTTTTCAATCATGGCCTAAAACTTCTTTTTGTTAAATAGCAGTTGAGTTGGCTTTATGTTTTATTATGTCTTGTAAGTTTTAATTCTCTTTTTTTGTACAGGACTTTGGATTAAGAATTATTTTTAAATGAGCTATACAAGTAATATTGACTTGCTGTTTCAGTCTCTCTCGTCTGTTTTCTCGTCTATTGTGGTTACAGCATCTTTGGGTTCTTGAAAACCACTATGAAAATTAAATGTATTATTCATGAACGTAGGCGCTAAACCACAGACCAGACTAGTTGGAGCTGCCTGAGGGACCAGAGCTCATTGTCCACGCAGTGTAGGTTAGTGTTCGCATGCAAAATCATATGCAGGTGACAAGACAGATTTGTTTGTTTTTGTTTAATTTTTGGTTTTGTTTTTCATTCAGGCAGCCTCTTGATGGTTCCGCTGGACCTTATCAAGAGCTCCTACCATGCAGAACACAGGCTGGAAAACCAGCAGCCACTGGCTGAATTAAGCTCCACCGAAAACCCAGCACCGAACAGGTAGTACAGCTGTAGTGTGTGAACGGAATGCCCAATGTCACAAGACGTCACTATAACTTACAGTTCATGAAGCAAATTTTTATTTTCTATGTCAACAACAGCAATTGTAACCATTCGTGTCTGAGAAGACGATGTTTAGGACTCCAGAAATTTTAAAATAATTAAAAAAAGAAAAACAGCAGTGTAGAAAACATTCCAGTACAAAAATTGCAGAATTCCTGATTTGTATATATCACACTCGCACCATCCTTAACACAATGTCAAAGCTACGTCTTGTTCCCCCAACCTAAGGTCACCGGACCCTGACCTGACCTGACCCATACACACAAGAGCCACCAGCCTGACCAAATCCAAAGTGGCTTCTGGTAACTGGCCATGTGGGTCCAGCTGGGTTATTAGTCAGGATTCCCACCCCCCCAGTACATAAAAAGATACAGAGGGCTCTCCATTTACACGAGTTGTGTCCTGGAAACACGTGCGCACTTCAAGTTTCACCTGTTTTTCCCTTAACGAAAAATAAAAACGGCATAACTATGCGATTCTTGTTATTTTGACTCGCACCACATAATTAAAAAATATATATCCTTAAGGATATATGGTGTCGTTTAAAAACCGCGCATTTTAAACGTGCGTAAAACCAGAACCGCTGTACTGATGATTCCTGCCTGTCCTGCCCGACCAGGCTGCCCAGCTGCGGGGGATGAGCCTGGGGGGGCTGATGGGGGATATCAGGCCACGTCGGTCTGGGCGGATCGCTGAGTGTAGAACAGAATGTAGGCCTGAGTGTTGCACACCTCCTCCACACTGCACACGTTCATCTCTGAGTCGTTACAGTGAACCCAGAAACCTGCAGAAGGAGGGAGGGAGGAGTTATAGCTGTGCAGGGTTGCGTCCTTATGTCAAGGAGCAAATATCCAAAAATACCACAAAAAGCCAAGATTAAATGTGGCATGGGCCAGGAATTACAGAAAAATTAAACAAGTCTTTTATCTAAATCCTATATGTATTTTGCATTCCTTACTTTTCAACACCATGATTTTTATTTTTTTAATCCATTTTATATGGATTTACATAAACTAAAAGTAGTATCTGTTTTTGTTTCCCCCCCCTCATCAAACTTTTGTCATATTAAAATGGATTATTCATGTTCATAATTGGCAGCAAATCCTTCCTAACCTTAAACACGCCAACAGTGAGACAGTTAGAGGTCACAGTCAGCAGCAGATACACTGACACATGAAAAGCAGCAGAGTCACATCTGGGCCTGAAGCCAGAAGACTAGGGATCTACAGCCGGGATATGGGGGGAGGAATTAGCTCAAAATAGCTAACTGACGAGTAGCCATTTGCCACTCCCACAGTTAACCCCCGCAGTCTACCCACCTCCCTCGGTGTTGTAGCAGTAAGCAGTGTAGTGCCCTGAGCCAAACCCCTTGCCGTGGTGCATGACGACGGCAGAGAGGTCATAGGTCAGGCCCTTCCTCATCTGGGAGGATGAGGACTCCGAGCAGCAGTAGGGCTCTATGTTCAAAACTTGGTCGAACGCTACGTGAACACCAATCTTCTCCCTGTGGTTGCGTCCTGACCACCTGTAAGAGGGAACACGGTGCACCGTCACTGGAGGGGACTGGGGACGGACGAGGGGGGGGAGAGCAGTGGTGGAAACAGAGACACCAACTCACCGGAATCGTTTGAGGTGTAGCCGCAGGACCTGAGGTAACCGACAGATGAGCAGCTGCTTACATGCCTCTGTGAGAACGAGTGGCTTATGGGACGATTTACGCCTCTTCCCTGAAACACAATTAAAAACATGAAATTAGCGAACCCACAAGGCAACGCGTAAACGACAACGATAAGAGAAATACGATGTGAGCTTCAGGGTTCCTTATGCATGGTTACTTTTGTTTCTAACTGTTTGTGAGTTATTGAATTTGCATTAATGACTTAACTACAAAGTATCTAACATAACCTGGGCACAAATGAGCAATACTAGAGAGACAAGAATATGCACATGAACTCAAGGGAAAGTTGCTGTCCAATCAGCATGGAGCAAATATATAAATAAAATCCAGCTTTTTGATATTTCAGCTCTTGAAAACAAACGTGGGAATAATAAAATCACTGCTAGACCTCATCAATGATAACTATTAATTTTCTGCAATTACCATGAAAATCACTAGTGAAAGAGTACAGCGCTGCATTTGGGCATCACATCTCTGTACCAGAAACAAAGACCGTTTCACCCCAAATAAACCATCAAGAAACACGAATTTGTGAAAACATGTGGATGCGAATTTGATGGATGGATGGATAACTTTCACACCAAAAACGGCGCAAATTTTTTTGCAACTGATTGAGAAGTTTGCATACTGACAGGAACTGACTGTCCAATTAGCGACAAGCACAAGTAGCAGTGACAAGTTTTTCTTGTTTCTTTTGAGCAAACAAGTGTGAAAAAAGGTGAATATACACCCAATTCTAAAATAAACTTAACAATGACCATTTCAGATGGTGAAAAAGCTTTGGATGTATCCATCTATATCAGTTAAATAACTATGGGGGAATATCCCAGAAAGAGGGCTTAGTGCTACTTCAGGATAAGCAAAACTTATAAGAACATGGCAGCAACATTATCAGTTAACTACAGAAACAGGGAAAACAGAGCTTATTGTTTATTTATTTTTACGTTTTTTTTTTTTTAGATACGTTTCTGGCTACATACAGATCAGTCAATAAATCAAGTAATGACATTAATAGCCACAGCCTAATATAAGCCATGCGGCAAAACCTTACAAAACCTTAAAAACCTATTAAAAAAGACTTCGGAAAAACCAACAAATACAAACAACCAGAACAGCTGCAAATAGCTTAATATGGCCCTTGTCATCAGACAGGCTAGTTCGGATTCTTTTGATTTGATTTTAAGAATCGAGTCCAATATTAAAATAATGACTTTTTTTCACCTTGCAAGTTAAATATTTATATTATAAAGAGCAGGATATGAACTACTTTCGGGCGGGGCCACCCGTAATCAGGGGGAAAGGAGGATCTGCTGAGACACTATATGGAAATGGAACGATCAAGCCACCGGCAAACCCCCCCCCCCCCCCCCTTTCTGCCATTTCTCAAACAATAACTAAGAATACAATCACAGTTGCATTAATTCCGAGGGTTTTTTAAAATAATTTCATAGATTGATGAAATTACACCAAAACTAATGCACAAAAGAAAGACAGATGCAGTCCGTGATACAGGGTACACACTTTAAAAAACTGAAAAACTTACAATTTCTCACACAAAGTGTAAAACCTTCCACTGTCCCTGAAGTCTAGATACTCCATACACGTCTCAAGCCTCTACATAATCAACGCAAAACTGAAAGTGGTATCTGAATGTCCCTAGATAGTGTTTCAAGTGGCGCAGTACACGATCCATCTTAAATCTGAGATTTTCCAGTTACTATTTCCAATTCCGGCTAAGGATTCTGATAAACGACACAATACATGCAAAGTACTGACCAGCGATTACCAAGGGCACAAAGAAGAGGCGAATACATAACATCAAAACAACAGCACACATTGACGAAACAAGCACTTAAGAGAAATAAATTCCGCCTGAAAGAATCATTCAAACTTCAGCTGTATACAGTGGATAACAGCGTTGAATAAAGACACACTCCTTTTATAGGGCATTAATTAAAAATTAATTACAAGCTCTGCACACCCCTGCACTGGATGCTCGTAATCTATGAAGTCATTAGCATGTCTAATTTATGCATGTGCTTCAGGAATAATCTGCAATTCAGGGACACACTAAAAACGTGAGGTTTCCACCGGTGCATTTTAAGCTACAGATCATTTATTTGCATAAATAATAAAAACCACAGTAGCCCAACTGGTGCATCATGTTAAAATTTGATTAATGCTCTTTATTATCATAAATGCAGACAGTATGGCAGATAATGCAGCAATATATTTTGATGTAACTAAACCTAAATATTTTTATTGAATGTGCAGCATACTGGCATTAGAAACTGAGTCATAATCCAGGTGATCAAAATGTCACAGCGCACATTAAATAAAAAGAGACCAATGCCTTTTCCCTCTCCCAGTGTTTTAAGATAAGAACAGCAAAATCTAGGAGAGAAGATCATTAACTGCAGCAATGCGGTTCTCACAAAATCCTGCTAATCCTCGCTAATCCTCGTTGCACTCTGCACAAACGGGACAGCTAACCAATCGTAACCCACGCTCAGCAGTTTGGTTGCTAGCTGGTGAGGTTGCCAATTTACAAGACTGCAAGCTGGAATCAGTCAAATACGTAAACCCCACTCATAAAAAAAAATGCAGAAACTGGTCTGTATTTATGGTAATATTTGTTTTTTCAAATACTACCAGATTTTTTATTTTTAATTTGGAAAAAAAACCTTCCAGTACTGTCTCTTTTAGTAAAAATCCACTGGCTCACCCCAAATATGAAACCTCATTGGAATTAGTGCCCATTTTATTGTTCGTTTAGACAAAAGGTAACTGACCAATTAGGGATTTGTGCACCATTTGTTGTAGGGTAATTACAGGTGCAACTCCACAGTAAGCAAGAATGTTAAGTGATGCTTTTTGTGCAATAAATCCAGGATTCTTTCCTTTTTGTCATTAGAGATCTTATTTGTGGACCGTCTGCCAAGAGGCAGGCCGCTGGCTTCACAGTCTAGGACAGGTTACCAGCCATTTCCTTGCAGAAACAATGAAAATTGCCCTCCAAATTAATAGGCAACTATATATAAAAAAACATAGGTTACAGCAGCTGTATGTTTACGGAAGCACAAGGCTTTAGGACAAAGCAAAAAAGCCAGGCTTGACATAATTGATACGCAAATACAGTCATGCATCGATCAGCTAGAGGGTTAGATTCTGAGAAATGCATTGTTAAGTGATTTTGTCATTGTGCAAACATCATAGTGTGTACTTACAAACCCAGATGGTACAGCCTGCTACACACCTAGCTTAAATAATGATTCAGAAGTACAGTACAGTAAATGCATTAACCAGTAACGGCTATCATCATTATCAAGTATTATGTGATCAACATCACTGTAAACGCTATTCAGTAACTCCTTCACAATTGTGCATTTCACATGGTTTAATCGCGAGTTGGCCATGAGCAATTAAAATACTGAAATACTGCAGAAACTTGCAGAAAAGCCAAAATCAATACTGAAAATGATTTGGATCACATAAAATCATATAACACACATTTTAGCAATGTTAAAGTAAATGCATAGTATGTCTTTACTATTAAAGTAGTCTAGGCTTTGGAACGTGCATCTTTCTCTCAGCAACCAGCCTCACTCAAGCATTAGATGTCTTTGTGACTGTGGAATTCTCGCAGTAACTTTACAGTGCTGGTAATTTTGCATTTCTACCAATGGATCCAAAACGGAGATGCTCCCAGTGTGTACAGTAGAGACTGTGTACATACAGGGGCATAACTTAGATGGTTTGTATTTTATATAAAAAGTCTAGATTAGAATTTAACATGCGGTGGGAATTTTCCAGTATCATTATAATCTTATGGGACTAGAATCATGCATGTAATCCGTCAGTGACTGAAACGTCGTTATGTGCAGCATGACTGTACGCATTTTTGGTGTGCAGCTGCGTACTTATTGTATATGCATTTGCGCTGTTACAACAAGAAATGACCATACAATTTAACCCATACACAGCATATGCATACCAGTTACATCAGTCCTTGCCAATAAGCATACTCTGACTTTGTTAAATGCTAGGAAAAGCAACTGAACAATAGCAAGTCCTCCCCCTGCATCAACAACATGAGAAAGTAGGAGCATCTGTCTCCTCCACAGCACCGCTGAACTAACCAAAACACTGTGGATCAATGAGCTTAAGATGACTAACAAGGCAGCAAACATGAAATCTGGGTTCCTGAAAGCTAATGCTGGCATTCTACCTGACAGAAGCAACGACAACAGCTCACCGTGGAGAAATGCCCAGTTAACCTGATTAACCTAACAGGTTACCCGCAACTTTTTAGAAGCCTCCTTGTGATAGACTAGAGCAGGTTCGCTACTCACACATGACGTCTGATTCAGAACTTAGATTGTTAAAAATATAAACATTTCATAACAACTTACAGTCAACATTAATGAGATCTGGATCTGGCTCACAAGGCCATGTGTTCCTTAAACCATCAACAAATCCAGCCCGGACTGCACCAAATATCGCAACAAAAAGACAGAGTGCCGGTGACAGCAGCACAAGAGAGCTGCAGTACTGACTGTTGCAGTGGTTGCAGGCGTAGATTCTTCCCTCCAGGGCCTCGGTCTCGGTGAACTTGGCCAGCATCTCGGTGAGCGAGCAGCTGCGGCGGCAAGCCAGAGCGCTGGCCGACTTGCTCACGCTGTGGTATCGCTCCGGGAACTCCAGAGACAGGTCCCAGAAAGGCTCCACCGTGTTCGACTTGTAGTTACAGGACAGACAAGTCACCTGAAGAGCCAGGAAGAGACGGAGCAGCGATGAGGGACAGCGAGCGGCGATGAGGGACAGCGAGCGGCGAACCTGCCAGACACCTACCGCTCATATCGCTACCCAGAATTCTACTGGAGCATTCAAAGAAATACTGCGTTAATCAAAGTTTAAATTATCTTACCTGAGCCCAGATAGAAATTGCTAAGGAAATGATTTTAAGAAAAATAAATCATTCGTATAAAATTGTGAAGCGAAACATAATCACAGCCAGCCTATCTGTTGTCTGATTATTCCCAGACAAGTGCATTAGTGGAAATTAAAACGAGCCTTTTGTTTATGGGCAAATGATTCATACATAACCGATATTACATTTTGTCTTGTGTTTCTAAAGATAATTCAAGAAACCCATAATATTAACCTCATTTCTAATCATACTCAAAAATGATCAAATTTGCTTCACTAATCTGTTGATACAACAACTCAGGAGGTAAAAAAAAACAAAAAAAAACAGCAATTTTCTAAATGCTCAGAAAGGCAGTTAGAGATCGTAAAAAATTCCATACCCATGTAACAGGACAGAAACCAAAGTCACAGCAGTGCATCCTTGAAATATATAAACTTCAGGACAGAGAACTAGATCAGCCGACCTGCGTGCCTCACCTTGAACCCACATGCAGGGTGCAGCAGGTGTAGCAGCCCCTCTACTCATCACAATAAGCACCTGTACAGGTTTACTCTGCCACTACCCCCCCACAGCGCTAGACAAAGGGAAACGTAAATCTATTCAAAAATGTAAATCAGAGATCTGTGAATGTTGGACAAACTCATCCATTCATAAACCTTTATCACCAGTTCACAATCCTATAACAATTCATATTAAGCTGATGTTTAGTGGAAGATTTAACATATTTCAAATAATTCTTTTGAAGATGTACAGCAGGGGTGGGCAGTCTTATCCAGAAAGGGCCGGTGTGTGTGCAGGTTTTTGCTGCAACTCCCTAATTAGATTACTAATTAGAGGACTGATTGACTGAAGAGTCCTCACACCTGGGATTGAACAGCTGACCTACAGGTTATTCCAAAAACCCGCATACACACCGGCCCTTTGCGGATAACACTGGTTACCCTTGATGTAAAGGAATCACTCAAAGGAAAACTCTTCAGTATGTTACAAGTGCTCTCAATGCACAAGGACAGCACACAGAAAGTCGTGTAGAGCCTTTAGAAGGCCGATGGTCTCCATGGAAGCTTTCAGAGCCTTGCCTGCTTATGTCTATGTCATGCAGAGCAATGCGCAGATGGCATTACTGACCAAGGCGCGTTATCAGTCACACGTCTGACGGGGTCGGGAAACGGCGAATACTCACCTGGCTCAACAGCTGTCCGTGGAAGATAGTGTTGAGTACCGTGAGCACCTGTTTGGTGAGCCTCCGCTGGGAAATGGGGATGACGATCTTCCGCCTGGTGCCCTCCGACTCCAGCTCCTGCTGAACCTTGTCCAGCAGCTCGCACAGGAACTCCTGCGCGTCCTGCTGGTCGTAGCCCCGGAAGGACGGGATCAGGTTCCACACGGAGTGCAACATGGCGAACGGGGACACCAGCGACCAGCGGCCCGACCACATGACCCGGAACAGGGTGTGCAGCTCGTGGCACAGCGACATCTGGTGCCGGGTGGAGGATCGCGGCTCCTTGGGCTGGACCAGCTCAGCGGCATTCAGGCTGGGCCTCGGGCCCTGCTTGCCGCCTACGGTGAGGCACCCCCCGCTCCCCAGCTTGTCCACGCGGCCGAGAGTCCCCCTCGACACTGGGGCGCTGTTCACCAGGCCGCCCGACACCACCCGTGTGCCCTGCGAGCGCCTCGTCTTGGCCAGGAGCTCCTCGGTCTCGCACAGGTCCAGCGTGAGAAAGCACTCGCGGAACTTCTGCAGGTGGCTCAGCACCTGCAGGATGGAGTTCATGTAGCACGTGTTCCCCAGGTTCCGCAGCCCCGTGACACCCGGCGCCACCTTCCGGCGGCCCGTCGCGCTGGCGGAGGAGTGCTTGCGGAACCTTCTAGAACTGGCTCCGTCGAGCGGCTTCTGCCGGAAGCTCAGGAGAGGGCCCGGGTGCGGCCGCGCCACGGGCACCCGCTCCGGGGGGTCGCGGAACTTGCGGGGGATGAGGGCCGTACGCCGAGGCAGCTGGGTTAGCAGCCGTGCGCTCTTCCTGGGGGGGACGCTGGCCAGCTCCTCCAGGACCCTCCTCTTCACCTCCTGCCGGCGACGCCGCAGCTCCTCCCTGTGCTGTTCCAGCTCCTGCTCCCGCTGTCGCTGCCTATCCCGCCGCCGGCTCTGCCAGGCGTGCATGACCCTGGCCAGCAACACGCGCCGCCTGTGCAGCAGCGCCGCCTGCATGGTGGGCCGGACCCCGGCGTCGACCTTCCCGCCCCCGGCCCCGCGTAGCGGAGAGTCACCGGCGGACGTCTGCGAGCGCAGGGCGCGCCTGGTGGACCCGCCTCGCACCGTGGACAGGGCTGCCCTGAGCAGCTTCAGGTCGCCCTCCGCATTGTCGTTCAGCACGTAGTCGCCGCAGGCGTGGCAGAAAACGTCCAGCTCTCGCACCTCCATGGCCAGCGGGTGGCGGGACGCCTGGAAGTGGTCGAGGGCGTGTTCCTCCATATAGCGGCCGCAGGCCACGTGCGAGCACTTCAGGCAGGCCCACACCGACTCGGTGGTGCCGCAGTCCACGCAGCGCCATTTCTGCGGGTTCAGGATGGAGTGGTCCTGCGCCAGCCGGAGACGCCCCACGTGCTTACAGCGGTCCATCGCTGCACATGCACATGCGATCTCTCTCAGGACGCACGCCCCTGCGCCTTGCTAAGGTTCATACTGCAGAAATACAGGAACAGGACCGAGTCGTTAAGAAAAACAGTTAAATTTAAAATCAGCCAAAGTGGGCAAGGCAGACAAATTCTTTTCCATTCATCTATCAGTCTTCATAAATTCGTCTCTGCTGCAGAATCGGCGTAATCCTGGGAGCCGATCCCAGGAAGGATAGGGCACAAGGTAGGAGACTCCTTAGGTGGGAAGCCAATCCATTACAGGACACACACAATATTCACACGTTTCAATATTTAGCTGGGCAATTTTAAATAAAATATAATAGTGGATAATCTGCACCCATTCTTGAACGAAAGTAGAGTGGATATCTTACTGAATCTGAGACCAAAGCATCACTGGTCCCAAATCGAGGGGTTCAACTGCTGGTCAAATGTGCAGAAATATCAAGAATTGAGTTAAAGTGTAAAACAGGCAAATGCCAAGGAAGCCCGCTTACAGTATAAAGAGGTTTGCTTGTGCTTTAAAACAGAGGCGTGCTCCAAAAACATTGCAACTTCGGAAAACCTTCAGAAGACCTCGCTGTCCATCTGTCACGACACCTTCACGTCCCAGAAAACACATTTACTCAGCTGCAGGATGAGAAAAGCACGTTTAGAAGACGAAACACCGGACACATGGTGGACATGCAGTGGACAACAGTGTCGTTCACGGGAATCCCGGCGCAAGAACGAGGGGCCAGGCGGCGGGTCCAGGCGAACTAACCCAACTATGCGATGGCAATAAGGCCATGAAAAGGTCTCCGGCTGCTTTCGCACGATGCTCGCAAAAGACAACATGCGTTTGGGTCACCTTATCCATACTCCCGACTCAGTGCGATTCTCGCTTTAAAAACGCCTTTTCTGCCGGCCAGCTGCTATCTACGTGCAGCCACAGTCACTCCACAAACTACAAAACGAACAAGCAACAGAGAAAAATGACCGACCGGCGAAACTCGTCACAAACAAAACAGCGAGTGTTAGCGAAGTAAAGGGAGCGAAGCCACGCAAAAGGCGTTTGCTGCCGGTCGCCCTGTAACATAGAGGGTTAGCGTGTAGCAGCCTCTGCATGCCATTAAAAAAAAACTTCCCCCCCAAAAAAATCACTGCTGCTGACTACCACCCCCATGTCGCTTTACCCCGTTTTCATTACCGGCACCTCAATTTTTATTTTTTTCCTTTCCAAGCTTCCCTCCCCGATGATCTTAGCTGGCGCCTTTGTTGACGGCCATCCGTAAAGCAAATGCAAATAATTTAATAAATAACGAACCTCACTCATGCAACACCCGTCCCAAGACGAGACCAGCCGGCTGCCTCGTTTACCTGACAATGCGTGCAGCCTCGATGGCTAGTTAGCCACTTACCAGAACAAAGACCACTCTCAGTCTGCGGCTGAACTCTCCCCCGGCGAGAGACGGTCGTCAACTTCCAGCGGTCCGGCCCGGGCAAGCGGGCGAAGGAAAACGCGCGTCCGCCGGGCGCCCCGGCCGTCTCTAGAGATGTTATTCAGAGTCAACTTTTATGTCAGTCTTTAAACAAAACAACAGAAGATCCGCGCGGATTAAAGTAATTGATTCTCAAAGAGACAGGGGGGCAGAGAATGCAACTCAGAACTTTAAAAGATTTCACTCTTTCCATTTACAACACTGATAAGACATCAAACAAAACTAATGGGCATGCACTACGCATTTGGAGTTTCTGCCCCTTTCTTTTTTATTTAAACACATATGCGTCTTTTATGGTTTTGTGTAGGGTTTTATTTACCGCCATCATCTGCACGCGCGAGCTGTCACAGTCCCCGAGACAACCGAACTAGTTGTGGAGACGGTAACAAGTCGCTCTGATTGGCTCCGAAGTGATCAATCTTCCGGAAAAGACCGGCTCCCATTGGTCGGCGCAGTGTCGATCATCCTATTGATTACGGGAGAGGTTAAAAGGGTTCAAACGAGCTCGGGCCGCACCGAGCTTACTATATTAGCGGTTATAATTATGCCGGCTCTGTAGTAAACGTGCCGCTGCGACAAGTCGCTTTGCACTCTCGTACTTTTTAATATATTTTTGTCATTTATAAGTCCTCGGTTGCCAGAGTTTAGCGTACAGGACGCCGAGTATGCAGGACCCGTTTGAGAGGATCTGGTCGCGTCGTGAAACAACGCTTTCATCTCTGGGGGGGACGAAGGGAGGGGAAGGAAGGAGGAGGGAATGCAGCTACGGGGAAATGGATAACTGCGTTTTAGAGCCTCAGCTGCGGCTCGCGCGGCGGACCTGCTCGGTGGGTGGATCCCGCGGCGCCTCAGCTCGCTTGCGATTGGCTGGAGGTGTCCGGCACGAGGGCCCTGCCCAGGCAACGGAGCAACTTCGCACGGGGAAGTTAACGATACACAACTGTGCCGGGAAAATAAAACACGAAAATCCATTGCTAGGAAAAGTAAATGCCTCACTTTCCAGCTACCGGCATTCTCAGTACCCGTAGGTATATTCCATTCTTCTTATAGGTGTTCAGATGGTTCAGATGAATATGGTTAAAATGGCTGCAAGCCAAACAATGGGAACAATTAAGCACGTGTGGGGAAATTATTAACCCAGACTAGACAATACTCTTGTGTAAAATATTGCTGCCAGGTACAGAAATTCACGTTTTTATACCACGTTATCCTTACCACAAACAAAAATGTCATTTTCTTATGAAACTTATCCAATCCTCCCTTGTTTATTTACGAGAGCTTTTTCTTTGCAGTCCAATTCAGTTTTACACTAAATCAAATATTGCAACAATTTATAAACACTTTTGACATTACATATACACATTTTGCTAAGTATATGTAATATCTAAAATTACATGCTCAATGTCTTTGTACCAATTTAGTGAACCAAGTTAAAAAAAATTGTCACATCCCTGGGAACAAATGCATACTTGTTTAATATTAGTCTAAATGCATACTTGTTTAATATTATGCTTAATGCAAAATGCTTGTTTTTAAAGTTATTCATGACACCACAGAGATACTGAAAGAATTGTAAAAAAGTTTATTCAGTGAAAATAAGTCTTACACATACTGCCAACAAAGCAGTGACCATCTAAGCTGCTGGATATTTTACTATGATTTAATAACCTGAAAAAAGTGTGAAAAAGAAACAGCCAGTAAACAACAGTACACTGCAAGATTTCACACTCTTTGAATCCCCTTAATACATATGAAAATGCACAACACCTGCAAACGCTTTCATGTCGTCACAATAATATCATCTGATCACCAATTTTAAAAAAAGTCCTGTTTTAGAAATATGAAATCTGTTGACTGTGCCATCACCAAATTTAGTTTGGTAGAGCTTGCAAAGCCGATTACACCATCCAAAGCTTCAGACTTCCCGTTCAGCTGTTACTGCTGGATCTCCTTCCGTTGCTCTTTCTGGTGGGATATCCATGCCCCCCTGTCCGGGTCTGACCCCCCTCTCACCGCACGCCACTCCCTGGCACAGCCTGCTGCTTACGGACCTTGTTGAACAGCTCTAAGTACTGAGTCATAGTGTCGGTGCAGTCAGCAGGAGCATAGAGTCCCTCCGGCTTGGCAGCGAACACAGAGGGCATCTCTGGGACATTTGAGCCCAGAAAGCTTTGCATGAACTCCTTCATCAGGTTCCAGCAGTCCCCCGGTACGACACATGGGCAGTACTCCACCTGCATGGGGGAACATCAGCAGAAATTACACCCCTGGATGAAACAGCAAGCCATCTCCAGAACACACAGGCACTCCCACCAGCCTCACCCCTGACCCTAAGTTTCTTAACAAATCTACTTTCCATCCATCCATCCATCCATCCATATCAGCCTGCACCTAAGGAGAAACAACACGCTCGCACTTTTCTTTGAAACTCGTGTCTGCACCCTCTACAATTCCAGTTCATTGCAACAATCGAAGAGGCATGACTGGGGATCTTTCCTGCTTCCTGCCATCAGACACCACGAGAGCCCCCCCCCAATGTTCCAGCCCTCATTCCCAGCCAGAACACCTCAGGGCAGCATTTCATCTTTAACAAAGCAGAAGTCTGTTAGTATCTGCTTTTAATTGTACATATATCACACTTTAAATTATATATTTCCTTCACGATGTTCTGTTTATATCCCGAGTGACGTTTGCACTATGCTTGTTTTGCAATACATGTTTGTATCTGCACACTCTGTACCTCGCTGATGTCTGCAAAATCATTTACCTCTGGGATCAATAAAGTATTTTTATCTCATTCTAGGGCTGCACGATATCACGTCCTGATTATATGGCACCGTGCAATGATCATCAGGGCTTCAGAAGACGGCATAAACATTTGCCCGGACACCGGCTTTTTGTTACTGTATGGGCATTTACTTACACCCACAAATTGGTAAGCTGATTAGTAGTCTGCCTAAAATATTAATGAGAGGCGCATTGTGAAGCCCAAAAGTTAGCAATCTGTATAAATTCGGCGTATTGTGTGTTAATAAATGTGTTGGACCTCCAATGTCTTTTTTTTTTTTTACCTTGTTTATCCACAATATCTCCTCTTTTAAAAGATGTTGTGGCTGCTGAACTATCCCTTTCCTCACCGCCTCTTCAGTACTTATCGCTTTCCTGATATACCAAACCAGAAGCATGTGGCTTGCAGCGCTAACTGAATTTAATAATCATAAGGATACACTAAATTTATACAGATTACTAACTGTTTAAATGTTGGGTGTCACAATACGCCTTTCATTAATATTTTACAGTTAATCTGCTTGCCAAATTATAGATGTAAGTAAATGTCCGTATGGTGCTGAAAAGTCGGCGTCCAGACAAATGTTTACGCCCGTCATATAAAAACCTGGTGATTATTGCGCATATAGTATGTAATTGCAATTATATCGCAATGTGATATCGTGTCCTACTCTATACTTCTATCATTTGTTATTCTTTAGCTTCGCTTACCTCTACGGAGATGCCACGAGCGCTGGAGCTCATGGTGACGGTCCCCACCTTCACCAGGAAGTCGCAGTACTGGTAGCGGGCCCCGCGCGTCTCCACCTTGTGGCCCTTGGCGTTCTGGAAGTGGCTCTTGAGCTTCACCATCAGCACGTCGAAGTTGCCGTCGGCGATGAGGCAGGGACCGCCCTCGAACATGGCCATGCAGCTGAGCGGCGTCTCCGAGTTGTGCATCACGTAGAGAAACTTGGCCGGCTGACCTGCATGAAGCAGAAGAAGGGCAGCATAAGCATGATGAAGGCTAATGGAGGAAAAAACATCCCCTCGCATCTTTCATATCTCATAGCTGCTCTGCTCCACCAATCAGTACCAGCATACTTGCCAGTTTATAAATGGCCTGCAGTGTGTAAAGCAGGTAATTGGTTTGGCAGAGGATATACTGCTTAGCCACCTCCCCTCCCCCCGGCTTTCAGAGCACACAGTCATGGAGGGGGGGGGATGCTGAAGGCTGCAGAGCCTGATAACAGCTGGGAAGGACAAAACTAGAATGAAAAATAATCAGGGGTAAAGCAAGCAGTGCTGTTATTTAGGGTGGAGAGGAATTTAGTCATTCAACAGTCGGTGTAACCCAACGGGAACCAATAACTGATCATAATCAATTTTTCGTATTTCTAAGCTTCATTTTCTTGATTCCATTTATTTTGATTTTAATGAGTGGATTGATATGACCCATCAAAAGCTTTTTTGAAACCAATTAATAAATATGATGAATACTAGATGCACCAATAAAGCATACAGTTATTTCAGTGATTTTACAAAGAAGGCTCCATTCACTGAACCCATCTAGGAAATATGCCTCATTCTAAGGTACAAAAGCTGTGGCCATCCAAAGATCTGCACCTCTCACTAGCAATATAGGTCAGCAACTTGTTGCCAAAAGAATCTTAGAAGAATGAGCAGCAATCTTTCCAAGTGAAATACATAACAACATGAATTACACCCAGAAGGATGGCTTTTGGTGTAGTGTACCTCCTGCCCCCACCCCCCAGCCCTGCAGTTACCGCTGGTAGTGCCCGCAGCATGGTAGGTCTCACAGTCCACACAGAAGTTGCCCTGCTTCACTGCACCCAGCTGCTCCAGTTTCCTGTGGAGAATGTCCACTGTCTGCTGTACGCTCTTCCCCTCTGCCACCGGGACCTGGGAGACACTGAAAGAAAAAAAAGCTGCTATGAGGAAACAAAGAAGCGCAACCAATTTAATAATATAATAGTTATACACAATTATTATACATGCACTGTCAAAAACTGTACACGTATATGTAAAACAAGAACATAAAAGCGGAAATATACACACATACGCGTAATTAAAAAACGGCAGATTATATAAAAGCTTATTAATGTGCAAAGCAACGTGAGGAGGAAATATGTGGAGATTGACAGTTAAAGCCACATGTACCCATTCACGTGCATGCACAAGCTTCACATATACAGAACGATCGCAACAGACTCGAAAAAAATCACACGTAGCGTGCTATCGATGACCTGCTAGGTTAGCAAGAAAATAACTGTCCTTGTACGAAGTGTCATTATTTCCACAACCCAACCGCTTTCTGACATGTTCATAGTTATGCAACATTAATCTTTTCATGCCATGAAGGAATCCAGATCCAAAACGTCCATACATATGAATGTAGTCTTCTTTCTTTCCTAGCCCTCTCCTAGTTACAGATAATTGATTGTTTTAAGAGCGGCATGTAAATTCGAGTTTTGATTTCCAAAACTTACCAAGTCACCCCCATATCCCTATAATATAACGACTTCTAAGCTCCACTAATGTTTCACCAGTTCAAAGACGAGCAGCTCTTCTGCGACAGGAAGTTACGTAGCTCCGCGACCGGAAGGTCCAAAGACGCAGGTGATCGGCGATGCCACATTTGTAGTTCATTTTGAGGAGATAAAACAAGTTTCTGAGTAGGGAACATGCATTTTCCATCTCATGTTTATTTTAAAGGTTATATAACAGGCATATTATAAATATGTAATATGTAAAAATTCAACCAGGTAAGCTATGTAATTAAGATATCCAGAGGTTCTTCCAATATACAGTCGTTTATTTAAAAATAAAAGAAAAACATCTCCCCGTCGTTGTCACCGATGACAGATTGTAGTTTTAAATTTCACTTTACATTTTTCCATAAGTTCAATAGAATAGTCTTGTTGTCGGTTTGTCCTCGCATCATATATGATTCAACATCTTGATGACGAAAAAATCCTGAGACATGATAATGACGACAGTTATTGCGACGCCATGATGACGGTAACTGCGTTCAGTTTTGGGTTGTGACTCTCAGCGCACGTGCCTGGCACCTTACAGCAGCTAAATGCACGCGTATACTTGAAGCTTTTGTGCGTTGATTCAGTCTAGTGCTAATTACATTAAAACAAGTGACGTCGGTTGCAAAAATGCCGAAAGTGAAGAAATCCAAAGGCGGCGGAGGGGAGAAAAAAGTACCGACGTTGGCTCTTGCCGATCAGATACTTGAAGGAGATGCGGTAAAGGCTACTAACCGGGTGAAGAACAGGGATCGCCGTCAGGAGGATGAGGACGAGTACGTGGATGAGCGTCTGTCGCGAAAGATTTTACAGCAGGCGCGGATACAGCAAGAAGAACTTGAGAGCGAGTATGGACTTGGTACATCTTCGGTGACCAAGAAACAACCCTCCACCGTTTTAGGTGAGTTGAAAAACTGCGAGGCCTAGCATCGTTTCTTGATTGCTTATGTTAACTGGTATTTTGATGTGGCCACGCGATTATTATTTATCCCGACATTAATGAAAGTACAGCTTTATCCTAGCCGTCGGTGACACCCCGCACACTTTAATAAATACAACGGTAACAGTTGCATTTCTGCATACAGGAGTGACCTCTCTATACAACAGCACACTCGTTTGTCCCGACAGTATTTCAGCTGGATTTTTCTCCCATGTTTTACTAGAAAGTATCATCCAGACCTGCATTGTTTTCTTTTTCCAGCCTTAACGTGCATTAAATGCTATTTCCCTTACTGTCATTTACACACATACATACATCTGTGTACATGTATATATCTCCGCAGGCTCTGGGTCTCAAGATCCGGACTCTGATGAAGAGTGGCCATCTTTGGGTGCAGAAGGGCAATGTGAAGACATGGAGTTTGGGTCTGTAGTTGAGGTGGACCCTGAGGATGAGAAAGCTATCCAGATGTTTATGAACAAGAACCCACCAGTCAGGTAATGTCCGTTTAGAAGACTGCCACATTTTTGTAACCTTTTTTGTATTCTTTGTAACCTTTTTTCTCATGTTTTCTTTTCATAAGGTTCCTCATTTTTCATGCATAATTTGCATATGAAAAGACCTGATGTAGATGTTTACAAGTACAGTTCTGTGATTTGCAGTCAGCTTCTCTGAGAAATTATTATAATTCCCATGCAGACGAACGCTAGCCGACATCATCATGGAGAAGATTACTGAGAAGCAGACTGAGGTGGGCACCGTGATGTCTGAGATTTCAGGCCGCCCCCTCCCACAGATGGATGCCAGGGTCATCGAGGTTTACAAAGGCGTCAGCAAGGTGAGCTGGAACCCACAGTGTGTGTGTCGTTAGCCGTGGTCCTGCAGTGAAGAGCGCTCTGTCGGCCTAAGCTTCTCACCAGGGTTTCCACATGGACAGGTTTTCTTTTTGTGCTCTCCTACAAAGCTATTTCCAAATCTCTTAAAATGTAGGGTGATGTGGCTCTCTAAGTTAGGACTGTCTGTGATCAGAAGTACGTTGGTTCAAATCCCATGGCTGGCGGAGTGATGTCACTGTTGGGCCCTTGAGCGAGGGCCTATAGGTGCTCTGGGGATGGTCTGACCCTGCTGTCTGAACTGTACCCCACTTTGGATAAAAGTCTGCTAAATAAATAAATGTAAAAAAAAATTAACATTGTGAACTTATCAGGCGGTTGGCATCTTTGGTGTCTTCTAATGTAGCTTACGACAACTGAACGTCCTGCTAGAATGGATGACTTAAAACAGTTCCTTGCATTTTTGTTTAACTACTGAATAAGCAGCATGTGGTATCTGCGAGCTTCGGTGTAACCTATTGTCTGCTTGTGAAGGTCCTGTCTAAATATCGCAGCGGGAAGCTCCCCAAGGCTTTCAAGATCATCCCAGCCCTGTCCAACTGGGAGCAGGTTCTGTACCTGACCGAGCCGGAGACCTGGACCGCTGCCGCGATGTACCAGGCCACAAGGTGACATGCTTGTCGTTATCTAGAGAGGCTTGGTTATGGGAGGGGTCACTGGTGGGGAGCATTACGGCTTCACACCCCCAGCATTGCAGGTTCGATTCCTGCTCTGGCTCTGTGTGCATCTAGTTTATCTATTCATATGGCCAAGAGTGTGTGTGTGTGTTTGCACCCTGTAAGAACTATCATCCCATTCAGAGTATCTCTTGCCTTGTTCCCTTTGCTTCTTGGGTCAGGCTCCAGCCTCTCAGTGCCCCTACATTAAATAAGCTTTTATCTAATGCACCAATGACTTGGTTATGAATAGTATGTAATGTAAAATAGGCTTGGAGCTTCAGGGAAGCTGAAATGTGTGATTATAGCATGTAAAAGTAAACCAGCCCTGAACTCTGTGCAGGATCTTCTCCTCCAACCTGAAGGAGCGGATGGCCCAGCGCTTCTACAACCTAGTTCTACTTCCAAGGATCCGTGACGACATTGCGGAGTACAAGCGCCTGAACTTCCACCTGTACAGCGCGCTGAAGAAAGCGTTCTTTAAGCCCGGGGCCTGGTTTAAGGGTGAGCAGTAACTGAGTGTTTAGGTTTGCATTTGTCGCACAAGAAGCTCTCTGCCCAGAACTCATGTGCTTGGAACATGGATGCGGGGGGAACATGGATGCAGGGCAGTATCATTTTTTATAAAAAAAATATATTTCCCCCGTAACTGAAGCTGTTTTTCTGGTCTTCCTCCAGCTTCAGATCAGCACACTTTTAATATAAGTTTAAACCATTTTTATGTATTTGATTTCATCGTGGTGCTTTGAAACGGGCATCCATAAAGATGTCACAGGGCAGCGTCATTCATGTAAGCTAAGGTGAACAGAGGCCTGTAGACCAGGGGTAGGGAATCCTGATCCTGGAGAGCCGGTACCCAGCGGGTTTTCTATCCTACCTGATGAGTTCCTATCTGCCTGAGGTCAGCTGTGGTTCATCAGAGAGCAGGTAGGATGGAAAACCTGCTGGACACTGGCACTCTGGGATCAGGGCTGCCTACTCCTCCTGTGGACTGTGTATATTCTCCATTATGGGGAGGGGGGGAATCTGTCCACTGTTTTATGAACGATTCTGTGGATGTATAGCTGTCTTTTGGTCTCACATTGGCCAGTTATTTCTGAGCAGTTTTATTTTACAATTTATCAATCACCATGAGGTTCAGATTGCCTTTCTGCTATCGTCGGCTTTCCCTGCCTGGCTGTGACCATCATGCCCCCACCCCCCCCATCCAGGAATCCTGATTCCGCTGTGCGAGTCGGGGACCTGCACACTGCGGGAGGCCGTCATCATCGGCAGCGTCTTAACCAAGTGCTCTGTGCCTGTGCTGTACTCCAGGTATGTGTGGGGGGCGGAGACAGGCGTTTGTTTTTGTGTTCCTAAATCACATGACCTCTCACATGACCCAACCCTCGTGCCCCCAGCGCCGCCATGCTCAAGCTGGCCGAGATGGAGTACAATGGCGCCAACAGCATCTTCCTGCGGCTACTGCTGGACAAAAAGTACGCCCTGCCCTTCCGGGTGCTGGACGCGCTCGTGGCACACTTCCTGCGCTTCCGTACGGAGAAGCGCACCCTTCCTGTGCTGTGGCACCAGAGCCTGCTCACGTTGGTGCAGCGCTACAAGGCGGACCTGGCCTCCGAGCAGAAGGGGGCGCTGTTGGAGCTGCTCAAGGTCCAGACACATGCCCAGATCTCCGCCGAGGTCAGGCGGGAGCTGCAGCATTCGCAGTCCAGGGACGAGGAGGTTGGGGTCGCTCCCATGATGGTGCTGGACTGAGTGGAGGAGAAGACTTCAGCGCCTTTGGGTCATTGATTTCTGGAGTTCCTTGACGTCTGAAATCTGACCAGTTGCTCCTCCTATCACAGCCTGACACCCCCCCCCCCATCTCTGCCAAAAACAACTCAATCCAGATCCCTGGAGTCATGCAGCTACAGTAAATCGTGGCCATTAAACTCCATCCCACTGTTAAGTTAGGGTTATTTTTTTCAGAAGGATTCTAGCTGAGGTACTGGTTCTCAGTATCCCCTGAATGTTTAATTTTGAGTCCATGGACCCTGGACATTCACATCTTTCTAAATGTGAATTTCCTGCCTGGACGAACGACGAGAAAGATCATCAGAACAAGAGACCGTATAAGACACGATTCCCCATTAAACAGCATCTTTAGCATGTTGTTCCAAGATGAATCTTCAGTTAACATCTCAAAGAACGAAATAATACATTGAGATTTACTCTAGAATTGGAATGTAAGAGAGTCACGACCCCAAACTGAGAAATAAGGTTTGATTTTCCTCAGTTTGTTTTTGCCGTGATCCGATTCAGCTGAAATAAACCACATTTGCTGGTTACGTTTTCCTGGGGTGTTTTTACCACAGCACTGCACTGCACTGCAGTGTGTGCTTCACTGTACTTTGCTGTATATCTTCAAACGGTAAGGTGATGATAGGGTGGTGAAGCACAGTAACCAGATGCGTGTGATGGACTCTGAAAGCTGGTGTGCTCACTGGGTGGCGCTGTTGCCTAGACAGAAGAAAATATGAAAAACTGGTTCTGCTGCTAATGTTTTAGGGGGAAAAAAATATAGCGGCATCAGGGAGTTTGAACTCAGGGTTATAAATAAAATCTGTGGAATGTTTATATTTAAGAACAAAATTTATATTTTTGAGTAAATTTTTAAGATCTTGTTAGTAGTATTTTGCTCTGGAGTGTGAATTCCCAAAGACACCTGGTAAGTTACTTGATTTAATTTCCTTTAAAAGCCAGACATAAAAAAGATTAGCCTTATTATATGCTTAATTTATTGTCTTTATATCAAACACGGGATCCTTCATCAAGGACTATGTTCCCAAAAACATTCTCTGGTCCTGCAGTCCTGTTCTCCCCACACGCTCTGCTTGTACCCTTCCTCTCTTTCTGGCTTCACTCTGGATCTCAGACGTCTCCCTCCTGCATTTCCTGGGAACAGCCACCTGCCACTCATGCTTGGTGCAGCAGTCCATCTCAGGGTCGTCTACATCACAGACCACCTAATAAACACAGAACATCTGGAGAAAAGGGCAAACGCTGAAGTTTTTCGTCATCGTAAATTACATACGTCTTCATTGTTTGTGTTTGCAGGTTCATTATCGGTAATTGCAGTTACTCCATTACAAAAAGAATGGGTCACCTAAATTTTGACACAATCTCTTAGAATGTTGTAGACTTGGCTGGATTTTATAATATTATGATTTGAGCTTTTCCAAGCATTATTGTTCAGTGTCACACGCTTTACTCAATGCTGCTCCAGAGCTGAAGCGTTCAGTAGCCAAAGCTTCTTGCTGTTTGTGGTGAGGCAGCTGTTCTAGCCGACTGCGTGGCTCAGTGTGTGGCCTTGATTAGAAGGTTGCCGGTTCAAGCATGACAAAAATAAGTCTCACTGTTGTATGAAATGATTACAAAGTTTTGGACCTTACTGCGTTTGTACCATTATAAGACTCTTCAGTGCTAAAATGCAGTTTGAACGCTGTCAACCAAACTGTATTGTTGGGTTCAAAAAAGATCTGGAAATATGTACATGCTATTAAATAAACCCTCTAGAAAATGTAAAATTACAAGTAATGGTCATTTTCCATAACTGTATTTTTATTTAATTGTACAGCCATTCATTCATTCATAGTTGAAATTCAATTAAACTTGGGCAACTGTAAATTATACACTGTTAAGTTGACCAACTGCTCCTATGGAAACTACTTCTGAACAGTTACAATTAAGCCATAACACATATCAATATCAAGAGAATAGAACAACTGATTTTTAAAAATCCCTCGGTAAAAGAAAACCCAAAGGTCAGTGGATTTTTGAGTAACATTTTTCTTCATATTTCATTTCGGTTTTCCCTAATGGTAACAGTGCAGCTGTCAGGGATTCTCCGGCCCGAAAAGCACGTGGCCTCCTCTCCATCATCTCCACCAGGGCCCGACGCAGCTGGTGGCAGCTGGACGTCTCGCACACAAGCGGCGAGGGATGTGCTGCTCGTGGAGGGCAAGTAAGACATGGAGGTGCTAGAGAGCGTCATGGATGGTGGCAAGCAGAAGGCCAACATGTTCTCCAACTTCAAGAAGCAGGAGTAGAGGGAGCCCTGTATGGAAAATGGTGACAACCATGGGTAATTAGGAATCCTAGCAGGAATTAAATGTTTGTTATCATTTTTGGTGTGATTATTATTGTGGGAACAATTACAAACAATTAGATATGACCCAACTCAAACCCACAGCCTCCCAGCACAGATCCCTAACCCTGTGAGCTTAGCTGAAGACTTGGACTTAGTTCAAGACCTGTGTCCTGTACTACAAAGGGGGTTACTGGCTTATCGGGGTAACTTGAATGTGTTAAGCAGTAGGTTTGCAGGATGTTTCATCTTGGAATATGTAAACATACTGAAGAACTAGTGTTTGTACCACAGGGTACACCTGGTCCTGTAAAATAGTCTCACATTCCTTAGCAGATATATGAGCATGCAGAGAAATCATTGGTCCTAAGGACTGATACCAACAGACTCTGTGGCAGGAAACATCCTTAGACTTTCTATAAATCTACAAATATCAACCCATCTGGGGTATGTTTCCCAAAAGCATAGTCACTATGTTAGCAACTTGCATAATTGGACCTATGCAATGTAATGCAAGTGTTTCCCAAAACCGTAGTTCAAACGAACGTTCGCAAACACTGTAGTTAAATTGTGTAGTTCGAAGGCTCTCAAGCTGTAGTTAGAAGCTACGATACAAGTAACTATGTCATCGATGGCAGAAAATGCAGTCACCATGAAAATAAGGTGCATTGCATAATATCAGTTGCTTTGAAAATGTAGTTCTGAGAGTACTTTTTATGTACTTCTCTGTTCATGAGTTGAACAGTGAAGATCACATACGAATGAAGGGAACTGTATGTCCAATTTGTGTTAATCGGGCTCCCGTTTCTTGTCCGCAACATCAAGTTGTTTTTTTTCTGTGCACCAATTCCGCCTAGTACGACTTCTGGCTGCTACTCCCACCGCCCAGCAGCGTAGCGTGTGTACTCCCAGCATCCTAGTTCTTTGTACTTGCGTATACCCTTAAAATGATGTTGAATGACGACTTACGAACATTTCAAGTTATGAACGGCCGTTCGGAATGTATCTCATTCACATTTCAAGTTACGAACGGCTGTTTGGAACATATCTCGTTCGCAAGTAGAGGAGCATCTGTATTGCCAAATAGAACTATAGAACAAATAGAATAGAATAGAAAGATAGCATGTGTCAAGTAAATTGGTGATGCTGTGTGAGTTGTGTTAATGGACACAAAGCAGTGCCGACAAAATACTAGGCACATCGCAATGACAATGCTGAAACGATTTATCGCCATTCAGTGGAGTATAAGCTGGGTTTGTAATTGTGAATACTTCAGTGTTAATGTCCTATTCCTTGTGATGTTTTTGTTAAAAGTTTGTAAGATATAGTAAGTGACAGGAAGTACAAAAACTATTTGCACCATTTATATTAAAAAACAAGATAGAACAAGACAGAAATGCAAAACAAACATTCATCTGGAAAAGAGCATAAAGCAACTGCAAAATCCAGACAGATAATAACAAATAAGCCACATCTTACCAGATCACTGCACAAGACACTGCTGAGCCGTCCTATAAGCCAATCCCAAGTGAAAGATTCTTCTAGACACTTTACCCGGTGAAAAGCAGCCATTATGCTGGCACCCGCAATTGTGGATGGCAGGTATATGGAAAATGTGTACTCTGTAAGCGAAAAAATTATTATTTTAAGAATAAATATTAGAGTACTCCAGTATTGGAAGATTCAGGTGAAGTGGTAGAGTACTACTACATTGCCCATTGTAGGCGACTGTGTGTGTTTGCCCTGTGATTCACTGCTATTCTGTGCAGATGGTAGCCCTGCATTCTGCACTATTCAGGCTAACATAAGCTGCACAACCTCCAGCCTGCATCCCTGTACTGAAAAAGCTGTTGGAAGATACAGGGATGAATGCTCAGCGTTGAATAACCCAGCTAGCAGGGAACATTCCCAGAACTTTAGTCGTTATGAGAAGATCTTCTCAAAGTCAGCAGAGAATGTTCTTACTGTAACTTTAATGGAACATTATTTCCACGTTTTACATTTTAATAAAGGTTCTGTCGATGTCAGCATGATAGCATTATTACTTGAACACCCTTTTAATGCAATTTATGTTGAAAAATATGGTTTTCAAATAAAATATAATTTTATAAAAGTGCATCTCATGAATGCAGTGCTACCTGTCGCGATACCCTGCCCTTCATTGGCTTTCAAATTATTAATCTTAGTTGTATTAGTAACTGAAGTAATGGGATAATGTTTTGGGAACATTTCAGGACACCAGGAAAACTGGACAAGGTTCGCATACCTTAACCGTAACGTTCTGTAAACATTGCTAGAACAAATACTTTTTAGGGGGGAAAATGGCCATCAAATCACATAATTTGCCTCCCAAATTGCTTCAACATATTGCTGAAAATACCTACACTCGTATTTATCAGAAGGACGGAAGTCCAGAGAAGACGCTCATCATCATTTTTTTCTTCCCGTTGTTTCAGGATCATGACTTATTTTTCTCAAGATCTTGAGAGAACAAAAAGTACGAAAGTATGAAAGATATTTTTCTTGTGATCTTGACATAACACCTAAGAGCTCGTGAATCTAAACATTTTGTTTAGTGTGTTTTCTTGAGATAACAAGTTGTTTATAATCACAACTATTATTTTTTGTTTTTCTGACATGGTGAGGTAGATGACTGCCAGAACTGTGCATGCCACAGCATCAGGATACAGGACAGGTCTGTTGAATAAACTCCCCATTTAACAGAGGTGGACATTTCAGGTCCAGAAAGTAAAAATCCAGACCAAGATTTTGTTCCAACCAACCAGTTGAGTACTCTGTGTCTGTGACTATTTATGCCTAACTGGTTGGTTGAAACAAAATCCTAGTTTGGATTTTTACTTTCTGGACCTGAAATGTCCACCTCTGCCATTTAAACCCTATAACAAAGTTTAATAGTCAATCTTACTGAAAATGTACTGTTTCTGTCCATTAATTTCATTAACGGTCTAGTGAGCAGTGATCACTACCTTGCAGTTTGTAATTATGTCTTCTCGATAACAGATGTGAAGTTCGAATGTTTTAAACAGCTCAACATTATCTCACTGCAATGTTCCCATTTATCGTAAAATAAATTCAAAGCTGTGATTTAGTGCTCCTCTGTTTGTCAAGTGACAAACACTATTATGACAACTGTCTGGCACTGACAGACATCCTGCTATTTCTACTTTGATGGTCCATTATCAAAGCGAAATGTAACGCGTTGTTCCACGATGACGCAAAACCAACTAAGCTACTAAACCTGTTGCAAGATCAAGGGAGTAAATAAAAGTTATCTCAAGATCATAAGAAAATGAACACGAGAGAACTTCATCATCATGAAATCGCAAGAGAATAAGTCATGATCTCGAGATAATTGGGAGGAAGACATAATGATGCTGCGTGCACTCTCTGAAATTCCGCTCAAAAGACCATTCATCTAAAAAGCACCAAAACAGATTTACAAGGCCTATTTCATACTGTCCTTTGACTGTACTTCCCAAGATAGTTACTGACATTTAGGTGGGATTTTCACTTAGGCACCACATCCATCTTCCGTAACTGTTTATCCAGTACAGGACCCCAGACATGAGTACTTACCAATAGTTGCCAGAGCGATGTAGGAATGGATGTGTTTATGTAGAATGCTGCTGTTGAGAGGAACGGCTGATAATTGGTGTAGAATCTGCTCCAGGAAGTCAGAGGGCAGCACAGACGCGAGGTCCCAGTCCAGCCGGGATACGACTGTAAGCTCCCATTTCTGTGCCAGCAAACAAAGCAAACTCATCATGAAACTAAATTTCTACCACATGGCGTTGTTGAGATTCACTAAATGTACTATATGCATTAAATATACAGTCACCCACCTCAACATACTACTTTTCCAGCCAGTAGTGTTGGGCAACACAGCATATAGGCCGAGCGCTATCTCCAAGAAGACATTACCGATCAAACGCTCGCTCCAAGAAGACATTACCGATCTAACGCTCGCTCCAAGAAGACATTACCGATCTAACGCTCGCTCCAAGAAGACATTACCGATCTAACGCCTGCTCCAAGAAGACATTACCGATCTAACGCCTGCTCCAAGAAGACATTACCGATCTAACGCTCACTCCAAGAAGACATTACCGATCAATACACTTCTGATTCACACAACTTCAAACATTTTGCTCCATTTCATGCGTAACTGCATGCAATCTGTTACGTTTTGAAGTTAAATTTCTGTTTCATTTAATAAAACTATACATTTCATAAACAGGTGTTGTTTAAGCATTTTAGATTCAAGATATATACTCTTTATTAACTATTAATCTGCTCCCCCAAATAGTGAATAGTGGCTGCAACTTAATATGTACAGCATGCAGACAGCAGTAAGAGGTTCAACTTCCATCAGAATGGCTCAGACACATGATGTAAGTGATTTTAAACACAGTATGATTGTGGGTCACTGATCTGATTGACCTGTTGGCGAAAACTGATCAACCAATAAGAGGAGAATGGCCAGATTAATTTAAGCTAATGGGAAAACCACAACTGCAAAATTAACAGCTTGGCCCAACGGTGGAGTACTGAAAGGCATCCGAATGCACAAATCCTAACTGTTAATATGTAGGGGTACCTTATAAAGTGGCCACTCACTGTATTCATTTACCACAGAATTCAGAATCAGCACTTCTGTGATCCAGTCTCAAAAAACTGTACGTTATGAACTTCAAAGGTAGGATAGGAAAAGGGTTGTTGCTCAGTCGGGGCACAAAAACACATCCAGATGGGTTTGTGTGTTCGAAACCGATGGATGCTTTCAGGCCACAATGTCTATTGGTGTCAGCAGATATCTTGCAGGAATCCTTGTAACCAATGATTTCCCTGTAAAGTGATATGATGCCAAGACATACAAAACCAGGTGGACCCTAAGACCAGGCCTAAGTCACCTCAAACGGTCCAAGACACATATACACATTGAGAAAGGAATTTGAGACTTTATTCATGAACATTCGGATGCAATCAGATGCCTTCCATCATCAGATTGCTGAACCTAGAGATGTTCTGCAGTGCGGGTGGATTTCCATCAACTTCATCCCTCAGGGAATGAAGGCTTTATTTCCTGATTTACTTGTGTGAATTCCATTCCAAGAAGAACCAAAGGCCCAACTCAACAAGTCAATGATATTATTATGTATTTGTAGGTGTTTCTGCTATTTTCAGCCACTGTATATGTTTAGAGTCATTATTATCGCCATTTTGGAAACAGTCATTATACACAAGTGTTAAATGGGGACAGATTTTTGAAGTGATGACATACCAGAATCTCTGACACCTTAATGCTGTAGTCGGTGTAGATGCACAGCTTGGTAGCAGTCAGGGGGACGGTCTCACGAAGCTTGGAAGCCAGAAACAGACAAACTGTGCCCAGGAGCTGCAGGTGAGTCTTCTTTAGTGGAAAACCAGCCAAGTATCGATCCAGGAAATTGACTGACAAGGGAAACACTTCATCCTCGCACTTCTGCTCCTCACAAACCTGTGGCAGACCGCGGGCGATGATTACAGCACCAAGCTCCAGTGAACTGGTACTTACAGTCCAAAAACTAGCAATTATTACTTGTATTGTTATGTCAGTGAAATGTTGTTCACCTAGAAATCTGAACTCTATAGACAAAAAAAAGAACATTTTTAGAAAACATTTTTGCACAGTTTATTTAAAATACACAGGCTAACTGTAACGTTACGAGATTTTATACAAGGACCAAAAAACCGTGAACTTAAACACCTGACATTTTGTGATCCGCACAGCCAGTCTTCGTTTTCGGTAAATTCGCATGTAGTTTGCATTCATATGGATCAGTGAAATACTCCTTCGTGGCTCTGATTAGCTGGTGGCTGCTTATATCCGGGCAACGTTCAAAATATTTCAGCTAATAGACAAATAACTCCAGACAGTGCAGCATCTCAAATGCGTTATAATCTTTTCAGCAGCTCAAATGGTAGGATTTTATGTTAGCTCCATAAACTCGTTTAAAGGGCTGTTTGCGCCCGTAGTTTCCGGGACAGGCTCCGGTCCCCCCGTGACCACAGTGGGGATTAAGCGGTTACGATAATGGGTGGATGAATGGACGTTTAAAGGGAAGTGTATGTGTGCAGGATAGTCGAAGTGACACACGCTTTGAGACTCTCACGCAAGAAATCTTACTCAAATCTATATAATTCCATTATATACCTAAAAATAGCTATATCAAAACTGTTGGGGTAGTTTGCAAACCCTACAGATTATTTACAAGGTAATAAAACTCTTACATACATGTAAATGTGTGTGCATGTGTCTGAAGCCAGCTGACCAGACTTGGCAATCCTGACAATAACTGGTCCGTTTAGTAGAACACCCCCAGTCTTGTGCACGGTCTCTGCCCTGCAGACTCCCTTCAATCCTCCCACCTGGAACATCCACGCCGTCAGCGTCCTCCGCATGTGTGGCTGAACGTCAGTCTGGACGCGGCCGAAGTAGGAGCCGGTTCCAGCGGCCCAGTGCCGCTTCTCCAGGGCCAGCAGGTTATTCAGCGCCCTGCTGTCCTCAGTCACGGCCGGGTCACAGGTAGCCCGAAAGGCGCAGCACAGCGGGGCCGCCGGCCAGTTCGGAAACTGATCGTCTTCCAGGCACATTAAATTCATCTGTAAATGCAACCAGATTAAAAACTTTCCAGATAGTTCCCGAAAGCACGCGTGCGTAGCGGCAAGCGGGACCTACATTAATCGGTGGTCGCCGGTAGTATGATAACGCCTACTCATAATTCATATCTGCATATTAATTTCAAAACATCATTAACGAAACTATAGATAGCGAAGAATAAGCATTTGTTACATGCTTCAAGTGAAAATACTATCTTTGCGAAAAATCTGTATTAAGGACGATGTGGATTAGTGCATTGGTAAAACAATATATTTGAAAAATATGGAGTATTCGTTGAAGGGTCTTCAATACATCACAGAAAGTTAATAGTATTGTAGCGCCGCTGAGATGGCTCCACCTAGTGGCAGTGTTGGGGAAATTACTCACAAAAGTAATCAAATAAAGGGGGAGGGGGGGTGCAGATCCAGAAAGTACAAATCCAGGCCAAGGTTTGTTTCAACCAACCAGCTGAGTATAAAGAGTCACATTCACAGAATACTCAAGAGGTATACGCAACAGGTCTTACTATAATGACATTATGTAAGGTATTACCAAATCTGACCATGCACATACTTAATTTTACGTTAAATACATTAATATTTAATTAGCGAATAATATCACATGCGCTGAATTACGAGTCATATACGCACTACGTTTTAAAACACCCTGCTGAGCGCCACGTGAAAATGATTAAAACCCGATTAGGGTCATGTGATTACAAATTAATGCGCGTGATTTGACGTGTCCGTCTTCATGCTCAGAGAAACCAAATGAAAGTATAGGTTTGAAGGTAAGTGTAAAGTTACCTACAGAAAAAAATACTTTTACGATTTGTATAATGCCATTGTTAATTCATGTGGCATAATATAGAATATAAAATATTGCTTGCGTGTTAACGTGGCAGAATTAAGCACGCAAAATTTTGTGCCTCAGTTGTACGAATGTTGCGTGTTGTGTCTTATTCATATTGTACTGTTTAATTACGTATCTGCACCTATACTAGCTTATCTATTGATTCTTTCCAGAAAAAGTGTTTTGTACCTGGAACCACCACAGCAAGAGGCCAAACCACCCTTAGAGGAAGATGTCTGCTGCTTCAGATGAACTGAATGGCCTGGAAACAGGCAGGTTGTGGGGAATTACCAAGCAGCAAGATGACCAAAAATGTGAAGATCTCTTAGGTAGGTGTGAGAAGTCAGATTTTATGTACTTGTAGTGTTTGACATCTGAAAAAGTCATCTGGCTTGGACAGACCAACTACCAAGTGATTACAACAACTGAACAGAAAACTACCAGGTTATGTAAAGTGAAGTGTTCTGAGAACTAGTGGTTTTCTGGATTGTCTCTGCTGTAATGCAGTAACTTGTCCCATCTGCAGATTTTAATTTTGCACCCCTGTTTTTGTAGAGGCTCTTTACAGCCCCGCTGGAGGTATCGCGGCTGCGTTGAGGTCTGTTGCATCCTGGAACACGTGGAATCAAAGTCCAGCCGCAGTCTCCCCAGGTCCACGGTTCACCTTCCCTGGACAGGACGAGCCTCAGAATGTGCCGCCTCCGATGGCCTCCCCCCATACAGAGGTCTCAGGAAAAAGACGGTTTGTGCTTTTTAAATCGCATGTAAAACGGTCTTAGTGGGAATATACAGGACTGCCTGAAACCTTCTTTTTTTTTTTTTTTTTTTGATCTTCAGATATGAGATCAGTCCCAAGGAGAGCGATAAGGATGTTACTGAAATCACAAGTGCTTCTAAGTATTGTCAATCCTGTAAGAAATTCCCTTTCATGTAAATTTCATAGCATTTATTCTGTTTTGTATAGAGTGCAGATTTTCAGTCTTTATTAAGTTATATTTCAACAGCACGTTACAGCAAGTTTGTAACTAATGTAATTTTAGTACAGCAGCTATGTTGATCTTGTACAAGATGCACTGAAAACTACAAAACAGTTGTAATTCTGATATTGGATATACAACATTCCAGAAACGAATGGGCTTCTAAATGGGGAATTTGAAATCCAAAAAAATCTGGTTACACTGCAAAAAAATGGCCTTTCAAATTTAAGAAACTGCTTCTGTTTTGAGACAATTTTGCTAGTTTTAGGCCTCCTTATCTTCTGGTGCAGTAAGAAAATTGTACTTGGTAAGATTCCCTAAAAATAAGACAATATGCCTAAATACAAGCAAATTAATCTTCATAAGATGTTAGTTTAATGAAATGTAGAATTTTATCTAAATATAAGAATTATCCTTGCTTAGATTTTCACTTTTTTGCAGTGTCCTGCTAAACAGGTATTCATTCTTCAGATATTCTGTTATTCCAGCATTAGTTGAGCTTTAGTTGCCTTAAGAACATTTATTCGCATATTTTACTGTTGCGTCTTTTATAACAACTTGCCCCATGCAGTGCAATTCTGAACTTGAAACCCCCCCCCCTTTCCTGTTTGCTGACGGACAGCACCTCTGTACCAGGAGTACTGCCTGCAGTGTGTACAGGCGGAGATGCACAGGATCCAGGGCAGTGGCCTGTCTGCTCTGGCGGCTGCCATTAGCCTGCCCGGCCTCCTGAAGCACAGTGCCCCAGCGACGTCATCGCCTCCTGCTCATCGCTCGGTCCGCCAGGAGAAGGGCAGCCTTCTGTGGCAGGATTTACCTGAGGTTCGACAGCAGGGTCTCCTGATGAGACTGGGTCCAAAGGAGATCAGGCTACAAGAGGTGGAGTGTGTCTTTAGTTAACTGTATACTTAACATTATTATTGGTGCCCCAAATATTATGCTATAACTTATGCTGTATTAACCACAAACTAAGTCTTAGTTACATACTAATCTCGTATGAAGTTTCCAAAGTAATGAATCGTGACGCATGTTTTATCCCAAGCAGTTACTACTGTATATCTAATTCTGTGAACCTTTGTGAATTACTGAAGGAACAAGTCATGAATAACAAGTGAAATTATGATTACATGTTCATCATAAAAGATTCATCACACTACATTAATCTCAAGTAGTGACTATTTGTTTGGGATTTGTACTTGGTAATAACTGCGTTATGAAAGGAGGCAGATTCAGAATAATCCGATGCGTCTCCTAGGCCATGTTTGAGCTGATCGGGTCAGAGGCCTCGTACCTGAAGAGTCTGACAGTGGCGGTGACTCATTTTCGAGGGTCACAGACGTTACGCCTGTCCCTGCCTACTGTGGAACACCACTTTATCTTCTCAAACCTTTTGGATGTCCAGAGAATGAGTGAGCGGTAAGTCCTGAGCAGCACTGGGCGTGTGCCGAGGATGGATTTCTGCAGTGATTGTAGACCAAATTCTTTTTAATGATCTTTAATTTGCGTTGCAGTTTCTGATGGCTACTGGGAACTGAACCGGTTAACTGTTGCTCCAAGTGTTTTGGTGTAAATGGCAGGCTGCCCTATAATTGGAATACCTGTCCAGAAACAGAACTGCAAAGGCTGACTGTCAAATTTAGAATAATGTAATGAGTGGGCTGATGACTGGGGGGGGGGGCAGGCGGCTATTCTCATTTTTAAGGATTTGCCATCATCCAGTACAAACACTTGCGTAAATGTGAACTCTTAAGGCCTAAGCATCGCACCTGTATTCCAGTCCATTTCAGTCCTTAAATGTTTCATAATGGGAGTGCAGAATGGCCTGTCACATGCTGGCCATTAAAATTTTGATGTATAATATCTATTTAATAGTTTTCTGTGACTCTTCTCATGAGAGGATCAAGGTAGATGGATAGAATTAAATTACACTTTGCTAGTATTCGTGTATGAGAGAGAATGTTGTCGTTTTTCTTTTCCAAGGACACACAACCATCTATGTTGAATGCTTGCAGGTTCCTGCTTGACTTGGAGGCCCGTCTGGGGCAGAATGTCATGATGCAGCAGATTGGGGACCTTGTGCTTCAGCACCGCGCCGCACTACGTCGGGTCTACGTGCCGTACATCACCAACATGATGTACCAGGAAACGCTCATCAAACGCCTGATGTCTGTCACTTTCCTTTCCCTTTGTTGTCAGAACGGTAAATTGCTGCTGCTTTTTGGACCTCATCTTCCCTCTTGTATAGGCAGGAAAACAGAGGATTTGTGCAAGCTTTGAAGAAACTGGAGAAGGACCCTGCATGCCAGCGACAGACCCTCAAGTCCTTCCTGGTGCTGCCCTTCCAAAGGCTCACTCGATTGCGGATTGTTCTAGAGGTGATACTGTCATCCTTGAGGGTTAACGAAATGATCACCCTTTTGAACATGAACATGGGCTTATTCTGTACCTTGTATAGAACCAAAGACATTGACCATCCTCAAGTGATGCAAATAGTGTTGACTGTCTCAAACACAGCACATCAAAGTCTGGGATACATGCTAAGCCAATATCCGATATTTGTAGATGACGCATTGCCTGCAGAATAAATGGGCAGGGTGGACCTGAGTGACTGATCAGGGCCAAATAGTTATGGCCAGACAACTGGGTCAGAGCATCTCTGAAACGGCAGGGCGTGTGGGCTGCTCGCGGTCAGCCGTGGCGAGGAGGGGAAAGACCACAAACCGTTGACAGGGTCTTCAGTTTGTCTTTGCAAGATGAGAATGAAGTCTATCCCATCTGCTATTCACCAGCTGAAGGGCTACTGTGGCACAAATAATATAATTTTAATGATGTTATGGGAGTAATGTGTCATGTGAATGCAGGGCATCGAGTCATGATGCGAATGGGGTGGCGTAACCACGGATCGGGCTTGCTGGTCCTGCACATCCCACTCATGCTTGGCACCTGTTTGCTGGTCCCATCTGGGACAAGCATTGTTGACACTGCACATCTATGAGTCTGCTGCCAAACACCTTGTCAGAAGTTCATCAGACCGCTCTCTCAGTAGGTACTCGCCACAACGGACTGAGAACCCTGCCAGTCTTACGGTTTAAGTGATTCCGTTACCCAGTGGTCTGACTATAATGATTTGGTCCTTGGCAAAGCCTCTCGGATCCTCCCCTCCTGAGTTCTTCTGCATTCCACAGGGTAGCTATGAGTACCCAATGTTGGCATGCTGGCTCATATCCACCGTGACACTTTAAAAAAAAGAGATCAACAGTCTGTTATTAATGTCATGTGGAGGTGGTCATATGACTCATCAGTGTGTATATGTGAATATAATAAGTGAAGTAATCCTTTGTACAACTTCCTCTTCTAGAACATCTTGAAGCTGACACCACTCGAGTCTGACCCAGTTACCCTTACAAAGGAAGCCATAATGGCCGTACACCAGGTAGTCTGCTATACAAATGGAATTTAGTAATGTACTCCTAATGCAGGTCTAAAATAACTTTGCATTAGTTTTGTCCTTTCTAACCTATGCACAATTCTCTCTCAATTCTTGCTTCACTTTCCCTTCCGATTCATAAATCGTGCCTGATCCAGATCTTGACGGAATGTGATAACGGCATTCAGCGCATGAAACGGACGGAAAAACTCGTTGCACTGGAGAAACAGCTTGACTTCAAAAATGTTAAGGTTGTCCTGCGTATCTCACTAGGAATTAAATACGCTGATCAGTTGTATAAACGTTCATGTAACTTGGTGTGGTACTGATGAGTGACATCATTTTGCATGCAGTAACACTCTCTCCTGTTGTAGTCTCTCCCCCTTATCAGTCACAGGCGCTACCTAGTGCATGAGGGCTGCTTACGGCAAGTATTAATAAAGGGTCCTCTGAGTAAAGTACTGAACATCCACTTACACCTCTTCAATGACCTGCTGCTGCTCTCTCTCCGGGGGTATGTTACTCAAAGGATGCTCAGCCTGTTAGGGTTCTCCCTGGTTTGAGAGGGGCGGTTGGTAGAGATGGGGAGAAATCTTAAAACCAATTTTACAATAGCATGTGAAACTAATAGAAACAGGTTGAACATGAGTTTTAGAAACGTCAGTGTCTCCTTTACATTGTTCATGAATATTGCTTTTGAACTTGTTTGATACTGGACTGATGTGCTCCCTTTCAGAATGTCCCGTTTCCAAGTGCTGGACTATGCCAGGTTCCCGGCCCATGTCAGTGTGGGCCAGGTGAAAACTAAGGTTTATGGGCTGCCCCAGCATTGCTTCCAGTTGCACTTCTCTAAGAACCACTCAAACCTGCCTGCTGACTTTGTCCTTGCTGCTAATGCTGGGTAATGATTCACTGGCCTGAGTTTTTGTAAAGGAGTTCTAGAAGAGTGGATATTTCCTTGAAATGTAAAATAATAATCAGCCTACATGTTAGATTAGTGTACATTGTGCTATTTACAAAACGATATTTGTGTTTACAAAGGATTTGAAATTTGCTGAGAGTGTAAGTAATGTGATGTGGGGGTGGGGGACTTTCACAGCTCGGAAAGGGATGTGTGGATTGGACTCCTATCACCACAAGGCGGCGACACCACCATGAAAGATGCGGGGCAGGTAATGTTTACTCATCTTAAGTTTCACCACCGTTGCTGAAGATCATTCATGGTTACAAGACTGAAGTGAGTACAAATCAGACTGATACATTTTTTTCCTTTTCCACAGACATCGTAGGGTTTACCTTTCACCATGAAGACTGTATATATTGGGCTTTAATATTAGCAGGAAATGACGGATGTTTAATATATCAAGATATGTGTAATTTTAACTGCTATTCTAATAAAGCGTATGACTTTGGAACGTGTAATAATTTCTGCTCCCCGTAGAAAAGCTTTGTTTGATCTTAAATGTATGCAAGATCTATTTGAGCTCTTTATGACTGCCGCTTTCTATGCGTCCCGGGAACTTATTGGGAACTTGATTTAAAAAAGGGTATATAAATTAATAATGGTGCTGGTACCAACTTTGTTTTGCTTTGGAATGAGGCAACCGTGGTATTAAACTTATATCGAAAACATTTTTATCATAATATACGAAGAGGGGTGTGTATCCCCTCAATAAATCATTTGGTGTCATTCGACCCCGACCGCCCCTCCCCCCCCAAATCAAACTCTCTCCTATGCCCTCACGACATCAGCGTCTTGCCGCAGATCTCACTTTTCAGTCCATCTCCAACCTGAAACCCACCTCCATCCCGAGTCCAGGAAACGGCATCGTGTGCGGAAATCACGTGATTGAATCTGAATAGGGACAAAACTAACGAGATGTCGCGTAGTTTAATCAAATCGATACGGAGTAATGCGGGGAGTTGTGGGTTTCGTTTTTTCATATGTAAAGAACACAATCATAAATCAATATTCATCGCTTAAGAAAGTAACACAGCGGTAGTTCAAGGAAACTTGTATGCGTAAAGCATCACTGAAAAAACTCATGAATCAAAAATGAAGCCAGTCCCCTTTATGGTAATGATTTAATGGCTATGACGCGGCTCGGCTGCAACCAATCGGAATGGAGAGATGCTCCGCTAAAGAGAGCTTCCCAGAACACACGTGACTAAGCGGTTCTCGAGTGCACTGGACTGGGAACTGGACGGGGAACTGCCCGGAATGCCATCGGGGAATAAACCGTGAGACAGTGCGTCTCCACGCAGTATTTTCACCCTCTGGACATGGCAAATTAAAGGTCGTATTTAGGTGACATAAAAAGACTCGTTTAAAAAAAAAAACCCGTGTATACGTGCATTTTAATACCACGTCAACAAGGTACATATGTAAAAAAAGGCCTTTCAGTACGAAGATATGCCTAATTAGCTAATACGTTTCTATTCAAGGGCAAAGGCTTAACGAAGCGGTTCATTGTTTAGTCTGATGTGCTTGAATTATGTGTCTGACTTGGAGTGAAGTAAAAGGAGCAAAGTAGTCAGGGCCGGAGTGGGACTGAATTTCTGACCGGGAATTCAGGATCCCGGACAGCCCCATATAAAACTATATAAACAATTATACTACACTATTATCATAGGTTTCTATTAACATTAACATCAATTGACTAGGCTGTTGCACGTACATTGTTACATACGTTTTAATTTTACCGGCACGTTCCACCCATATCATTTAAGTGTGGAGCGGCTATGACATAAACAAGGAAGTGCGCATTAAAAAATTTAAAAAAATCCAAAAATCTTTAATGATTTCTTACACAATTAATTTTTCCCCAACTTGCGCGGAACATGAATGATGCGCACTTTGGCAATGTTTCCATCCGAATGTGTCGCGATAGTCCGATATTAAAACAACTCCGCTTGAAATTCAGTGTTCCAGGTGAGTTGGTGAAGTGCATGATACATGTGAGAAAAAAAATAAAGGAAATGTACTAATTATGGCGCTGTACCAGGAAAAACAATGCTAATCGCCATAACATTAACGTTAGTTATAGCATTAGTGTTTGTCTCAACATAATCACAGGCATTTCAACTTGGGGATATTGATTTCAGAGAGGAAGATGAGGGGTACCGGCCTGTGCTTGGCTGATATTACGGTAATAGCGTAAATATATTCCCGACCAGGACTAGAGAGTAGTGGTAAAATCTAGGGCCCCAAGAGGGTCTAGCTGCGGACGCCTGTAGACTGGAGATTCACCGGAAATACGTCACTTCCACAGGAAACACGTGATCTTTGATGTAAAGTGGAGTTCCACAGGAGGCACGTGACCGGTTTGGGTTTATTCGCGAGAATTTTACAACAGAAATTCCGCTGTAACACAGAGTTGAGGTCACTTTGCGCCGAATAGCGGAACGACAGATTTCCGGTAAATGTTTGTGCGTCTCAGAGAGTGTTGCTTCCAATTTGCTCCCGGATACTTCCGGGAGAGGTGGGATGTCCCCCTATAACCCTACTGGGAGTCAGGACAAGGATAAGCTACGTTTGTTTGCTTTGCGCCCCCTTTAAAAAGTTTGCAAGACCATTCTGAACGACCTTGTCCCTGCCCACTCTGTTACGTCAGAGTGCGTCCCCTGCGTCCCGTACGTCGGCCAGAGGACGCTGATTGTAGTTATGAGTTGTTTGTGGTAAGCAGAGTAGTATTTTATGTAGTTGAAACCTTGCATGGTCTATTTGTGACTTAGATTATTAGAAAAGCTGATATATTGTTAGGCAGTCTCGCTAGCTTGTACGTTCCTATTTAAAACGTAATTCTATTTTTGGAATATTGACCAAATGTATGCCGGTAAATCGCGTCTACGGCAATTGCTTACAAGAAACGTGAACTCTTCTTGTTTTAAGTGGTCCCTGGTTAACTGGCTGCATGATGCTGAAGATAAAGCAGACACTAAATAATTTGAAATGTTGCATTCCCTGTACAAGTTATACATTGCAAACTTGAAAACCTCTGTCCATTTTCCAGCCGCTTACCCAGGGTGGGTTGAGCCTGGAGCCTGTCCGGGGACCTGTAGAATATAGAGAACGGAGAACACAAAATCACACTATGGCCAATTTTCAGACACGCTTTCGGCTAACTGTATTGTAATTTGTAAAACACGTGCATATTGTCGAAATTTGACTTGATGAATGAATGATGATGTATGCTAGTAACTGGCCAGTTTAAACGCAAGCTGATTGATCGTATGCGGTTATGGCACATCCTCCCTCCGGGTCAGTGGTGCTGATGGACTGGTACAGGTCTGTCGAAGGAAAGGGATTCTTCTCTCGGATCAAACGCAAGAAAAAACGCAGGATTTTCGGTATGAGTTAATGCACTGATTACTAAAATGCCAGCCTTCAGACTTATTAGAACTGCTAGAATTATTTGCCGCAAGGGTATAATTTAAATGCAGTTTTTAGGTAACAATTTAGAAGTACTCTTCAGGTAAATGTGTGTACTGGAATACTGCATGTAAGTATTGGGATGTTGATAAGTATTATAATTGTTGTTTGTGTGTGTGTGTATATATATGAATATAACATTTTCCTTTTTTTAGGTTTGCTAGAAGCACCTACAATTCCGCCTCTGGTAAATGTGGACACTGTCCGCTATAAGGTCTTCCTCTCAGGGAAAAGTGGTGTGGGAAAGACTGCCCTGGCTGCTCGCCTTGCTGGTCTGGATGTGTCTAGCGTGCACTACGAGACCATAGGTTGGTACTTGGCAGATAAATAAGAGGGAACTAAAAGAGCAGGGGGTGTTGCACAAAGCAGCTAGCTGGATAACTTAAGCCAGCTGAGTAAACTGTCCAAAAGGGGGAGAGGTACCATTCATATTTGACAATCTTTACATTTGGCTTAAGTTATCTGGCCTGGCTAATGAAAAAAAATCCTGGGAAGTGGTCCTCAATGCAGGGGGGTATTCCAGGAAGAAGAATTTCTCGCTTAGTCTGCTAACTTGTTGGATCTAAGGTAGTCTGAGCTAAATGTAAGCGAGCAAAGATAAAGTCCTTTTAGTTTGGACTTCCTTAAATCCAACAAGTTATCCAGCTAAGCAAGAAATCCTCCTTCGTGAAACATACCCCTGCTTTGTGGAATACCCCCTTGGATTTCTCAGTTAGCTGGGTTAACTTCTAGCTTAAGTCATGATTATCCAATAGGAATGCTCCTTACCTAAACTCTCATTGGATGATCATGACTTCCCAGCTAACTGAGAAATCCTGCCTCATGGAACACCTCAACGGTGTGAAGGTAGCTTAAGTAAAACTACCAGCTACAAAAATATGGGAGGTTCATCTTGTTTTAACTTTAGTTTTTGTGTTAAATTATGTTTTGTTTCTGCTCCTGAAAGGTTTCTTTTTGGTCATGCTTTATTGTTTGGGGAATGTATTTTCACAGATTTCTCTGTGGACAAGCTATGTCTCTGGATATTGTGTGCGGTAAACGTTAGGCCCCGCAGGTGGTGCTGCCTTCTACTTGTTAGTTTATGGCTTGCAAACTGTTGTATCCTCAGGTATTCAGACCTCTGTGGTCTTCTGGCCAGTGAAGCTAAGGGACAGTGGCCAGGTCCTGGTCTTCCGTCTGCATCTGTGGGACTGTGGGGAAAATGCTCTGCGCCGCTTTGACCATCTTCTCCCGGTAGCTTGTTTCCGTCGCACATGCTGTCATTGTCATGTATTATTTTCTGTCACACGGTAGTTGATGTGACGAAGACTCTCATATTTAATGAGAATTTACTGTAATGTCATTGCATTGCTGCCTGTTTCAGGAAATTACATTGATTCATAACTTGTTTGAAATGAGGGCTGTGGTGTGGCTCTGTGGTTAGGGCTCTCTTCCTGTGATCAGAAGGTGACTGGTTCAAATCCCATGCCTTGCAGAGCAATTTCCCTGTAGGGACCTTGAGCAAGACCCTTAACCCAAGTTGCTTCCTGCTTTGTAATACTTCTCTTTGTATTTGATAAATAAATGTAACATTGTTTGGTCTTGCAAGCCCTTAGTTTTCTGATAATGGGAAAAGTGAAGTGCTGCATAACATTCTGTGATGTTTATTCCTGACATTCTCTAGCTATTATATATCGCTATTGTGTAGTAATATATTTGCATCCGTTTTCCCCTGCCCCAGGCCTGTAAGGAGCAGTTGGATGCCATTCTCTTCCTGTTCTCCTTCACAGACCACTCTTCCTTTGATGACTTACCTGGTCAGATTGCTCGGGGATGTGACCCTTCAAATAATGTTGTGAAGTTGGTGGTCGGCACCAAGTATCCTTTAAAGTCCTGACAGAGTACCTCTTATGGATCCCAGCTCACTGACTATGACACAATTTTATGAATTGTGATGCTGATGTTCAGTGTGATCATCCTTGACGTTACTTCAATGTTTGACCTGTTCATGCACACGGATGTGACGCAGCCAGAAGTAAAGGCTTTCCAGGAGCAGTGGGCTCTTCCCGTGTTCTGTATCGGCGGGGATGCGTGTGATGACCTGCAGAATGTGGCTCCGCTCCTCAACACACTTGCAGAGTTGCTGTGGCACCAGGACTGCGTGACTGTTGGCGCAGTGCCAGCCAATGAGTCTGCTGTGGTAGATATCAGCAGTCGTGCTGGACACTGACCAGACCAAAGGCTGGCTTTAAAAAGTTGGTCATAACTTCTTTAAAAGTCAGTCCAGTCCAGTCCCACCTGTCTGTCCGTCCATCTGTCTAATACTGCCTCTTCTGTATTACAAATGTAATATATGGAAGTAGCTGTATTCGTCATTAATAAATGTTTTGATAATTTGCAACAAACCGCTGAATGTGAAATTGTCCAATTCAAAAGGACCCCTTTCTGGTTTGCAAATGGTTTATTTTGAGATGAAATGAAATATTAGTTTGTGTTGTTAATTCTTCTAAGTGTACTAAGGGTCACGGTTTGTTGTACTTACTAATTTGTGCATTTCATATTGGGAAAATGTCTTTTAAAGACAAACTTTTCATTTTGAAATTGTTAAAGGTTAAAAGAACTTTAATGTGCTATATTTTCTCACCATGTATATCATAGCAAAGTCTGTAGCATTTTGGTGTCAGTTTGTAATTTATGCTGCATAATGTAAGCGAGAGTAAAACTTACAAACATGTATGTTTGTTTGCTTTGTGGTACATTTTGTCTCATGTTCCTGAGCACCTAGAGGAAATTGTAGAGGAAGTGGTCTGTGTTGAGGCCCAACTTGCATGATGGAAAACGAGTGCGTGGTGAACTTGCAAGGTGTGCTAGTAGCACTGGATAACGTGCTTTAGACTTGGTGCAAAGCAAGGAAATGATGCTGATGCTCAGCCATTAGGGGAAATCAAACTGCAATTTTAGGTTACTGGCACAAGTGGACGTTTCAGTTGGCGCGTGAGCGCCACCACAGGCCAGGACTGGAACTGCAGCCATATCTGTTTAAAAAAGTGAGATTTTCAAGGTTTATTGAAATGAGCATTGTCTTATATGGTGTCTAATCTATAAAAAAGGAAAAAAAAAAAGCTTTGTTTGGCAGTGTGTTTATTTTGCACTGTACAAATGGCAAATATACACAGCACAGAAATGGCAGTGCCTGTTCCAGGAACTAAAGATGACGTAGCATAACCCCAAAAGCCTGGTGCTATACCGTGTTCTTGTTTTTGATGTTTACTCTCTCTGTAACTTGTTTTTTTGTTGCAGTTAGAACATCCAGCACTGCAGAGTGGGTGTTGGTTAGGGCAACTATCATATCAGCCACTGAAAGGCCTCAACAAACCTGAGCCCTATTCTATGGCAATAATGGAGGTGTGTGTGTGTGTGTGTGTGTGTGTGTACTGGGCCCCACTCACTGGTTCTGCATCCAAATGGAACCAGAAGGATCTACAGCGATTTACATTTGATGATGTCCTCTTGCATTTGACCCACACCAGTAGTCTTATGAGGGTTGTGACGTTATTCTATAACACTTGAAACGAATAAAGATTAACATTTGACTCAAAGGAGAAAAGATCAGTGAATCTGAGTTGCATTTTCTGAATAATTTGTAAGTGGCCTTTTTTTGCTTTGATTGATAGAAAAATTACCATTCATTGCAACAGAATGCTTTACGGCTACTTGTGGAAACTGTCATAACCTAATCAATAATTCTAATCAAATTTTAAGATGTGTAATCCCCGGAAGTACTCGCTGTGAATGTGTTGTACGTCACAGGTCAGTCTTCAGGACAGCTGAATATGGTTCTTGGTGGTCTCACATCTCCTTAGTCAGCGCAGGCCGTGCAGGGATGTTTAGATGCCTTCTGCGGAAGGCCAATAAAATTGTTTCTCTGCAATATTCTCAGTGCCCAGTCTGCTGCCTAAGGTACAGGCTTATAGTCAGGAGTCTCTGCTCTTTAATTCGCCGTATGACTCTTACACAACCCTTGCCTGAAAAACTCCCTTTCAAATTCTTTCTTTGCTTCTTTTCTGTTGCTGTCCTTATTTTTTTTTCTGTTTTGTTGTTTTATTTTTTAATACAGGTTTATGTTTCTGTCCCAGGCATCAAGGGGCATACCCTGTCCAGAATGCCAGTCCATCACAGCGCAGCGTATCTGCAGTTTAAGTTTTCGGTTAGATTAACTGCATTTTTTTGTACTGCAGGAAGAAACCAGAATAGCACTGGGAGAACATTCAGCCTCTACCCAAACACATACACACATAGCAGAGACGACTGGAACGTGCAGCCCTGGAGGTGTAATGCAGGATGACACCCACCGAGCCGGCCTGCTGCCCTTTTGTTTCCCTGAGGACTAATTACAATCTTAGGAAGATTAAATAACCCAGTTTAAGAGCGCGAATGACTCTGCTGAGGAATACACATCACCATTTTCCTAGATCACATCATGGAATTTCCATCCATCAGAGGTGGATAGTTCAGGTCCAGAAAGTACAGATCCAGACCAAGATTTTGTTCCAACCAACCAGTTGAGTATTAGGAGTCACAGAGTATGCAACTGGTTGATTAGAACAAAAACATGGTCTGGATTTTTAGTTTCTGGATCTGAAATTTCCACCTCTGCCGTTAATGCTTCAAAAAGAGAGGGGAAAAAAACTAGCTTTTGCTTAAGACAATGCTTCCCAGTCCGGTCTTTGGGGACCTGTAGATAATCCACATTTTTGCTCTGGCAGGGAGCTGGGAAGGAGAAACATGGACTGTCTCTGGGGTCACCAAGGACTGGGTTGGGAAACAATAGCTTAAGACCTGAACTAAAGTGCACTGTTAGCTTACAGGTGAAATATATATTGTTTTTTTCACAATTTGGCATAATCTTTTGCAGCTTTTAATGAAGTCACATCCCTTCATCGGCATCTAAACAACCACCTACAGACAATTATATTGTTATAGTCTGTGCGTTCTAATGATTCAACAGAACAAAGGCTATAGATTATAAAATATTTCTCTGAATGTCCAAGTGGAAGAATTTGGACCACGGGATACCTGTAATTAACATGAAGTACAATATAATGTGCAAGAATACAGCACGCCTTTCAGACTAGCTTAATCTTGAATTGTTAGTGACAGGAACATCAAGGGTTGTACCTTAAGGCAAGGACCTGTGTCTGCAGAATGCCAAACAGAGTTCACTTAAGTATGGAGCGCCGCCATGAGACTGTTTACATTCTTGTGGCTGAAAGGTATAAATCCTTTATTTTTTTATTCCAGCTTTGTGATGGCTTACATTATTCTGACAGGTTGGATGCACCCATCCAGAACCTAGAGCTCCCAGGAATGTGCTTTTTTGTAGATAATGGTGAATTAATTAGATTTGGCTCTGTTTGACTAGTTTGACTAGTTCAACGTTCTCATCTAGTAGTGCATGAATTGCTGTCCCTGTAGAATCTAAATCTGTACTCAATGCATCTTGTCAAAACACTGGAAGAAGAAACCTTGTGGTAAATCCTACAGATACAAAAAAGTAGCTTAGGAAGTCCGTGTTGGATTTTGGCGGGTGGGCCAGGTGCTTGGCTAAGTGGCTTGTTTTGATAGCAGTGATAGGTTGTGGTATGCTGAGTGGGACATTCTTCCCTATTCTTCCCTCAGCTTTCATTTTACTGTAGAGAATATGGGGATGGTAGCTGTTCTTCTGTGACTCGCACTATTGGAAAATGCAATTGACCATTAAAGAAGTACGATCAAACAATCTGTTCCATGGTTGGTCTGCTTGACTTAAGTATAGGTTACTTCAGTTGTAATCATTTAGAATTATAATTAGATATCTTCAGATAAGTGTAGTTCCTGAAATAAATTAATGTTGAACAGCTGAACAAAGAAACAATAAGATTGTCTAAAATAAGCATTGGGATGTATTTGGATAATCCTCAATTATTCAAATTTGACAATCACTGAGATAGTTGTTTGTGATCAGCCCTCTGCAAATGTACCATAAGGCAGCAAGAGATGGATAAACAGCAACAAGCTGCATATGTTACATTTTACTGCTGACAAACTAAGTCTGTATCGTCACATCATGCTTGAAATGTTGACAATGTCCCCAAAGTGTGGTAAAACCTGAAACTTCGTTACTTTTGGGGACATTTTTTCAGGTCGCCATTTGGATAACCTCAGTTTTATAAAAATCTGTGAATACAATCAAAAAAGAAAAAAAAGGCAGAAATGCCTAAAGTCTTGTACTTTGGTTGCTTATGATTAAGGTTAGGGCTGGGTAGGGGTTAAGGGTGTCGTGATTGAGATTCAGGTTTGTCCTCTAGAAATGAATGGAGAGTCCCCACAAAGATATGAGTGTGTGTGTGTGTTTAAACCTTGAAATAACTCCCTCAGTATGAGACTCTATTGCCAGCCACTCTCTAATTTCCTGGCAGTCACAAGCTCAGCCTTAAACTAGAGGGGGAACCTAATCCTGGGAGATTTAGACTAAATTAAAAGGGACTATCGGAGGCCTTTTTCTTTTCCATTTCAGGATAGCAAAACATTCATTAACGGGTGTTGCTGCTTATTAAAGAGCATCTGTGCTGCCAGAAGATCAGTAAGATAAGACAGCCGTGGGCATGCAGTGTTGTACTGATGCTGGAAATGGAACTGGGCTGCTGGTACACTGTGGTAAAGGAAGCAGGCATTTGTGGTGATACTGTTTGGTTGATGGTTTAGGACGACAGTCCATAATTTTGCTCCCTCCCAGGTCCCAGTAGCAAAATGTGGACTGTCTGTGGGTCCCCAGGGACGTGACTGGGAAACACTGGTTTAGGACTCAGACAGTGGGCCTATATCAATGCCACGTGAATGACTAGTTTAGGAAGACTGGCCTGTCAATCTGTTATAATGGTTTCGTATAGAGATGTGGTATGTCGGCCCAGTCAGTAGTGGCGTCACTTCCCACAGCTTGGGTCATGGGTTTGAATCTGCAGGCAAGATGGTGTCTCTCTATTGACCTGAGTATGTGATGGTGTATGTGTGTTTGTCTGTGCCCTAATGTGGAACGGCTTCTCATTCAGGGTGCTCCTGTGTCACGCAAGATCCAGGCGTCCAAGCAACCCTGTTGAGGATTAGAGGATAGAAAACAAGCAACTACCAGTACTAGGAACTACCAGTACAAGCAACTACCAGTATTAGGAACTACCAGTACAAGCAACTATCAGAAAAGAGGAAACAGCAACATAAAGCATCAAAATAGGGTGCCTGCAGGCAGCAGGATATAGTATCAATATGCCGTGGCATAGATGTTAAAGTGTCTGTGATTTTACGTTATTCTTCTAAAATAAACCACATACTGAGTCAGAGTTTCTCCTTGTAAGAAACAATGTCACTCTTTTGAAAAGTAACACCATTCCACATTAAGATGTGTGTGAAGGACGTCTCCTCTGATGCTATGATGTTTTCCACTACTGAGTAAACTGCTACTTTTCAGTGAAATGATTCTGAGGTTGTTTTGATTTGCATCTCGATCTCCTCAATTTTACAATCAAGAAGAATGTGCTTCTGTTCACATTCACCTTGTTGGCCCGTCATTGTCACTGAAGGTCCTTCCATGTGTGGCCCGATAATCATTTTTGTTTTGAAGTCTCTGAGTTCCTTCTTCTAAGGTGCTGAAATGGAAATGGTATAGTAGGTTTGCCCAGCAATGTTGTACGTGATAAGACATTATTTGTTTAATACATGTAATAGCTCCCTTGTACCCTCCAGTCACAAATCAAGGATGAGTGCTTTTGGTAGTCACTTCTAGTGTGGCTTCTGGCACAAAAAGATGAAAGAGTACTACTGTGTTTACTACTCTAGAAGACAGAATACTGTTTCTGTGTAGCATAACTACTAGCGTGGAAGACAAAGTATTGGTGTTGGTGTAGTACTTTTGCTGGTTTAGGACACAGAAGGTTGGGTTCTTCATTGAACTGTTATGCTGTTGGTTGTCTTATTAAAAGTGAAAAATTTCACAGCTGGAAAGTTGCCCACTGTGCCCGTGTACACAGTAATGTGTGGAAACGTTTGTGGCTATGAACATATGACTATGCACTGTCAAAAAAAAAAAAATAGCACCAATTTGTACCTTTGAGGGCCAAATCACTGGGGCTATACCCTGAAGGGTCTGCAGTGGTACCCTAGCTGCAGGTACACATGTTTGTATTATTTGGGGGACATTAATGTTGTTTGTACTTTGAGAAACAAAACTGTACCTGGGCTGGAGCCTTTTTTTCTGACATGGTGAGCACAAGAAGGCAGGGAAGCTGATGCTTATGTGTTTTTGTGGCTTTCAGGGACGTAATGGAGAGCACTCTGAGTAAAGAGTGATTCTGACGTCACGCTGACAGCAGGAGCCACGCCCCCAGCTGTGTGCAGACAGCTCCGATACAGGAATGCGAGACCAGCGATGATCCTTAATGATTCCCTTAACTATTCAGGGGCAGAAATGTGAGAGGAGGGCATGGGCTTGTTTTTCCTCATTGGGGAGTACAATTTATTAGCTGACCAGTGATATATTACTATCATAAAGTCTGATTGAATTAATTAGGATAATAATAGACATTTCAAAATGGTAATTTGTGGTATAAAATCTAAGTGGTTTACTATAGTATTGATAGGAAAGAGAAGCTTTATTCCTGATTGAGTCAACTGCCTTTTAAAACCAAGTTAAGATACATATTATCCACATATAATACTTTTGAGTTATAGAGGTTTTAGAGTTTTTTTTTAATTCTTCTTTTGGATTAAAAAATAATGTTTTTAATTTAACCCTACATGGACATTTGAAGTTTTTTTTGTCTGTTCACCGTTCGCAGCCCATTTGTTTGATATCTTTGCTGGAAACTGAAAACCTTTTTCAGAAAAAAAAATAAAGATTTATTAGGAGTCAGGCAGGTGTTCTATATAATACTTTGCTTTTTATCTCTTTTGCCCCTGGCAGTTGTACTGTGGCCCTGACTCCCCCCCC
>JAODJU010000130.1:18115739-18142644 GCA_026776725.1 Gnathonemus echidnorhynchus | reverse complement strand
ATATATATATATATATATATATATATATATATATATATATATATATCTGCAGTGTGTTTACCATATCTAGCTATACTTATTTAGCTATTGCCTTTTAATGTTTTATTTAATTTTGTTTTGCAGTGTTCTGCAGTTATCTGAGATGCCTATTTTAGATAATGCCAATGGTGTCACTAGCAAATGTGCTGTTTCCAGGAGATTATGCATGTCACAAATCAACCTTTGTCAAAGGTGGGATCGCAGGGGCGAAAGGCCTGGATCTGAGGCAGTTACAGGCCTAGAAGACTTACTGTTTGGTCAGTTCCAGGGAATTTTCTTTCTCTGATCATATTTCAAAACAAGCGTCTATGGCTGGCATGTCCTCACTTGCATGGGTTATAAGAAAGCAAAACATTCTTTTTTAACCTGCAAGTTGCTCTATAGCCAGGAGAGAGAATGCAGACCTAAGTGAAGGGTACAACTGATGATTCAGCAGTCTGACTAAGTAGGTTATATGATGCTAATGCTATGAAGGATTGAAAGAAAAGCAGTGAATTACCCAAGTCTTACCATGCTTTTTCTACAAAAGTATAGGATTGTTTTAACGATTAAGTTTTTAATCCAGGCATTCTTCTGCCCTCAGAGAACCATCATTCTAAAGCCCTTTATAAACTTTTCAATTTCTTCAGAACTAAAATGCCACTTCCTGAGTTCTGCTTTAAATTTGGAAATCCCGCATTTCCATCTAGGTTGTCTGTGGCCACGTTGCTCCTTTGTGGTTTATTCTGAGCAGGATGTGTTGGTTTGGCTTCAGATTGAGGTCGCCAGGCAGATGTGTTTGTGTTTAACTGAGATGTCCCTGCATCTCCGCCAGTGTTTGTCTTTACCTCGTTAAATTGTTAATGTCAGCCTCACTTTTCCTGGGTAAACAGGCTGCCACTTTCCTGTTCATTACAAAGGCCTTTCTAATTTCAGATGTAATCCATTTAAAACAGTTATACTGTAGCACTTATTCCTCATTGATTTTATGTACCATATTTTCAGTTCTTAGTTGAGGGAGACTGAGGACAAATATTAAACAGGATTGGTAGTTTTAAGGGAGTAATTTTCCTGTGTAACTTAGATTCACCCAAATGCTCATTTAGCAAAATAGTTCAACACTGAAATGTGCAAATGCTTTTTCCATTGTTAATTTTCTAGATTTTCTAAAAATGAATTGCCCCTGGTCTTTCAAGTTTCTTTTCTTTTCTGTTCAAGTTTCTTTTGATAAAAACGGTGAAGTCTGAGCCGGCCGTTTCTTCTCTGCAATTATCTCCATTTTCGTCATGCCACCCCTTGTCTGCTCGCCTGTCTGTAAAGATTTATATGTGAATTCGTCTGTTTGGCCACTGCTCAGGCTGCCTATCAGTCTTTCAGTGTCTCAGGACAGGAATCCCCAGGGCAAAGTGAGAGGTTAAGATGTCTGTGAGGAGGGCAGGTAAACAGACAGGGTTACTGCGGTCAGACCCCAAGGGAGACCTACCTTTGCTGGTGTAGCTTCTACACCTTACTTTGAATTAGCTCTCTGACAGGGCTATTGTGATCCATTGTGTCCCATACAAAAGAGTTTTCAGGTCTTTCAATGATACCACTGTCGAAGGCTTCATTTTAAAAGCCCCCACAAACTGGATTCTCGTCAAAGAGGTGTGGGATAAATGTATTGTATCCATTAGCAGATTATGATTATATTTTAACTGGGCGCCTTTCAACTTCTGTTTTGAGGAGGCCCATGACAGTCACAAGTTTGGTGAACACTATCAATGCACACCCCCCACTTGTGGTGTCATTGTCAGAAACACCCCCCACCCCGATCCCCACACACCCAGCAAAGTTTTTTGTCAGCACCCAGAATTTGGCCCTCAGGGAATAATAATTTAGGAACTCTCTTCTAGTGGAAAACAAAAAGTGATTCTACCTCCGCAGTTTCTGCATCTGACTGCTGTCTCTTAGGAGAATGTGTAGCTGCCTTGCGGCCTGTGAGCTTTGGGCCGCTGATCTGAACGTGTGAGCCACATGTTCAGCACAGGGCCTGGAATGTGGCCTGGCAGTTAGAGTCAGTGTGTGACTGGGCCGCCTTTCACACGCAAACAAAATCACCACGCAGGCTGCCCTTCTCCATGAGACAGAGAGCAACAGAGATGTGTGGATCTGCAGACAAATATCTATCTATCTATCTATCTATCTATCTATCTATCTATCTATCTATCTATCTAGCAATATTACAACTATCAAACTTTATCACTTTACCTGATATCACTCATTCATTGCTTCACTGTAAGGTTGGACAATGTTAGATCAGCAGTACATTATGGGAATTGGCTGTATTTCTCCATTAATATTTTCATGCAAGACAAAAATAATGAGTAACAAACCCCTTTAAATTTTAGTACCTTTAATTACATCATTTAATTTGTAATACTGAAGAAAAACTAAGATAACTTATTACCAGTAAATGGTGTAAAATGTGCCCGTAAACATGTAGAAGTCACAAAAAGTCTTTGTGCTCTTGCATTTTAGTTGGGAGTCTCAGCAGATCTCTTTTAATTGTAGCTTTTTGGATAAATATGCCCTTGTTTGGCTGGGGAGGCGTTCTCCATATCTGCACGTGCCTTTCGAGGATTCTGGCTATATCATTGAATTTTCTCTGCACTGGGTGTCACTCCTCAATTTTTTGTGGGTCTGGGGTGAAACACTAATGACCATTAAGGGATGAAAAGGGGGCTTTTTTTACTTAGACAGACAACTGGTTATTCAGAAGGTGTCATACACTCTAGATGGATAATGATCTAGAAACTTATTTGACTGAAGCTGAAAAAAAGAAGATAATAATTATTACAAAATATGTATAATATCTTTGTGTTTCTGTGAAATTAGGTTTGTGATAAAAATTTACTACTAATATGCAGGAACTTTATCTAACTTGCTCATAGTGTGTCATTGTGGATGTGTCCTAAGGTGAACTGCTGTACTAGCTGTGCACCTGCCATGTGTCCTGTAATAGGCTCCACCCCCTGCATCCGAATGCTGAAATAAAACGATTGGAAGATGGATAAACCAGTCATCAATGTTATACTTACAGATCTCAAAGAACTCACTCATGCAATATTAATTTACATTATAATTCTTAACGAAAACTGAGATATATTCCCAAAGAAATAGCATCAAAATTAGAATCATTACAGTAATGCATGCTTAGTCTGACAATGAATTTATGCAACAAAGGCTGACAGGTGTCTCATTTCTGGCTGAGTTGCATTTACGTCTAATTGACCTTTGACCCTTTAATGACCTTCAGGTCCTAGGGCAAAGTTGAACTTTAAAAAGTGGAAACTAAAACAACTGAGGATTTTCTACGAGAAAATGTTGCAAGTGTTCCAGTCGCCTGTTTTTTGTTCACGTTTATGCAATTTTTGATACCTGAAAGAAAATCTCAATAATAATCCATCCAGTCATCCATCCATCCATCCATCCATCCATCTTCTGTAACTGCCTGTCCTATTCAGGGTCGTGGTTGGTCCAGAGCCTAGGCCAGAGACTGTGGGTGGAAGGCAGGGAACAACCCAGGATGGGCCACCAAGCCATCAATAATAATCAATAATAATCGTTTACATTTACATATATTAATCAAATGCTTTAATCAAAAGTATCGTGCAATAGAGAAATCAGGGTCAGCCAATTGCAATTGGGGTTAAGCATTTTGGTCAAGGGCCCATTGGAAATGAAATAGCAACCTTCTGATCAAAAGCTCTAACCCATGCTAACCCACAGTAAAGTGTACACATAGAAAAGAAGACTTAATTGTAAGTAAATATTCCATTTCCGAAGAATATTTTTCTGACTTTTCCACATAAACAGATATTTATAAATCTCTTTGTGTTTGTTTGTCCAAGCCATCAGTTTATTAGGCAGGTGGACATCTTGGACGGGATGTCAGTCCATAACATGGAGCCCACAGTCGCACACATATGAAAACACACTAACACACACTTTAAATCAGAGGCACTGGATTCACTGGAAGGTTAGTTAATAATCCATGGAAACTGAAAGTCAATGTTGTTAACTGGTGTATAACAAAGACCTTTTTGTCCCTGGATGCTAGAGAAGGAGAGCAATTTGCCGTGAGACCTTAGTTAAACACAGTGTGAAATATGAGTGCAGCCAGCTGGTTTACAAAAATACCGGATATTAGGTATCCTTTAAAGTTAGCTTCCTTGCTAATTTGGAAAAATGGTGCAAAACTTGATAAATAGTACTAGATAGTACTGTATAAGTAAATGGGATGTAGATTTTGATTGAAATGAAGGTCCATGAAATCACTTGTGATGGTTTCGGCCTGTTTTAACTCTGGCTACCATACAAAAAAGAATCATAGATGCTTCTGCAACATGCTTCCATGCCTAATAATTTGTAACATGAACCATTCAAAGAGTAAATGCATTGTTTTTGTGAAAAGACTGCTTAAAAATATAACTGACTAAGACTAATACAAAATGACAGCTTTCTTTACTTGGCCAGAAGGGAACTGTGCTAATGTGCTTAAATAGCACCTTGCTTTGAGGTAAGGGCTGCTGTTTAACTGGCTAATTAGCAGTCAGACACTGTGCGGCCAAGAAAAAAATCTCAAAGGAAATTAAACCAAGAAGCTATGCAGAGCTAAACCTTCTTCCTGTGTAATTTAACACTGGAATACAATAATCTTTTCAGAAAACTATTTCCTGTGCTGGAAGTTTCTCTGTCTTGTTTTGACTCTGACCCAGAAGCTACTAAGGAAATCTTTTTTATAACTCCTGCATCAAAGCTATTTAAATATCTGTCAGACCAATCAATGCATGTGACATTTATCCATAAATTTATCTCACTGACACCATTTTTGATCCACAGAATGATGCAAATGGGTAAAAGCCCCAAATGCTAATTCAAATACCGTATGGGCTCTCAGTGCTAGCTGACCTGTGTGATGGTGTGTGTGCACCCTGCCACGCCGCGCCATCAAAACAACTAGTACCTCTTACTTGTGCCCAGTAGAGCTGGGCAATATTGCAAAATTTATCACAATCATTTTTTTCATATCAGTAAATATTGATAATTATCACGATGTAATTCACACCATTGTTCCTTTACTTCAGCATTCGATTTTTGGTTAAAATTCCCGCAGGAAACAGATTCAGAACAATGAAAAGTGTGACAAATTTAATGGACTGAAAATTGAAATCTAAATTTAATACAAGACTCATACAAAAATAAGCTTTTTTTGACATAGAGAGTAACACTAGAAAATGCAGACAGTACAGGTTGTTCATGAGGGTTTTCTTCGACTGCCTTGCTGTTTTTTCAGGGGGCGGGTTTGACATTGCTAGTAAAGTTGTCACCCTTCCCGTAACAAAAAATAAAATGCATTTTGAAGCAGCCAGGAAGGAGTTTGTCTCATATTTCCCATATGTTTCATATTAAGAGTCAACCTGACGTAAATTGCTGATCTCTTTAAATGTAAGTGACTGGACACTGTATGTCCAGCTGGATTTTACAAAAGAGTTTACAAAACACAGCACCGGTCTGTTGTGTGCCAGACTTTAAATAGCCAAGGTGCTGTCACACCACCGACATCTTTTCACCTTGCTTATCCACGATATCTCGTTTTTTAACAATATGTTGTGCCTGCTGAGTTATTGCTTTCTTCACTGAAACTCAAAGTTTCCCCTTAGGATGAACTTACCTCTAGTATAACTTAAGCGTAGTATGTAAGTAGCATGTAGCATGCTTTGCTAACTCAACCTATCTTACTGTGTGCTTGCTAGGCAAAGGTTGTCTGTTCTTAAATGACTCGCATACAATCGTTTGGAATTGTGTTTGTTTTTGTGACGTGACTGGCTGATGCATTCTGCCAAGCAGTGTTGCTTATCTACAGTTTATTTTATCAAAGTTTCTCATTTTCTTATCGTTTAAACTTTATGTGACAATGAGTCGATATATATCGTTATATTGGCCAGCCCTAATGCCCAGTGTTGCTTGGAATTGCAAAGAAAATATGCATATCTGTAAACAAACATTTTAATAATTTTATTTCGATATCTATATCTGTGAATCTTTCGGTCATAATCATGCTTGAATGAATGTGTGGATTTGCTTGTAATTTGAATTGTCTCTTTCCCAGCTCATGGTGCTCTCCAATCATGATCCCTGGATGTGGATTTCCTCCTCTCCCTGACTTCCAGCTCCATTTCCACACTTTCCACTGCCGAGGAGAGAGCCCTGACATGTGGATCCCAGGCTCAGCCGAGGCCCAGGCTTTAAGCGAGGCCGGAAAAGACAGGGCCTTCCCGAGGCAGCACAGTCACCACATCGCTGTGTGCCAGCAGGAGACATTAGCGTTCATCGAGCTCCACCCACCTGGTGCTGAAAGACCAGGTTCCCTACAATGCCCTTGGCCCCAGACGTGCGACGAGAGTATCATTGCACCAACTGTTAATGGCAACAGTTTCCTAGAGGAAGACCAATATTTGGAAGGACAGGGGCAGCAAGATGTTCTCAGTCAGACCAAACTCCAAAAGGCTGACAGGAGCAGCAAATCAAACACGCCTGAACTGCTTTACACAACCCCTCGTTCCACTGACTTTCCACGCCCTTTCTCTTCCTTGGAAGACAACGCATCTAAGGCCCATATAAACTCCAGCTCACTGGACTCTGGGGTTCACAGTCCAGACCTGTCTGGCCTTCAGAGACGGATCTCAGACGGATCCTTCAAGGAGAAATCTATACGTAAATGATAACTGAAGTGTCTTCTTTTATGCACATTGTGTTTAAACATTTCCAGTGGCAAAATTGGTCGTGATGTTAAGCTTTAAAGAAAATCCGCCATGTAACGTGTATCTGAATAATTTATTCAATTTATTTTACAGGCCGTAAGATAAAGGTGTACTCTCCCGAGATCTTAGGTGATGAGTCCTTGAGTACGCCTAGTCTGGAGTCCGAGTACCTGTTCTCCAAAGCCTCGCTGCAGGAAGACCAGGACTTACTTATGGCACCTTGTCCTGCCACACCATTCTCAGAAGCCAAAGACTTACAACCCAGAATCCATTATATTCTGCCCTTGGAGGACAGAAGGTGCCCAGAATCCCTGGACTGTGGAGAGCCAGCTGGGGTAGAGTATCCTCCCTCAGGGGCTGTCGCCCCCAGACCTTCAGATCAGGAGCGCCGGCGCTTCTCAGCATCAGAGCTTATCTCCAGGCTCCAGCTCTCTCAGAGGAAGAGCTCCTTTACGCTTAAGCTGGGCAAGTCCCTCTCGGCCCGCATAGCCTCACGCGACCGCCAGCTCCCTCGCAGTCTCAGCCCCGGCGGTAAGTCGAACGCCGCGGCGGCGTGCACTACTTTCCCAGCATGCACCCTGTCAAATACGCTACAGGATATAGTGCAATGTATCTCAGAAATGCCAACTCGTACTACTCACTGACCATCTGTCCTAGGTAAACCTCACTCAAAGGACTATGACCAGGGGAGGACCAGCAACAGCGCCCCCAACAGCCCAATGGGCTCAGGGCCAGTACTTGCCTCTGTGGATAAGACAGCTAACAGAGGCAGTATCAGACTCAGGTGACCTCAAAAATTACAACCGTCACAATATTTTTATCATTCAATGGCCAGTTAACTAGGTGCATCTGCTTAGAAACAGAAAGAGCTTTGCTCCTCCAAACAGTTAATAATGTTTGCAAACGGAATGCATACAACACACAGTCGGGGTTAAGAGGTTCAGTTCTTGCTAATAAGAGTGGCTTGAGTAGAACGGCCACATGCTCAACTGGCCCCATGAAACAGTTCCGGAAGCAGAAGGAGGTTCCTACCTGTGATGAATATAAAAATAGAATGAGTATAAATATCTTAGTATAGATTAGTAACTTAATACGACTTTTTATATATTAAATATATATTAAAACAACACTTTACTTGACAGGGCACAAATAATATAGTATTAAGCTATTACTTATGTATTAATTAACCACAAACTAAGTCTTAGTTGCATACTGATCTCATGTTAATTCATTATTAATGAATCATGATGCATGTTTTAATCAGTTACTATATTTGTTACTATATGTGTTAATTCTGTAAACCTCTGAAGGAACAAGTGATGAATAACACAAGTGAGACATATTCTCCTGAGTGTCCTGATTGGCTGCTGATCTCTCGTTTGTTCACCATTAATGAATCGTAAGTCGTCTTATATCTCAAGTGTATTTCTTCATAATTTAACAGAGGTAAGGAGCACACACTGATTACAGTGCATTGCCACAACCAGCACAGGATAAATCACCTCAGGGATGAGAACCTGAGTGCAGCCATGTGGTGGGTGATACCTCAGCACCATACAAATCCGAATGGACCAGTGGGAGGTTTTTTTGGTGGCTGGAGTGACAATATATCCTGTCACCAACCCCCAAGTTATTCCCTGTAAGTTGGAGGACCTCCTTAAAGGGCTGGATGTAGATTAACGTCAGACCCAGGATGAAGCAATTGCAGGTTAAGGGCCTTGATCAAGGGCTCAACAGAGTATAATCACTCTGGGCATTCACGGGATTTGAACCAGCAACCTTCCAGTCGCGGGCACAGATCCCTAGCCTCAGAGCTGCCACATCTGACTTAACAGGTGTACAGCATATTGGTACTAGGTAAATACAAGTGATTTTATTGTTAGAAATTTAAAACGGTAGCAAAAATCCTTGACTGTTCTTATTTGTCATCTTTCTCAGCATGAGGAAAAACTCCATAGAAGAGGAGGCCTGCAGCCCGTCCAGTTTCAGCTGCCCCAAGCGCCTCTCGCGATTCCTGCCCAACTGTAGGATTTCCTATTACCTCTGAGACCTGAATACTCTTTAAACAACACACACGCTCTGTTGCTACTCTTTATTATTATTATCGTTATGCTCATTAAGGCAGTAAACGTGTACAAGACCAATTAAAATGACACAGACATACATTTGCGGACCAACAGTGACTGAGCTATTAATAATCATAAACCGAAACAAACAAAAAAAATTTTTTTTTATACCCCAAAAATTGCTATGCATTTCTTCCTCATATTATAAGTTAAAGACAAATGCTTAGCATGTTCACAAACAAGAACCACGCTTATGCATCCCCTTTTAGACTGAATTACTTTGCCTGTGTCAAACTGGATTAACTCAAACCATCATCACTTCATGTTTACGTCATGCCTCTCTCTTCCTTTCAGTGCTACTGTACCAGGAGTACAGTGACGTCGCCATCAATAGAGAAATCCAGAGACAACAGGGGGCGGAGCCTGGGGGTGAAGAGGAGGGGCTAGGAGAAGGAGTGGCAGGAGAAGCCACACCCCCGGGTAACCTATCTCCAGCCAGCTCCTTCCGTTCCTCATGGGGCTCCGCCTTCTCCCTGTGGCAGGACATTCCAGACGTCCGCACTAGTGGCACATTGGACACGTTCAGCAACGAGGAGCGGAAACTACAGGAGGTGAGAGGGAACAGCAAGGGTGAGGATGGCGAATAAGACGGCGATAACTGAAAGGGCAAATAAAACCCCAGCAATTTTCGATACATAATTGCCATTGTTGGGTTGTAGGTAGAGCAGATCAGTGATGTGCACATTCAGGGTTTTGGCTTTAACGTAGCCCCAGTTCATGGCTCTTCCAGACATTCCTTCTTCCTATAATCTGTTTTTTCCCAGGTATACTAGGTTCCTCTTATAGTCTATACCAGTGTTTCTCAGCGCAGTGCTCGGGAACCCCCAGACGGTCCATATTCCCCAGCTTCCGGAAAAACCTGGACCGCTGGGGATCCCCAAGGCCCTGGCTGGGAGACATTGATCCACAGAGCTGTTAGGCAGATGCACTGGTGCACGAATCCTGTGCTTTTCAAGCTCTTGATCAGTGTGAAAAGAGTAAAAGAGAATCAATCTAATACAGTTTAAGTAATGGATGGCAATGGATTTTAAGTAATGGATGGTATTCAACAAGAAGTGCCATGGAATAACTGATAGGTTAAAATGCAGAGAGGCTGTTTCTTCTACCATGGCAGGCCAAATTTGAGCTGGTGACATCTGAAGCGTCCTACACCCGCAGCCTGACGATCGTTGTGGACCACTTCATGATGTCCCGTGAGCTGGCAGAGTGTCTCAGTGCCCAGGATAGGCACTGGCTGTTCTCCAAGCTACCTGAAGTGAAGGATGTCAGTGAGAGGTATAGCAGTGTGTGTGTGTGGATTAGTCCCCACAAAATGGTCCCCACAATGTTAGAAAGAGACCAGGCGAGGCTGAGAAAGTCTGCTTGAACAATTCAATATGATAGTTATCATTTATGTTCCTCTTGAAACATCAGTAATAAATTTGATGGGTTAATAAAACTTGAACTGCTGGCATTATTTCCCAAAGTTCCTTCAGAACGAAGACAAAGTGGGCTGTTCTTGGGCAGAAAACTGCCAGCCTTAAACCTGGTCCCATCGCATGCCTGTACAGCTCCCCTACCAGCTTGACATCCTGCCAACATTTCATTATCTTGATTACTTGTTTGAGTGTCATATCCGATCATGAAGCAATCACTCTTAGCCCTAAATGGTCGATTTGACAAAGATGTTCACAATAGTGAATTTATGAGGGAGCCTCTCCCTAGAAAAGTGAAGGATGTGCCAATAGGCTCTTCCACACCGTGTTAGCTCAGGGCAGGCTAAGGGCTAAGCTCCTTTATTTTGTGACCCTTGTGATTGTGATGTCAGCCTCGCTTTTCAGGTTTCTGCAGGACCTGGAGCAGCGTCTGGAGGAGGACATCTTACGCTTTGACGTGTGTGACATCGTTCTTGCGCACTGCCCGGCCCTGCGCAGGGTCTACCTGCCCTACGTCACCAACCAGGCCTATCAGGAACAGACCTACCAACGTCTTCTGTGAGAACATAGAGTTTACATGTAGGGCTGCTTTTTATAAAGGCAGTGGTGTTTCTGAGGTTGCCATTGTTACCATTAGCAAGCTTCTGTCTATAGGGAGGCTCTATGCATGGTCCCAGCATATGATACCAAATCCCACCTATGACCCTGCCCTCTGTTTCAGACAGGAGAATCCTCGCTTCCCCGGCATCCTGGCCCGTCTAGAGGAACATCCCACCTGTCAACGACTCCCCCTCACTTCATTCCTCATCCTTCCTTTTCAGAGGATTACACGCCTCAAAATGCTGGTGGAGGTAGAGCTGCTTTGATAATTAATAACTAAATAAGATTAAAACACCTTTCATTTTCAATGCTTTTCTTAGGACACCAAGCAGCAGTCAAAATGAACCTTAAGGCAGGTAGAATCAAAATCAAGTAGTACAATGAAAGAAGTGAAAAAGATTCAGCTTCAAATTTACATTAACTGGACTGGATAAAACACTTATATGCTAATGAATTGCAATTACAGAAGCATCTTAGATGTACATACAGTAGAGTCTCGCTTATCCGACATTCCGTATTATCCGATCTGACGTCCCACCGCAAAAAAAAAAAATGCATCAATTGGCAACAAGACCTGTGCAAGTTGCGAGTGTGAGTGTAGTCTATTTTTTGTTGTTCCCAACTCTACCACAGCTAATTAGTTACCCCGACTGTACAGTGGTGCGCTCGTCTACACTATGACTCATGTGTCAGTCATTCGCCCCCACCCTCACTCACTGTCACAACTCACTGCTCAGTGAAGCGCAGTTTATCATTGTATGCAGATCGGTTTATCATCTGTTACATGCGTATGTGTTTGTGTGTGTCAATTTGACAAACGTTGTTGTGTTGTTTAAAAGTTGAAATTTACGCAAGTACAGTAGTATGGCGACGAAAATAAAGAAAGTTGTATCGATGCAACAAAAACTTGAGGCAATCAAGAGACTGGACAAGGGAGAGACAATGCAGAAGGTAGCTGACAACTTTGCTGTTGGACGGGTATGATTATTAGATTCGTAATGTGTAAAATTATAACATAGTTTGACGTTTAATAGGCTTTGTCTTAACGCCTGCCATTATCCGACATTTTCGCTAATCCGACGTTCTGCCGGCCTGTTTATGTCGGATAAGCGAGACTCCACAGTAATATGATGCCCTATTTTCATTAGTTATTGATGTTCACAGTTAAAATTGCCATGAACTTTCACCATGGCAAAAATATTCTCCACATTTTCATTTTTCTCCAGAATATCCTAAAGCGAACCGCCCCGGGGTCTCGAGATGAAGATACCGCCACAAAAGCCTTTAATGAGCTCAAAAAGGTACATCATCAAATAGGGATAAATTACTTATGAGCAGGTATAAAGGGAGTTTTATTGTGCCTGATTCACAGTGAAACACCCAGTCTATTACAGAATAGGTATTCATGGTTTATTGCATCTCAATCACACACTATTAACATTGAAATGCCTGCTTATAATCAATTTTCTGTCATTTACACATTCCTTTATAATTTCTTGGGCAGAGAAATAGTTTCTTACATGCAAAATATAGGCCTAAGTTAATGTATTACAGTAGTGGACAGCAGTTATTCCACTGAAAACAAATCATGTCCATTTTCTCAAATTTTAAAGATAATAAAAGAGTGTAACTCCAGTGTCCAATCAATGAAGAGGACAGAAGAGCTCATTCACCTGAATAAGAAAATCCACTTTGAAGGCAAGGTAGGGGAAGTTAATTCTTTCCAGGAAAAACTGTTTTCAAAGCCAATGTGAATACTACGCAGGAGTCGGAACTGTTAAAACTTGACTAATAGGAATACATTCAGACTTCAGAATATGTCACAAAATAGATCACAGGAATGTCACTAAAATATTTAAAAAGACAGAGTAGCAAGCTAAATGTAATACAAAAAATACTGCAAAGACAGCAAATATTACATTGTGATATTATTGAGAAATGTTACAGGTATAACTTAGTTTTAAATGATAGTCATGAAATCATTCACAATCATTGTTAGGGAACAATGTCCACAAGCTCATTTTTATTTTTAACTTTCATACTGACAAAAAAACATTAGTACATTATTTTTGAGGCATTGCTGTGAAGTGAAAGGGCTATATTACAAAATTATAAACTTTGCCATTACTGACAGTACCATTCAAAAGTTCAAGTGCACCTGTTTGAAGCCATAACTTCTTATATGTTAAACTGTAAATACCTGTCTATTAACAGGATGGAATTTGGTATTATGGACTATTAAGACAAAACTTTAAATATATGGGTCAAACTGCCATGTATTTGTGAAACACAGAGGTTCATGAGTTTCACAGATAAAACTTTACTTGATGGGGGAGCACATACATTAGTTACTCAGTAACTATTCAAAAAATCATGCACTAATATAATTCCTGTATGAAATACATGAATCGTTATGATCAATTAATGATGAACGAACATGGGATTAGTTCGTAACTACTGCTGTGTTCCTATAGAACTCGGAAGTAAGAAATTCTGAGTTCTCAGTTGGAAATTTCAAGTGAAACGCCCTCTGACGTCGGAATTCTAACTCCGAAAGTCAGAGAAATGTCAGAAACCCCAAACTCAGAATTCAAGATGGCTGCGTAGACTTTGCTCTTTGAAGGATGCAGCCCCTGAATTCAGACACAACTCAGCATTTAAGGCACTTCTGCCAGGAAATTCAGACTGGACTAAAAGAATAGCTACAGCTATGGGGGTGTTTATCGCTACAGATATTTGGCCATACTGGGAACAAAAGTAGGGAACATAAGATGTAGTTTGTTATGATATTAGAGTTTTGGGTTTTTAATTTATTTTATGATTTTACAATGTGTAAAAAAAGCATCTATTTCGTTTTGTTAAATCAGATACTTACCGTAACCTGTGTGACATTGCTACCGTTTGGCGCTAGCTAGTCCGAAAAGGTCAGTAAGCTATTACTCCTCAGCATAGCTGCATGTGCATTACTGTGACCCAGCAGCAGCAGGCAAAATGATTTCCTTTACTTGGTTTGTCGGCCTCAGCTGGGGCCCCGTATAAGTGGGCTCGCCCTTGGCCCCGCCTCTCCTCGGTGAAGGGCCTATAAGTGGGCTCGCCCTTGGCCCCGCCTCTCCTCGGTGAAGGGCCTATAAGGCTCAACTTGGAGAGAGAAGTCAAGGCAAAACAACCCAAAAGCACCATACATCTCTGGGAATTGCCGTTGAGAAGCTGGGGAGGCATCTCCAATGATTTCCTGGTGAAACCTATTGCCATATATTCATTAAGTTGTCTGGCTGTTTTGAGGAATCCAAGATCTGGAGACAATTTTCAATTTCCTTGAATACTCCTTATGTTTTGTCATGCGTATCGTTTGTTTTTATTTTAAAGTTTTTATGAAAAGTGTATGACGTGACATTATGAAACATTATGAACATTATGTGACCTAATATTCAACAAGTGTACTCAGACTTCTCACTGGGGGACTACCTCTGCTACTTCTGTCGCCATTAGATCAGAGGCAGTTCCTGGAGCGACATGTATCTGCTGGTTTTCATTCCAACTCATTCCCCCGTTTTTTGAAGTACTAGAAGGAGCATGTTGAAGCAGAAATGCAGCTGGCCAGCACATTTTGATACCCCTACCCTATATAGCCACCCATGAAATTCTTCAGATGAAATGCTTCTGTTTTAACATTCATATGCTAGACTGATCCAGAACATGGTCTGCATTGTATGTATTCAGAAAATTCAAAAGATACCCATTGATCTCATTCATTTTGACCTGAAATGTTCCCATAAGTATTTTATTGCTGGATATCTAATACAACATTGCGGCATATTCACAAGTATCGCTATTTCTTGTCTTCAGATTTTCCCCCTTATTTCTCAGTCCCGCTGGTTGGTGAAACATGGAGAGTTACTAGAAGTGGACACGCAGACTATGAGCATTTCTGGGTCCAAGTTCAAGTTGCCGACCCGGGCAGTTTACCTGCATCTGTTTAACGACTGCCTTTTGCTGTCACGAAGAAAAGAGTGAGTGCTTTAAGACGGCTATGTCCGTTCTATTTATATACATTAATAAAACATCAATTTTTTTTCAAAAATACACTGCCAATCAAAGGTTTTTGCACACACTAAGATTTGCTGCATCTGCAGGCTACTCACTTAACATTTACTACTCAACATTCTTCATTCTATTCATCAAACTAACCTCCTCTAACAGCAGAAAAAATTTGAGGCATTCTTTCTACAAGGGACTTTAAATGCCGCACTGTTTCATGGGAGGAAATTCATAACTAGGGCATTTAAAGTCAAATAACAGCCTAGAATTTGACTATGCCATCACCATACAACCAGTTCATTGGATGTCAGACATGCACTGTTAATACTCTTTCCATGTTATAAAGGAAACTTGTTTTATTTGGCTTATATTTTCATTTATAGTTCACTCAACTTTCCTATGCTTAACAAGAATAAAAGTATGCAGTTTATGAAATAAATGGAAAAGAGGTAAAAAAAAAAAAAACTGTGGTATGCAAAAACGTTTGACTGGTAGAGTACATGGCCTAGATTCACCTGGACCCATGAATAAATTTACTTTGCCTGTTTGCTCTGTCACAGCATGTGGAAATTCGTGGTCTTCGTGCATGCCAAAATTACAGAGCTGAAAGTTCAGGACATCAGCCAGAAGCTACAGGGCATCTCAGGGTATATCTTCCACCTACAGCTGTGTGAGGGGCAGCTGCTTAAACATCAGATCCTGCTGAAGGCTCGCACAGAGTGAGTCAGGAATGATAGCGTTCTCTTTATGTCCGCTGAAGCTGGCACCTGCAGCCGAATGAACTTGCATGATTTGTAAACGCATGCTAGTTTTTTGCTTTGAATGGCCAAGTGTTTTTTCATTCAAGTTCCTAAGTAATTCGCCAATTCTAGGTCAGTCGTTACAGAAACTTTTGTTCTTACGAACCTAAAGGGAAAATGAGGAGTTCATGAGAAGGTCACGCTGGGGCAGAATGCAGAAGAAAAAGCTGACAGCTGGTCTAATTTTGTATCCCCTTAGGAGTGAAAAGCAACGCTGGATCACAGCCATGGTCCCTTCAAATCCAGAGACAAGTGGAGATCAGATTAGCGAGGATGGAGGTGAGTATGGTGGTGATGAATGGTGACCCATGATCCATGACAGCTCAAACTCCTTCCACCTACATCTTCAAAGAGCCCTCAGCCTGTCTTGCCTCCATCTATTTAAAAAGTGTATTCTAATGCCGCAGATGAAGCACCTTCTCAAGAAGCATTTTTTTACCCTTTGATTCTTCAACAGCATTCAGTGAGTGACGATGCCATGTTATCCTTTATGTCAGTTTATTTCGCTGATTTGAGAGACATTACAGCGACTGAGTAGAACAGCAGGCCACTGGGACTGAGCAAGGAGAATGAACTGGTCGCTGAAGTTTTCCTTTTCAGGATGAAGTCTGTGGGGGGAAAAGACAGGAGCAGCACAACACGAATGGCGTCTTAATATTATTAAAATGTTATTTGCAGTGAACACAAAATGGTGTTTAGGGACAAATCAAAGTGCATAGCTACTGGTGTTTAGCGTCCATGTGGTTTGATTTACTGGAGGCAATTAGAACAAATCACAATATATAAATTATAAGGGGAACAAGGGACATGCCTATTCAATGCGATGAACTGTAGTCACCTGCCCCCCCCCCCAACACACACACACACACACACATTTCGGCACCACATGCAACACATTGCTAATGTTGCAAAGGATTAGATAAGCCATCTTGACATCCTGCTGTAGTTCTTGGAAACTCTGTTTCTATCTCACCTACAGATATCGCTCAAGTGCAATGTATCAAGAGCTACCAAGCTCTGGAACACGATGAGCTTTCACTGGAGAAGGCAGATGTTTTACAAGCAAAGAATATCACCAGTGACGGTAACACAACAATATTACCTAAATACTATATAACCACAGTTTTTTAAATGTATTTCTGGGGAATGCTGGTTTTACATACGTGTGTGTATTTTTTTTCCTAGGCTGGGTTGAGGGGATTCGATTATGTGACGGAGAGCAGGGCTGGTTCCCCTTAACCTACGTAGAAGAGATAACAAGTCGCAATGCTCGCCTGCGTAACCTCCGAGAGAACAGCCGCATCAAGTGTGCCACGCAAAAACTGGAAGGATAACTGCTTTAAAAATCGCATGTGAAAATCTAAATACTCAAAAGCGGTTTCCCTTTCCCCTGATGGCCAACCTATGCAATTACTCATCAAGAACGTCAGGCCTTCTACGTGGCTATAGTATGTAATGGGGGGTGGGACGATGGGTAACACCACTGCCACACACCTCCACACTGTGCGAGCTCTCTTCATGCACTCTGGTTTCCTTCAGCTGTCCAAAGACATGTAGTTAAGCTATTGGGCATCTTTAAAATGCCATGACATGAACTAGCATCCCATCCAGGGTGTACTCAAGCCTTATGTCCCAGAATGCCTGGGTCAGGTTCCTGGTCCCCCACACAACCCTGCTCAGGATAAGCAGCTGGAAGATGGATGGATTTATTATATTTTGTTCTTAATTTAAAGGATTTTTATTTCCTTAGAGATACGGAAGTACTTTTATGTTAAAGTATGCTTCATCGCTGAAGTGTGGGTTCTAACTATTAAATCTTGTTGTTCATTAAAGTTTCAATGCAAAGTTAAATTATGCTTGAAGAATAAGTCAAATATTTATCAAAATACTTTCCATGAGAAAAGATAATGTTGTCTTTTGTCTAACAATGTTGTTCTGATTTACCTTATGTTAATGAATCTTTTCCTGCTTTAAAAGTATAGATCGTACAGATCATTTCAAATTATCCAAATTCGAATACAAAACTTTTTTTAAAAATGAAACCTTTCACACTTTATTACTTTCTGGTCCAGATCTTTCAAATCCCACGAGAAGAATAATTTAAAATACTACTATCATGACTTGGAACAACAATGATTATATAAAAATATCAAAACAAAATTATTACCACTATTGTGTGAATCATTTACATAACTGTAAAAGGTGGCTTAAATGCTAGTAGACAAATGAGAGAAAACCATGAACTCTTTCAATATGTTTATTTTCCTCATACCTGTACTTGTCACTCTGCTGCATGCCTGTATAAAAGGTTTTTGCCATGCTAGGCAGTCTGATGAATTACGGAGGAGCTTAACTTTTTCCCACAAGACGAATGCAAACATATTATGAAGATTAGCCAAACAGTGAGAACAGTATATGGCGCATGTAAGTAAATAAAGAAGTAGGTTTTTGATTCTCCCAGAATCTTACAGCATGACAGTATTCACGAAAAAAAGGGACTGGATTGGAAAATACAACTTTAGAGGTGTATCAGGGCAAGGAAACCTGCACTTATTGGTCTAAAGAGTAAAACACCATATCATTTAGGTGTAAACCTGCAATATTTAATATAGCTCTAGTAAAATCATGCGAAGAAAAAAGGGTAGCGCTTCATGAATGGAAGCCTGCTTTTGTGTGGGTTTGCAGGGCATATAAAACACGTAATTTCCACCTTTCTGCAAGCAGTTTTAAGCTCAGCCTCCACACATTTTATAGGCAGAGAATTTCCGGTTCCCGCACAGACGAGTTGTTTCCCCCCCCGACCCCCCCTTTTTTGTGATGACCTAAAAAGGGAAGACAAACTTTGCAAGGGCTTACATTCTTAGCATACTTAATCTCCTTGTAGTAAATTTTAACATTATGCTAACGTAATTTTGCGCACAAAAAATAATTAAGTACCAGCGCTTTTAAGGGATATATGTAAAAACTTTGAAATTTCTTGTTATCCTAAAAGGTGTTCGTTTAGAAACTATTCTGGGAATAAAGTAATGTTCTAATGCACTTTCTGTACTTCACTGGGGATCTGGTGAATTAAATATTAACCAGATAGAATGTCCAGTCCAAGGTAAATTGCAGTGACTAAGAGGGCAATTTTATCATTAACAGTTCCAAGGCATTTCATTTGACTTGTGCATAATTGTTACATTTTTCCTGTTATCAGTCTAACATACATTAAATGACTATGTACTTGAGCACCTATGGCAGATGTATGGATACATCTAACATTCATTTATTACGAAAGTGAACATGATATTTGGTGTGAGCCTCAGTCTTTCTTCCAAAAAGATATAAGAAAATATAAAACATGAAGAGCGTGGCTCTTGAGACCTAAAAAGTACGTTGAATTAGATGATAAAACCAGTTTTTCAGTGAGTTGTCCACTTTCTTGCTGCAGTCGGAAGATTAATTTTAGGTTAAACGGAAGCACTGCTGTGACTGAATAGGTAACGAAGCCCTATAAGGACCCAGCTTCCCATCCAGGGTGTAATGAACCCTGGCTTGGTGTTTTGTTGGATAGGTATTAGAGTTCTGTGTCTCCAATGAATTTTGTGGGTATTGAAATGAAATTAGTGGATTGATTAAGAAAACCTCATCAGTAGCAAAGAAATTCATCTGTAATGTGGTTAATTTAAGATAATATTAAACAAAACCACTCTTCTCGGTTTATCATGCAGGTAAAAATATTTATGCGGGAAAATAGCAACCTGCATCATCGGAACATTGTTTGATCTTCACAATAGTGATGATATCTCAGGTGGCAGCAACAAAGGAAATGCAGCGGGGAGGAAATGATGTCGATTTGTGGAAATTTCTGCTGTAAGAGACATCTCTTTATTTTGTCGAATCAATTTCAATTTCTGTGTTAAAAATGGCAAATTAGTGGAAAAAGGTGCTGATTAAGATCAAAATAGCTTTCTGAACTTCTGTTCTTCCCCCCTAGCCCTTAAATACACCAGACATTGTGGTTGCGGCCTGCTGAATCAGATTTGGGAATGAAACTGCATCACTATGAAAAAGGCAAACATTCATTTAAAGCTTTGATTTGCAGGAGGGGGATTTTAAATCTAGACAAAAGCTTTGGTCCACAATGCCCTCTTCTTTTATTTATTTAGTTTTTTTATGTTTATTCTTTTCCTTTTCCTGACCTAGAATTTAACTACCGTCTATGTTTGCGATTATAAAATTAGCTTATGACAATGTGTCAGTAACCAGGCAGTAACCAGTCTATTTCTAAACATGTATCAATATGTCAATATATCATGATTTTACATTTTCCCAAAGATTACTGTAAATATGGTCTACTCCTTGCCAGTTTAAAGAATTATCAAATCGTATGAACAGACTGCCGAAAAAAATGCAACAATTTTGACCATGATTTTGAGAGAATGGGAAATGAGAATGGGTATGACGTTAAACTGCATACGGCCCTCCAAGTGGTCCTCCAACTTCCAGGGAAAATTTTTGGGGGTCCGTGATGGGATTGCAGCAGCTAGGGTCCAACAGGCACGACGCCCTTCTGCTCTCTGCCGGAAAGGGGTGTGTGGCGTTCCCGATATTTTTGCAAGAGGATGAAGGTCTAGTCCTGGTGCTCCCTGTCTTGCTGTATGGCTGTGAGACATGGACACTATCCAGTGAGCCGAGACGAAGACTGGACTCCTTCAGTACTGTGTCTCTTCGGAGAATCCTTGGGTATCGCTGGTTTGACTTTGTGTGGAATGAGCGGTCGCTCAGGGAGTCCTGAATGAGGTACATTACCTGCATTGTGAGTGAGCATCAGTTACGGCACTACAGCCATCTGGCGTGTTTCCCTGAGGGTGATACGGCTCACAGGATCCTCACTGCTGAGGACCCAAGAGGCTGGACCAGGCCGAGGGGACGCCCACGTAACACCTAGCTGCGGCAGATGGATGGTGATTTCCGGAGGGTGGGGCTGGACCGTGTGTCTGCCTGGGGGGTCGCCGGCCGGGATCCCAAGGTGCTTCATCATGTGGTGGGTGCGGCGACGCATTGATGCTCCCCAACCAGACCTAAACTGATCCGACCCAGAAGCCTATGACGTGTCGTACATTCTCCAATTAAGACAATCTTCACATTAAGACGACTGAAAAAAACTGATTGAGTGGGATTCTTGCCCACTCAGGGTTAGATGAAGGTTACAGTTTTCTTTACTTTTTGAACCTTCACAGCAAGTTGACTCATTGAAACATACAGTACAGACCTCTTGGCGGTATTCATTCGGGTTATTTCAAAATCATGCAGCCTCATGGAAACTCCCAGCTCACGTGTATCCCCATAATTCCACAAAGCCCTAAAATAAAAAAATATAACAATAATAATAACGTCATCATCTTCATCATCATCATCATCATAAAATTATTTTCAGTTTCATAGGTGATTAGTCATCGTGAAATTTTGCACGTGATGTGGTAGATATCAGAGGAAATGTTATTCAGTTTAAAAATTTTCATGAACAATGTATAATAATAATGCAGTGTATATATGTAATGGATATGACTAAATCACCTAAAAAGAATGATAGGTATAACCCCAGTGATTCTGTACTGGATTGTGGTGTGGAAGATGGATGGATGGATGGATGGATGGAGGTATCATTTATTAAATTATTTCTTTTGGCTGTAGAATCAATTAATTGTGTAAGTAAAGTTATTACAAATCTAATAAGTAAACCTTATGGAATAATGCAAGGACAAAATAACTTATTGAGCTGGCAGACATAAACTTTGAAAGATGAATCAAGGCTAAGAATGTGACATGTGAATGCATAGCCGCTTCCATTTGTGTGAGTGTTAGGCTGCAGAGACAGGACAGGTGCATTTATTCAATAATTCATGACCATGTTATTGCAACCAAGAAAGGTAAAATGTTGTGCAGTGTGAGGACAGCAAAAGGCACATACAGTACGAGCAGCAGATACGGAGCAGCAGGTATGGAGCAGAAGTTACAGAGCAGCAGATACGGAGCAGCGGGTACGGAGCAGCGAGAACAGAGCAGCGGGAACAGAGCAGCGCTCCCCGTAACACCCATGCAGCTTAAATAATGAATTCAATCACTACCTATCACGGGTGTCAGAGGTGCAGCAAGTTTGTGGAAAAAGGTCCATTAGAATCCCACGGGTGGAATGAACATCTTAGTTTCTTTGCTTTGACGGAATCCTTGGTGCTACCTGTAACCAGCTCTCTGGAACCAGCAAATTTTTGGCTGTGATTTTGATGAAGTTATACCTCACCCTGAGAGAACTGAGAAATCCCTCTTGTATCATCCCAACTTGCGACGTACACTGAACTATTTCATTTTGAATTGCAATCTTTATAGTCAACTCGGCACCTGGGGCTGTCATTAATAAAATTCTGAAGTATGACAGCAAACGCCGGAGTTATAGTGAAAATGAAGACCCCTCCAGGTTAGACTAGTAACATAATCCTGAAGTGCTTTTCTTCCACTTGTCACAGGGCACGACTGTCATTTTCAAGACACCCAGAGCATTTTACAGAACCAATGGGGAGCCACTTCAGCCACCACCACTGTGCAGCCCCCACCAGGATGGCATTTGTATTTAAAGTTTTTAAGATGTTGCTGAGTGAAGTATTTAAATTGTTTGTCTTTGTTTTGAGTATTTGCATGTCATACAAAAAAAGAAGCAGTTTTGTCAAATAATTACAAAAAAAAAAACTTTCTGAATTTTTTGTTATTTTTTCATTCAATTGACTTACCATTATGTGTTCATGTGAGTTGTTGGGATATATTTTAGACACTTCAGAATATTTGATCTTTTGTTTGTTCTTACCAACAAAGGGGGGATGTAACCTACAGCAGGCCACCCTCCCTAAACCACTGGTTAGAGACTTGGTGTGCATCTCAAAACATTCCCTTTATTGATAAATGGGACCTTTTTTGGGAACAGCCTGGCTTTTATAAATGGGAACCTTGCCCTTGTGGTTAAGTTTCCCCCCCTTTTGGCAGCTTCAATAGAAATCAGTACACTTAGGAAAATCTGGTAAACGACATGAGTTCTTCACTACAAATGTTCTTTCACTGAGAAGAAAAAACACTTGTTGGCCTCTTGGCTTCTGAATTCTTCAATGCAAGTAGTCGTATATAGCTTAGAATACCAAAGTACTCCCAGTTGGGCATCTGTTCTAGGATAGCATCTCTGATCAGTTGGTCATTCTATCCTATTTAAAAGACTTAAATTTGAGGTTGGGTTGTATGGAACGGTGTTAAAGTGGTTTAAATCATACTTAACTAATAGTTATCATTGTGTCCAAGTGTCAGATACTTCTACTCCATCGTCAATGTCATCGGTCAAATATGGGGTACCACAGGGGTCAGTGCTTGGTCCTTTATTGTTTTCCTATGTTAGGAAACATAATGAGAAAACACAATGTTAACTATCACTCCTATGCCGACAACACCCAAATATACATTTCGGTCACGTCTAATGACACCACATCTATTGTCACCTTAGCTAATTGTTTTAACGAGGTTAAAACCTGGACGGCGGAAAACTTCTTATCACTAAATGCTCAGTTTTTTTTTTGGTTCCTCTCCTCCATTGTCATCTGGCTTTTTAACTTTAATTTCTTTCCTTCCTTTTTCCCGTTCTGTAATACTCTCTCTAATGATGTTTTATGTATCATAACACATCTGTGTAAAGCACTTTGGGACGACTGTTGTGAAAGGCACTATATGAAAATAAAATGAATTGAATTGTTTGACATTTGTATTGTATCTCATTAAGCAGCTTGTGAAGGATCAGGCTGATATAGAAGTATGTGAAATGATTTGTTTTGTAATTTAAAAATATACACTTCACATTTTCATATGTTTTTCCTAAACAGTCAGTTTGAATAAAGATTTCTCATTTGTATTACTGTTCTCTTATAATACGAATGTTTTTAGAAGCCAAACCACTGACAGTGACAATAGCTGTTTTTAATATTTTATACAAAACAAAAAAAAATTATTATTTCAAATTATTATGTAAAATGCAGTTTGAAACATTCAGTAGGTCATAATCAAAGTCAAAAGTCGAAAGCCCTTATTGTCAATTCTGCCATATGTACAGGACGAATGGAGGATTGATATTACATTAATTTCAGACCCCTAATAACGACTAGCAAGATAGACAAGCAAGACAGATACAAGTATTCAAGTATATACTACATATATGTGTATGCAAAAATAAAACGAAACGTAATGGAATACTTTGAGCATGCATTTTGATGTTTGTTTACTGACGGCTGGTTAAGTTCAGCCTCCCCTAAGAACCTTGCCCCCGTGGTTAAGTTCCCGCCCCCTTGGCTTCTCCAATAGAAATCAGCACGCTTAGGAAAATCTGGCAAACGACATGAGTTCTTCACTACAAATGTTCTTTCACTGAGAAGAAAAAATACTTGCTGGCCTCTTGGCTTCTGAATTCTTCGGTGCAAGTAGTCGTATATAGCTTAGAACACAAAAGTACTCCCAGTTGGGCATCTGTTCTAGGATGGCATCTCTGCGACTTTACCTCTTTCTGCTGTGCTACTGCTTTGTCTTGCCATGCCTGGGCATCACCTGTGCACCAGGTACAGTAAAAACTGACTCGTTGGTTATAGAAGTGTCACTGAAGTGTACCGTCGCAGCACGATAAGTGTGAATGACATTAACATTTATGCTAATTGTTTAAGTTCTGTGTAATATGTACAGGACAGAAGAAAGTGTATCGTAAAGAAAAGTGTGAACCCTGTGAAGACGAACATTTCCAGCCAGTCGCATCTAGCAATATGTTCTGTTCTCTTTGCAGTGTTTGTTATGAAGGTAAGTATATTTTGGAGAGGGGTAAAGTTTTTATTGTATCATTAATGAAAATGTTGTGAGCACTAGAATAATTTAATAATGCTCTAATGCACTGAACAAAAATCACTGTACTGCTGTTTTTACTTCTGTACATATTGCTCCATAACTCTGGAACCTTATATTTCCTATTTTGATGTCTAGAGAGTGGAAGTGAGTATGTCCAGCAATGCACTAAGACAGCTGACGCAAAGTGTCGCTGTCGTGTTGGATTCATCCCCGTAGATGAGAGGAATGACTTGTGCCAGTGTCCTGAAGGATCTGGGCTGACAAAAACAGGTATTTAAATGTGAATCTTTTTGTATCTGTTATTAAAATGCTAAGGGTTATGTCTAAGCATACTACTCAGAGTGGGCTACATGTGTGTTATCTGGAACAGTAAGGTTACTGATGTGATAATTCGAAAGTAATTCCTGGAATAAAATGGCAACTCAACACTCTTCGAAAAAAAAGAAATTTTAATGGAATATTTAGTATGGAAGTTTACTACAAGCGCACTTTATAGAACAAAGAGAAAATGCTTTTCTAAAAATTTCCTTTCAGATTCAGGTGTGCAATGTCGAGAATGTGGTTATGGATATTTCACCAGCAAACCTGACATGCTGTGTGTGAAATGGAAAGAGTAAGTAATGTCATATATTTCAGTTTCTTGTGACATTCATCCATTTATTGTCAAGTTTACTGGTTAACTAGAGAAAAAGAAATGTGAAACCGTTTTTGTGTCTTTCCCCAGCTGTGCACCGTGGGGAGTGAAATCTGGAGGCTCAAAAACCTCAGATGTTGTCTGTAATAATGGTTCAGAGGTGACACAGACTGGCGTACGTCGCACCACCGTAAACCTGAACTACAGTCGCAGCAGTCTGACAAGTGCAGAGACGTCCCCCACAACCACTACCGCCAGCTCGACCCTCACACCCCCCCTAAGCCACACTACAACCACAACAACAACAAGTGTAAATGATACCAACTACAGCTCGGGTGAGCTGTTTCTCTTGTGTCACATTTTATATTCAAGGTGTCAAATTATTGTCAATTGCTACACAGGTATGTGGAACAGTAGACAATTTTGCTTTCTTCTCTTTTAAAGGCCTAATTTTGTATGTCCTGAGCCTCATTCTGCTGATCCCTCTCTCAGCTGTGTCCTGCAAACAAGTCATCATTCCATGCATGAAGAGGCATATGAAGAAAATGAACAAAACAGGTGGATACTCAGTTTGTAACATTCTGGGAAGTCCTGAGATCATTCTATGACCTGCCTACAAGTGTGTATCCTGATGTGTGACACCACTACCTCTCTACCTGTAGATGGCGCCTGCCGAAGGCCTGTGGAAGAGTGTGGGGACATAAGTCGATCTTCTCTGGTAAAGTCCAGCCAGGGGGTACTGTGATAATGTTTTTTTTTTTTTAACCTTTTTTGTGTATTTTTTCCACCAAAAAAGAAATAACGAGCAAAAAAACTGAAACAATCTAATTTTTAGATTTATGTAATCAGTATAGGTATTGATTATAGTAGGCTCCAGAGCTGAAATATCAAATGTCAGCATAACATTTCTACACAAATACATACAGTCAATGTTTGACTATATATTTTTACTCAAATAATAGTAATTTGCCATCTGCTGGGGTTGGACAATGAAACTGAAGCACTGGCTAAAAAAGTGTTTGAGGTTTCCTGCCTATATATGCGCGGCCTGGTGACCAGTCTTCACTGATTGCATGTTCCATCAGTAAGAGCCGAGTGTGAAGGTTGAATTAGCAGAGCAATAGCACAGCTGTAGATAAAATACTGCAATAATGGGAGACATTTCAGTGTTCAAATGAGGACAGACTGCTGGTGCATCCCGCTGCCACATCTATGACCAGGACAGCAAGTCTTTGTGGTGCATTGAGAGCCACGGTATCCAGGGTAATATCAGCACCATGAAGGACCAACCACATCCAGCAGGAGTAACTGTTGACACGAGAGGAAGCTGTCTGAAAGGCATGTCCAGGCACTAACCCGGATTATATCCAAAAAACATAAAACCACAGCTGCCCAGGTCACTGTGGAGCTCCTTGACTTTCCTGTTTCCACCAAAACTGTTCATGAAGAGCTCAACAGGGTCAGTATTCATGGTCGAGCTGCTACAACCAAACCTTTGGCCACTCATGCCAGAGCTAAATGTCGGTTTTAATGGTGCCAGCAGTGCAAATCATGGGCTGTGGACAATGTG
>JAODJU010000130.1:18102401-18112629 GCA_026776725.1 Gnathonemus echidnorhynchus | reverse complement strand
AATTATTAAACAACTACCTGGGAGAACTGAAAACAAGGCCTGGATTTGGAATCGAGGTCCAGAGTTGAAGAACCCTGATCTAGGAGATGTTTCTTGTATTGTAATGGCTCCGGTTTGTTGAGCAGCGTGGAGCAGGTGTAAACTTTGGGAAACCTCTTCAAACAGTTCATGTCGGTTGAGGTAAGTCATTTGGACACGCTGGGTGAAGTTTTTTGGGGACAAGATTGATGGTGGACTTGAGTTGAATACACTACTTGGGTAAAAGCATGTGGAAACCTTATCACGCCTATATATGCTTGTTGATTATCCTATTCCAAAACCATGGGCACTGGTATGGAGTTGGTTATCCTTTTGACATTATAACAGCCTCCATACTTCTGGGAAGGCTGTCTGCCACAAGAGCATTACCGAGGCTTTCTGTTGATGCCAGGCGAGAAGTCCTGCCTTGCAATCGACATTCTGATTCATCCCAAAGGTGTTCAGTGGGATTGAGGACAGGCCTCTGTGCAGGACAGTCAAGTTCTTCCACACCAGCTTCGGCAAACCATGGATTTATGGGTTTCGATTTATACACTTGCTGAAACAGAAAAGGGCCTTCCCAAAATTGTTGGCACAAAATTGAAAGCACTATTGTACTGTTCACTGGAATTAAGAGGCCCAGGCCAAACCATGAAAAACAGCTCCAACCATTACGGCCTCTCCGCTAAACTTAACAGTTGGCACTGTGCACTCAGGTAGGTAGCGTTCTCCTGGTACCCACCAAACCCAAATTCATCCATCAGACTGCCGATGGGAAATGCAGCTTTTCATGTGTCTGACGCTTCAGCACCCTGTGGTTCTGCTGTCAGCTTGCATGGCTTACCTTTCGTTGGCTGGGCTGTAGTTGCTCCTAGATGCTTCCACTTTTCCATAAGAGAACTAACAGTTGACCAGGGCAGGTTTAACAGGGTAGAAATTTGACAAGCTGGTTTGTTGCTATGGTAGCATCCTATGGTTTGTGCCACGCTGAAAGTCATTGAGTTCTTCAGTATGACACATTCTTCTATGTTTGTCCACGTCATGTTCCGAGAAAGTTACGGTGCTCCGTGTAACAGATTTGCTGATCTGCTTGGTAGCTATAGTATTGTGGTCAGACACCAACATTTTTTTTTAAGTCTGCAACATTTCTCAAACTGGTTGCCCGACAGTGGAATAAGCTGCCAAACCACATTAATGTCATAATTTCCGTGTCTCCCAGTGTTTCTTGTAAGACAGTTTGTGACTGGGGCATCCAGCATGTAAACACTCTCTGCACTGAACCTTCCAGAATCATCAGTCGTTTATACGCGAGTAAGAAGGGAAAAACAGCACGATTTACCGAATGGAGGGAGATACGTCGCATTGTATTCTTCTTTGCAACTATTTTTACCATGTCAATTCCGAAAGAATATTTGAAGCAAATAAAATATGAACAGTACACAGGCGCTAACTGCTAATGTTAGGGGTTGTCGAAAGAAGTCGCATGACACACTGTTAACAAATTGGACACTAGAGGAGGCTGTGTGCTAGGATTTGTTCTATCGTCATTCAAAGCCATGCTATATAACATAAGGTCTAATCATATAACTTTAAATAAATAAGACTTTATTGTTCTTTCTTAACAGGAGGAACTGTATGGCGGGTCACTGCAAATTGCCAAAGCAGTTCTGTAAGGTTTAGCATCAGTTACATCCTTAATGTTCCTTCCCCCCTCTCCACCTTCCCCCCACTGCCACTGCTCACTTTAACTCATTACTTATAAGTTTATTACTTATTAGTAGTCATGTCACTGTATTTATTTCATGCCTTATGCTGTTCTATTATTTATTGTTCACATACACATTGCGCTCTGTATATCAGTCTGTGGTACCCAGTGTCCCAGTTTCATTCTGTCCTGTTTTTGCCCTCTTTCTCCCTCTGCAGCTATGTGTTGCCCCATGGTCTTCGGGGGATGTTATTTCCTGCCACTGTCTGTGGCACGACATTAAAGCCAACTTGACCTGACAATGAATGACTGAAATTCTGCTGATTTAAACTAACTGTTTTTTTGCTGGCCTTCTTTTGTGCTCTAAGGGGACCATTCTAAATTGTCTCAATTTACGGACCTATCTTGTCTTGTGTGCAGGTACTGTATGTTTCCAGTACCTTGCTGAACTCATGTCTCAAATGATTGAGGCTGTTCTAGAAGCACAAGTGAATCCTTATCAGAAAAGAAGTACAGTGGATAGACAATGAATACTCCACCTTTAACTCTCCCCAAAAGTATAATGCCAAATATCTGGAGAAAAGCCAAAGGAGGCCAAAATCGAAACAACACCCTTCTGTGCATGCATGCTATAAGCAGCTGATGAAGTCTGCAGAAATACTGAAAATGGGTTAGAAATTCGTACTTCGACAGGACAAAGATCCAAAACATAAGCCCAGAGCTACAAAAGAATAGCTTGCATAGTGTGGAGTAGCCAAGTAAAAGTGCCAACCTGCACTATATGGACAAAAGTACTGGGTAACCTACAGGAAAATGGCATCACATTCTAAATCCATAGACATCAATATGGAGTTGGTCCCCCCTTTGCAGCTATAACGGCTGCTGCTCTTCTGGGGAGGCTTTCCACAAGATTTTGGAGTGTATCTGTGGGATTTTTTGCCCATTCATCCAGAAGAGCATTTGTGAGGTCAGGCACTGATGTTGGACATGAAGGCCTGGTTCGCGATCTCTGTTCCAGTTCATCCCAAAGGTGTTTGATGGGGTTGAAGTCAGGGCTCTGTGTGGGCCAGTCAAGTTCTTCCACACCAAACTCATCTAACCATATCTTTATGGACCTTGCTTTGTGTACTGAGGCACAGTCAAGATGGAAAAGTAAAGGGCCTTCCCCAAAGTGATCCCACAAAATTGGAAGCATAGAATTCTCCAGATTGTCTTAGGTGACTTTGAACACTTTTGTCCACTCCAGATAAATGGGTAAAACCTTCCACACATTGATCAAGAGTACACTGTATGTGCACTTAATAAAGGGCCCACAATCAACTCAATATCAATTGTGTCACAATTTTAATCTAAAAAATCTGGGAGGTACTACCTACCTCTGTGGATGAGCTGCCTCTGATGATAACATTTGCCAAGCAATTAGGGAGGGTGTTTGTTCCATTTTCCCTGAGGTGGTCTGCACGGGCCAGACATTTAACTCTTGTGGCATGAGTTTGCCTATTGCGAAACACTGATCTCTAACTTTTTCCTATGTTCCACTGGGAAAATACATTTCATGTTCACCTCTGTTTTTTCTGCTGTTAAAACCACAATGAGTCACATCTGTTTCCTCGCATATAACGTAGTTTATAGGGTTCATGAGTCTTGTATACCAAAAAATTGCCATTATATAAATAAACAGTTATTCAATTAAAATAGTTTTTAAAAAATCAGGTCAGGTCTGGTCAGGTCCGGTAGATAAACATGCACTGACATGGCACATTGTCACACCACATGACAAAACATCTGGGGATCCCAGCGACCGTCCAGGCTGACACATGGTAGCAAAGGAAGGAAATAGACAGTTGACGCCCACCAGAATAAAACTTGCTCATTCCATTTTCAGTTAACTTTCATCATCTTGCGACGTTGAGAACGTCAATAAGTGGTAAGAGTAGAGAGAGCCTGCAGATCATGAATCAGCTTCGTTGCTGTAGTATTTACATGACACTAAAGTACCTATTGTATGTCCAGGCATCACTTGTTAGTACCTGTCAACAGGATAAATTTTTTAAGAGTACAAATGGAACTTGCTGTAAACTCTGTAATCCAGGTAGGAGTCTTTCTTTTGTGCGTTAATTATATATAATATTATAAAGCAGACAAATATACAGGAAATTTAAGTTATTCTAAGTGTGGTACTGAAAGGTGTTTTTTTGTCTTTATTCCTTCTGTGGGTATCTGTTGTTCTTGACTGACTGCTGTTGCAATATTCATGAAGAATTTTCAGTATTCATCATTTGAAAAAATACCATATACTTATTTTTCACTGTGATTAAAGATACTGACAGATTCAGAGGAGGGAAACAAGAGGCATTGATGACTGGGATCAGGACATGACCATAATTATTAATAATTGCGATGGAGATTCACATAATTATTATTATCTAATATTCATATTATCTAATATTCATCTGACAGGTGAATATATGGAAATGGAATGCAGTAAGGGACAAGCAACGGTCTGTAAGCCTTGCCCTCCTGGCTCCTACTCCCATGTACCAGATAACTCCAGAACGTGCACAAATTGCACCGAATGTGAGCAAGGTCAGCGTCGTTCGGCCTTACACCATGAAACGGTTCTCTGTACTCTATTCAAGAGTAATGGCTGCATGTTAAAGGCTCATTTGTCTCTTCATTTATAGTTGTGGCTAAAAAATGTACCTCCATAACTGATACTCAATGCACGTGCAAGGATGGCTACCTGTGCGCCAATAGAAAGTGTACTGAATGTGACAAGCGTGTAGTGTGTCCCAAAGGCAAGGAGCTGCAGAAGTTAGGTGAGCGATGGCCTCTGTCCCTGATGCATCATTCAATAGTCCTTTTGGCTTAAATTAGCTACTTTGGAAATTAAAGTCATATAGAATATACACTAATGAAAACCGGCAAACTAAGTGAATGAAGGACTGTTTACTTCTGTGTATTCACTTGTTTCGACTCCATTAAGTAAAGTGCCGTGCGACTACTGCAGTTAACAGCCAAACCTGACAACATTGTCAATGATAAATAAGCCCAAAAAGACGTGTGATTAAAAGTGCCAGAATGGTGATGAAGTGCTGTGCTTAAAGCGATATTTCAATTTCAGGGAAATTTTATTTTGTATACGAATGCAAGAATTGCTCCACAAACACATATTCAGACACTGAAGGTGGAAGGTGTCAGAATCTAACAGTGTAAGATCAGAATTTTGTCATTTACATATTATTTAGCTAAAACTTTATCATACATCCAGTAAATTACAAGAAATGCTAAATTTGTTATATAAAGCATAGAGCTGCAATTAGGCCTTTCAGATTTTGCGGCGTTGTTTAATCCCACTGCATTCTATTCACATTATCCAGGTGTGAGAAGCTTGATAAGAAGGAAATATCCCCTGGCAATAGCACCCACAATACAATATGTGGTAAATACTAACAATATTCTTTTCTTTTTAATTTTCATATTTCTCTAAAAGTGATTACACCTTTCACATAAAAATTAACTTTACACTAATGATTAGGATTGCCGTTTGTAAAAGTGAGCATTTAGACTGACCACAGGAGAGTTCATGCTGAGTTTTCGTTTTTTTTTCGATCTTACCGGTCCTCCTGTGTGCCACGCCCCCTTGTTAACCACGTATGGAATCCCCGCGTTACCAGCTGTTCCTAGTCTTGTCTGATTAATTTTCTGTATTTAAGTGCTTCCCTGTCAGTCGTTCCCCAGCCTTGTCACTGACGTTTTGATTGCTAGTGTCTATTCGTGCTCCCGATTGTGCGATTCCGTCATTTAATCCTGAGTTTTACCCAAACTCCTGGACTCCAGCACTTCTCTCCCGCTCTGTTCACCGCGTGTCATGACAGCGATGGACAAGCTTTTTTTTTTTTTCGCTTTAAATCCACATGACAAATATACGTATAACATTGATTAGCCAATCTGATCACTAGTACACCTCCCTGCTTGTTTATAGCCTTTTATATGTGGGTGCTTATTACATTTTTTTGTTTGTCTACAGGGCCTATTGCACCACCTGTCCTTGTCAATCCTGAGAGTTTAGCACCTTACCTCAGTGTCATCATTGTCACATCCCCTCTCCTGCTCATCTTCCTGATCAGCTGCTTATGGAAGAGAAATACAAAGTATATTACGCCTAGTAAGTGTTAATCTCTGAGCTTTCTTTTAGAAAATATGTTTTGTTTTAAGAAGATCAGCAGTGTCGAGCCTTTGGGGATAGTTATTCTTATCAGTGCGATAACGCCTTTGAGACGTGCACCCTCATTGCGCCCTCTGCCTGATTAATGAAGGGTCATTGGAAAGTTTACTCCTTGTTGGGCGGCAGGCAAAGTGCTGATCACTAGGCTGAAGTGCGGTGCTGCTCTCTCCTACCACCACAGCGACCATGGACCAGATGGAAAACATGCTGAGCTGCCCATTATCAAAGGAGGAAAAGGGAGACCTTCCAATCCAGGCAATGGACAGCAAAGTCAGCAAGCCGGCCAGCTTGGAGCAAAGCCTCAGTGCCATTGTGTGATTTCTCAAGACACGTTATGGTAATTTGTTACCGAAACATGTGACGCAAAAGCAGTGAGAAGATCTCTGTGGTTGGTTGGGTTTATCTGATATTTTCCCCCTTTAAAGTTTTTAAGAAACTCCAGCCATGGGCACATATGCTGATCTGGGGGGTGGCAAGGGGTGGGCGTGGCCACCCCAGAATGAAACCTGACCACCCCATTGCCCCCCCCGTCATATCTGCTAATTCTGAGCTCCCGTGTGCGGTAGACATTTCCTGTTTTCCATACCCTTTATAAGGTCACAAACAACAGTACCCTGATCTTTTCTAAGGGGATTTTTTAAAGGTTTTATTTCTGTTATTTTCTCTTGTTTTCCACTATTAGGAAACAATAATGTTTATAATTCATATTATGAATTATTACTGTTCCATCATTATTAATGGCAGTTTTTATATAGTGGGCGCTTCTAAGTAAGAGATGTACAGATTTGTGTAAACTGACATTCTGAGCAAAACAGGCTATAATACAGTGTCTGTACAAAATCAGCATATCCTGTCAGCGCATTTGCTGATCAGGAGGGGTGGCAAGGAGTGGGCATGGCCACTCCAGAATGAAACCTGACCACCCCATTGCCCCCCCGTTGTATTTACATTTTTGTGGCGTTAGGGTAAGCTTCTTACCATATCTACAAGAAATTTATATATTAAATGTGTATTTGACAATTCCACCACTGTCTGAATTATAAACAATGTAGAGTTATAGCATTTAAGTACCTCAAATATTTCCTTTTTTCTACATGCCTTATATTCATATTTAGATTTATTGGCCGCCCCCAAAATGACGACAGTCCCACCCTGGCTACCCCACATAAAATGTTCTGGCTCCGCCACGGCATGGGTGCCTGAACTTTTATAACTCACTTGGAAAGTTTGTTGGTGTCTGACCTCTTCTGTGTTACTCCCACTCAAAAATCAGCATATTTCACTTTCCTACGTTCCTACAATAATACTTTGCAATTTAGACAGGAATGTGTAACAGTCTTTGGTCTTCTCCATCAAACTACTTATTTTCATCGATCCAATCAACCCACCCAACCATCCATCCATCTTCCAGATGCTAATTCTGAGCTCCCGTGTGCGGTAGACATTTCCTGTTTTCCATACCCTTTATAAGGTCACAAACAACAGTACCCTGATCTTTTCTAAGGGGATTTTTTTAAAGGTTTTATTTGTGTTATTTTCTCTTGTTTACCACTATTAGGAAACAATGTTTATAATTCATATTATGAATTATTACTGTTCCATCATTATTAATGGCAGTTATTATATAGTGGGCGTTCCTAAGTAAGAGATGTATAGATTTGTGTAAATTGACATTCTGACCAAAACAGGCTATAATACAGTGTCTGTACAAAATCAGCATATCCTGTCAAAACCATTACCTTATAACTACATTACATGATGCTAGTAATCCAAGAATATATAACTCGTCCAAGAATCCAAATTATCATTGATTCACTAAAAATCATGCAATAGATTTTATTGGACTCAGTCATTAATGTATAAGGTGGGTTTAATATCAAGTGCTATTTGTGGCCCCAGTTACCAGGAGTCTCTGGTCACTTAGAAACATATGTTTTGGGAATGTTCTCCTGTCTGTTTGTTTTGGAAAAAGATAGCAGGTGTTTTGTCTAAGTTGATTAGGAAAAAGATTCCTTTGCATCCCAAGTTGGATGATGCAGATGTAGTATTGAACTAAGCACAGTGTTGTCTGTTGTTGGTGGGCTTGACAGCAGGAAGAAAAAAAAAAAGAATTGTTCAAAGATGGATTACGCCACACAATCTTTCCCTAACAACGTGATTATGGTGTTTTCAGGATGCCGTTGTGATGGAATTGTCCGCTGCATAGGGCTAAGGCTGAGTACTGAGTTTTGGGGCAAGGCGGCTCCCCCTATCAGACCTTTATCTGTTACTTAGGGACTTGCCCTTAGGTATCCCTTTCTGGATGTACCTCATACCTGCCTGCTTATGGGACCTTCTCTGGGGGGGGAGGTGTGGGGGGTTCTGGGGCCGCCCAGGGTGAACTAGGGAGGGTGGAAGATGGGGTGGTTTTGATTTATTTGTCTGTCCTTTATTATGTGTTTCTTGTAACCAAAATATGTTAATAAAAACTTCTTCAAAAAAACAAAACAGAACTGGAAAGCACATGGCGGGGGGGGTCAGCTCTCATGTATCTAGCGTGACGCTTTGACTCACATTCATGCAAGAAATCTTACAGCAAATCTATATTCCATTATAAACCTAAAACATAGCGTTGGGGTAGTTTGCAAACCCTACAAACTATTTACAAGGTAATAAGGCTGTTATTTACATGTAAATGTGTCCATATGTGTACAAACTTGTCCTGAATTGAAAATCTCACTCCAGCTAGCTGAGTAAAATTGGCAACCCTGATATGGCCCCGCCAACACCATGCCTAAATTGGGCCACTCTTCCAAACCTGATGACTACAATAGGCAATACACTGGCAATTTTGAAAGACTTACAAGTCCAGAACAAGATTTTGTTTCAACCAACCAGTTGACTATAAAGAGTCACAGTCACAGAGTACTCAACTGGTTGGTTGAAACAAAATCCCAGTCTGGACTTGTACTCCCTGGACCTGAATTACCCAACTCAGCACAAAGTTGGCCTGTATGGCAAAGTGCCAAGAAAAAATGCCACACTGAGTCTCATTTACGCTTCGCGAAAAAACACTTGGAAGATTCTGCGGCCACGTGGCAGAAGAATTTACAGTCAGATGAGACCAAGACTGAACCTTTTGGATTAAACTTCAAGCACAATGTTTGGCAAAAAGCAAACACAGCACACCACTTAAAAGACACAATGCCTACTGTGAAGCATGGTGGTGGTAACATTATGTTGTGAGGGTGTTTCTCTTCAGCGGGGACTGGACACTTGGTCAGAATTGATGGGAAAATGGACGCTGCTATGGTACATCCAAATTCTTGAGGAAAACCTGTGGCTCTCTGCTAGACAGCTGAAGATGGGCAGATGATTCACCTTCCAGCACAACAATAACCATAAACACATCCTCCAAAAAAACAGCCAGACCCCTGACTTGAATCCGACAGGAAATCTGAGAATGGACTAGAACAGAGCAGTCCATCACTGCTCACCACGAAATCTGACAGACCTCAAAAAAATTCTTCAAGGAAGAATGAAATATTGCCAAATGTAGATGCACAAAGCTGGCACAGACATATTCAAATATACTGATGGCTGTAATTAAAGCAGAGGAGGACTCTGTTAAGTATTAAATCAGCGCCGATTAAATTCCATTATTTAAAATACATTTTCAGAATTTTTGTTACTTGAGTGCTGTAAGGCAAAATGTGTAAATAAATAATGAGTGTTGGTGTTAGACTGTAAGATGAAACAAAGATCAAAGTGACTATTTAAAAAGTGAATGAAGACGTTACACTGTAGGCCGAAAAACTTGTTGTAGTCACGAAAGCCACTTATATCGCACGTACATTTATTCACTATTTTTTGTTTTACTGGGGGCATCAATCTGAGAACTAATGCCCATTTCATCAGCTGTAGTTGACGAGAAGGTGACGTGTAACCATAACCTATGACATTTATATGTTGTTTTTCTGTTATCTCTATGCTGTATGTATCTTTATGCTGTGTGCTTCTGATAGCTTATCTGACTGGTAAGTTATATGAATGTGACCAAAGGTTTCTTCCGTTCAGTACTGTGTGTAGGTTTCATGTTTTGATAGTGTGGTTAGTCCATTACAATTTTGTTCCATTGGTTTGTGAATCCCCTTCTCTAAATAACCTCCAATCAGGATACTATTAATACTCGTGGTATTTTAGAACAAGAACACAATGGCTGCTAATGTCACAGCTAAACTGCCGGTATTTAACGTCAGTTTAAAAAAATGGTATCGCTTCACTGGGGGGGGGGGGGG
>JAODJU010000130.1:18091009-18102301 GCA_026776725.1 Gnathonemus echidnorhynchus | reverse complement strand
TTTACTCTTACTAAATGTATTAATTAACCAGAAACTAAGTGTTAGTTATGTACTGATCCTATGTTTGTTCATCATTAATCAATCATGATGGTTCATGAATTTCTTGCAGGAACTATGTTAGTTCATGATTTTTTCTTGAGTAGTAACTGAGTAAGTTATTTGTGGCCATTTAAGTAAAGTGTTGCCTAAAAATAATCAAAGCTTATTTTGTGCACGTACATCACTTCAATTAAAAAAAGGTAGAACTGAAGCTTAACATAAAGAGTAAACCACACGATTCTGTGATTGTGTGTCACATAATGCAAGCAACAGCTTTTGCTTCAAGCTCAATGTAACCAATGTGACCACAGTTCAATGTACAGCAGCCTTAAGCCCCGAGAATCGGCGTGTGACAGAAAGCCCCCCAGCTGATGCTAGAGGTCTGTATGTTTTGGCGTTCTAAGGATTCTGGTGGGTGGGGGATTTCTATACACAAGCAATGATCCAAATCCATTGCTCATAAATATCACACCCACCCCACAACCAGACCCCATTGTTTATTTTTATGTTCCACTATGATGTTTACTTGATTCCAATTGTCAATAAATACAGGTTTGCCTGCTTCAGGAAAACATTAAAGGCTGTTTAGATAAAAACTATTTAATTTTTTTTTTTTTAAGTTATTCTTGTTTATTAAGAGTGAATAAAACAGGTTTATATTAAAGAAATACTTGTAATTGTAGTTTCACTGCAGTGACACATGCCACTGCATTCTCTGCCGCTTATCCAGCGTTGGGTCGCAGGAGCCGCAGTCGAAGCAGTGATGCCCAGACCTCCCTCTCCCCAGCCACCTCCTCCACCTCCTCCGGGGGATACCAAGGCGTTTCCCGGCCAGCCGAGAGACATCTCTCCAGCGTGTCCTTCATCTGCCCCATGGGCTCCTCCCAGTTGGACACGCCCGATTCACCTCCCCAGGGAGGTGTCCAGGAGGCATCCGGGATAGATGGTCACACCTCCTCGGCTGGCTCCTTTTGATGCAGAGGAGCAGAGGCTGTACTTTGAGGCCCTCCCAAATGTTTCTCCTTTTTTCCAAGTCCAGAAAACACGTGCAGATTGGTTGGGCAAACTGCCATGAACGGTTCAGTATCCTTGTGAGGGTAAAGAGCTGGTCCAACGTTCCACAGCTAGGATGAGATCCACACTGCTGCTCTGGATCTGAGGTTCAACCAACAGTGGACCCTCCTGTCCAGTAGCCAGGCATAGACCCTCCCAGGGAGGCTGAAGAGTGAGATCCCCCTGAATCTGGAACACATCCTCCAGTCGCCTTCCTTAAAGATTGGGACCACCACCCCAGTCTACCCATCCAAAGGTACCGTCCGCAACCTCCACGCAACGTTGAGGAGGCATGTCAGCATTTGGACTCAATGTCTCCAGCCTCCCTCAGAATGCAAGAGAACTTCTGCTGGAGTTGCAAGTTTTAAATCACCCAGACAGAGGCCCTTGCCTGATTCTCCCAGCACACCCTCACTACTGTATGCCTTTGGGTCTACTAGGTCTAACATTTTCCCCGCCATCAATGAAGCTCACCACTAGGTGGTGATCAGTTGACAGCTCAGCCCCTCTCCTCACCAGACTGTCCAAGGCAAACAGTGGTAGATCTGAAGATACGATTACAAAATCGATCATTGATCACACTTATGAACACCGTTATGCTTGAACATGTTGTTTGTTATGGACAAACTGTGGTTCGCACAGATGTCCAATTACAAAGCAGCATCCAGTTTCTGATAGGGAATTTAATTTAATTTCTCTTGATACTAAAATTGTTATTTAGTATTAATCTTTACTTTCTTAAATACCTAATTACTTATTTATGGAATGTATTGAGCATCTTTTATCAACAAAATACCCACCTAACACGCATGAACCAAATCCTAGACTGGTAGAATTCCAGTTAGAGGGCTTGTTGGTCTGTCTGCAGACCAACAATATGACCACAATATGGTGATTTGTATATTAATATGACCACAATGGCCATATTGCGACCACAATATGGTGATTTGTATACCAATAGACTGGACTGATCTGTATGAAAGGCAAAGTAGACATTATGAAATTTAGTTAGCTACCACACTGCCACCTAGGGGTGGCAGAGTGAAGCATGGGTTAGCGTTGTTGCCTCACACTTCTGGGACCAGGTTTTGAGTTCGAGTCTCCACCATGGCTCCATGTGTGTGGAGTTTACATGTTCTCCTTGTGCTATCGGGGGGTCCCCCCCCCAGTCCAAAAACACAGGTTAACTGGAGTTACCAAATTGCCCGTAGGTGTGCATGTGTGAGTGACTGGTGTGTGAAAGTGCCCTGTTGTCTCCCCATACTGGGTTGTTCCCTGCCTTGTACCTGTAGCCTCTGGGAGAAGCTCCAGGCCCCCAAGACCCTGAGCAGGGCTAGCAGTTACAGAAAACGGATGGACCATTCTCCTAACTCAACTGTCACTCCATTATGATCCAGTATCTACGTGGAACACTTATGGAGTCCATATGGCAACAAATCAAGGCTGCTCTGAGGAAAAATTGAGGTGCAACCCCATATAAAAAGTCAGCCGTAATGTTTGGTAAAAATCAAGGAAAAGCAGGTTGTCACCCCAGTAAGAAAGTAACTAAGGCTGAATTCCCTGTATATGACTGAGGTTCTCTAAGGGGGGGTTGTTGTCATACTGTTTTGTCGGTGTGGGATTTTTCCTAGGGGTGAAAGTGAGACTGTAAGGAACACATGAACAAGGGAAAAAAGTACTTTGAGACAATCATTGTGACTAACATTTTCGATAACCTGATGAGTTTGTTGAATTTAATGAAAACTACAGAAGTTTCTAAAAGGTTTACAAATTATATATTTGCATCTAATTTATGAGTTGCTGCATTAGCTAGTTTACTTAGGTCCTGGGGTCTAAATACAAATCAGATCTTTCTGCGCCTTTCAACCAAGTCTGTGAACTTTTCAGACTGACTGGGGTGTCAGCTACATTCCATGGATGGATTGCATTTCTTTTCCTCATGTTGCCTGTGCTGTGACTTATCAAAATGACAAATGAAACAGCATTTGTGGTGGAGTCAAGGAGGGAGACAGACATTAAAGTTCAGATAAATGTTTGCTGTTGGGTATCAGATATTAATAATATTAAATTAATAAAACTAAAGCATTGATCTTAACAAAGGATTATACTGTAGGTCATCCTCAGTGAGACACACCAAAATTACAGACCTGTTCTCAATTATGCTTTGGCATTAGTTTGTCATGAAGATTTTAACTAGTGTTGATTAGTTTTAACGATATTCTTTGAACGCATAATGCATAACGACTTACTAATATAACAGGCAGAATAACAGGGGGCGAAAAACTGGTCATGATATAAAAATAAACAATGACAACCTAAACCACTAGGGAACGTTAACTTTTTCAGGCCCTTTTCACTTACTTCAGGTATATCTTTAAAGCTGCAGCGGATTTGTTTCTGGTTCATGTTCTTTGTGTCAGTGTTTCTCAAACCCGTCCTCGCAGAGCCCCACATTTTTGCTCCCTCCCAGCTCCCAGTAGTGAACATAAATGTGGACTGTCTGGCAGGGAGCAAAAATGTGGATGGACAAAAGTATTAAGACACACACAGTAATTACAGGAAATGGCCACATGAGCCACACCCATTTGCTGACACACAGGTCTATAATTAACCACCTAGTCAGGCTCCAGCGTCAAACAATGGTAGCAGAAAGGGTGGTCATACTGAAGAAATTAGGCAACCTATTACCGACACAGAACACCATTAGACACCTTTCCAGCAAGTCAGTTCTCCACATTTCCGTCCTGCTAAAGCCGCCCCGGTCGGCCGCAAGAAAGTTGATTGTGAAGTGGAAACATCTGGAAGCAGGTTTGGCGGCAGAGCGGCAGCCACATAAGCTGACAGAAAGGCACCTGATCGCCCAGCGTCGATGCCCAACCTGCATGGCAGCAAATCCCACCAGCAATGTTCCAGCATCTAATGGAAAGCAGGAAGACATATTCTCTGGTTAACAAGACACAGCTGTACTTTCACTACCTGTATTGTTTGAAGAAGACTCACCAGTAACACTTTACTTGATGGGGCATGAGTAACATAGCATTATGCTATTACTTATGTATGAATTAAGCCCAAACTAAGTATTAGTTACATCCTGATCTCATGTTAATGAATCATATCTTCTATTAAAGGAACTATTGAAAGAACAAATCAAATCAATTGAGAAACACAAGTTAAATACTGATCTCATATTTGTTCAACATTAATGAATCACGATGCAATTTTTATCAGGTACTGTATTTGTGCATCTATATTTTAAGCAGTTACTGTATTTTAAACAGTTACTGTACTTAAGCATCTTTTATCTCAGGTGGACTATATTTGTTCATGATTTGTTAATAATTTGTACTTCAGTAGTTACTGAGTTATTACTATGTAATTGTGCTCCGTCAAGTAAAGCGTTACTGACTCACGTTTCAACTTCTGTGCATGCACAATGAACAACATACAATCCTGCTGTTTTATTCACTGGTGCTGGAACTATAGACTCTGAAAACAGCCCAGTTCATCACTGGGTGTTCTCTCCCACACGCATGACTTTTACAACAGTAAAGAAGTGAGAGATGGGATCATGACCCAATCACACCGTAGACTTTTTTCTCTGAAGTCATCTAGCAACAAATCTGAAGACCAGGTGTGGACTAACAGGCTAATCTGTTTTTTGTTTTTTTTATGGCACCGTAGCAAAGCATTTGGTACATTGACACCAGACACACCCCACCAATGAACACAGAACTACAGCTTGATTGCACATTTATGCTTCTCTATCAATACTTCCCATCTACCTGATTAAACCACTGATTAAACTGTGTTTCATTGTTTTGTTCTTTTGCATGACCTTTAATATCGCATTGAACTGCTATTTTCATAGGTGCATACAGTAGTTCAGGTCCAGAAAGCACAAATCCAGACCAAGATTTTGTTTGAGTCCTCTGTGACTGTGACTCTGGCTGTGTCGCGTCCTTCTAAGGCTGCATTCGAAGACGGGATGTGTCACAGTGGCATGAGGAGGCCGTCCCAGTTCGAAGGCTCCTTCACATGCAGCCTACAAATGTGTTATACTTTTACCCAGATCCCAGGATTCATTGAGCAAACTCTCGAAGGACGCGGCCTGCAAAGGCTTCATAGACCACACTGATCATAGGACACAGCCTACAAGGGCTACATAGACCACATCTTTCGAAGGATGCAGCCTACAAAGGCTACATAGACCACATCCTTCGAAGGACACCACCTACAAAGGCTACATAGACCACATCCTTCGAAGGACATAACCTACAAAGGCTACATAGACCACATCCTTCGTAGGACATAACCTACAAAGACTATATAGGCCACATCCTTCGTAGGACACAGCCCCGGAATTCGGAGACAGCCTGTTTATACTGAACTGGTTGGCCGAAACAGGGCAATTTGAAATGAAACTAATGCGGTATACAGTATTACCATAATGCCCCCCCCCATCCGCCTTCCCAAAATCAACATGCCCTAATTCTGTTGTGATGGTGAACTGTTTCAGTGTCCAGTGTAGTATGTCTGTATTATATTATACTGCACTGTCATGCCCCTTTTGTCTTATGTGACATCTTATGCTGTCCCATTAATGTACTCTTTTGAACAGCAACTGTTTCTGAATTGTCATTTGTGTTATATGAAGTGCAGTGATCAAACTTTTTTTTTGTCACTGTACAGTTGTGGACAGTGAAATGGGCATAAAAATCGAACTGAGCTGAATGGGTGGCACAGTGATGCAGTGGTTGGCATGGTTACTCCATGCCTCTAGAGACCAGGGATCTCTGTCCCAGCTTTACAGTATGTGTGTGCAGTTTGCATGTCCATGTCGCTGTGGGCTTTCATTCCCTTCCTCCCCCCAGACCGCACAGTCCAAAAACATGGTAAGGTGAACTGGACTTGCCAAATTGTCTGACATTAGTGTTTCATTAAACCCGTCTGATTTACAGTATTTAGGCCTTTCCAGTTTTTGTTTGCTGTTGTTTTGCTGCTGGTATTTATCACTATGCTAGTGCTTGTTTTCCTGCTTGTCACTGAAGTCTCAAACTGCCCTCCACAGCCTCTAACATAAGTAGATGCATCTGTGTGCGTCTGTCACAACTTGCGTATGCACTTCACTGCCTCCTCTTTCAGCTCAAAATTCAGCATGCACTAATAGGCAGCTCTTTCGCGATTACCTTCCCCAGTGGCACAATTAAGTTCTAGTGGAAAGGCAGCTGCAAAAACACATGCATTATTTATTATAAGTCACGTGATCTATTTGAGATGGAGGCGGTGAGAAATTCGGCTGGATCTTAGAAACTCCGGACGTGAAGTACGTCTTGACCTGCCGATTTTTAACATACGATTTAAATATAGAACAAATCAGAGTGAAGCCCATCTTCTCTCTTCTAATATTGTGACATGTGACGCCGAACTCCGAAACACTTTGGTTGCTTTAGAAGCCTCCTTAGCAAGATGACGATTTCGCATTGTTCAGACATCGTTCAGCTGGGTTGCCAAAGCATTTTGACCAACACTGGTTTCTTAGGCAGGGATCCAAATCCATGCCTCTCTAGTCCAGAGGACAATGGTTAATCTATTATTCCCAGACAGCTTATATGCAGGCGACTCCTGGCTTCCTGTCCATCCACATCAGTCTGACCGTGTCACAGGCCAGTGCTCTGCAGCCACATTAAACTCTTCATGATACACCACTACCCCTGCTCTGGATCGTTAACCAGAGGCAGAACCCACACAGTAATAACAAGTGCTTTGGGGACGTCCCATTGGACTAAAGCGAGGCCACAGAGATGTTTCATAAGCCCAGAGGTGAAGGGAGGCGTTTCTCCGAGCGAAAGCTCAGGAACCACGCTGTAGGACTGCACAAAGGAGAGAACACCTGTCCTCTCTTTGTAATCCCTAACTGACTCTGGTTTCATATGTCCAGGCCAATCGTTGGGACTGATTGCTTAGTTTTAGAGCAGAGAAGAAGATGACATATGTCTGTAAATAAAAACTGTAAGAATCGATGAATAGATATGAACAGAACACAAAGCATGGTCCACATTAATGAAATTATTGTCCCCCCACAGATATAAACAATACTAATATATTTGTCTATAAAGTAAATACCAATATGCACCAAGTATGGCATTTGGTATACTTTATTGGTGTTTTTGTTGGCATCTGATTTTATTTCAGTTTATATATTCTGTCTTTGTATTTCCTAATATTTCAGCTATTCTTAACTTAATTTCACTTAATTTCACACCATAAATTTCACCGTTAAATTAATGATGTACGACGGTTACACATTCAAAATTGAACAAGGATCTTTTAAAATCTGACACTTTTTTCCCTATTCCATTAAATATTTTGCCTTTGTTTAGAGAAATATCGTGCCAGCCTATTTCTGCATATATATATATAGCCTATTTCTGCATATATATATATATATATATATATATATATATAACAGTTCACCATGACAACAGTCTTAGGTCTAAACCATTGCTCATGGTAACTGTCAATCCTGGTTGAATTGTAGACCAGCAGAGGGCACTAGCAGAACCATCTCACATTGCCTTACATTGAGTTAGGAAACAGTTTTTTTGGTTTTTGGCAGGTAGGCACTGTGTCATACCAGTGTGGAGAAACACAAGAATCCTTCAGGCCTGTTGGAGAAATTCATCTCTGTGGATTTCTGTAATTTCATTTTATTAATTTTATCTGATTTTTGTTTCTGTTCCAGATTAGACTAAACTAACAGAACAGAGGCTACAACGGGATCTTGATTTAATTAGCGACTGGGCTGATACCCGGCAGATAAAATTTAACATAGATAAATGTAAGGTGATCCATGCCTTGAGTAGAAATATAAAGTATAGATATTTTATGGGTTTCACTGAATGATGGGCAGAATGGCCACCTCTCATTTGTAAATTTCTTATGTTCTTATTTCATGAAATGGAAGCCCTTTTAAAACATGGAAATAGACCCCTTTCAAAACAGACTGGAATGACAGGAAGCACTGTAAAAACACAGTGTGCCCCTCTTTGGAATTCAAGTTCACGTTCATCCCGCTTCGCTTGAATCAGTGTTTACACTGTGGCACAATGAAACAGCAATTTTTAATACACTGCTATTTATTGCAGGCTTTGTTGTCAATGCCCAGTTCAGGCTGAGGTTACCTTGGATAGAGAACAACTGTGCCAAACAAAAGCCCCTAATTACCACTCCTCAATGAGGGATAAACAAGACATTCGTTTTTTGTTTGTCTTGGTTTTGTCAAATAAAAGGAAACTTCAGATGCTATTTGCCCAGCTGCAGAAATCGGAGGGACATAAGGGATATAATTCACAGAGACCATGGTAGTGTCCACAGAAAATGGCTGCCATCTTCTGTTTGGGCCTGACCATCAGCAGACAGAAAGGTGGTTACAAACCTGATTATCAGGTCGAAAGACTTCAGGATAATACCTTTAATATAGGTTTACTGCTGCGACCATTTGTAAGGTTCATAACCTCAACCACATTGTCATGAACTTTTTTCTGTCATAGTAAGTTATTTTTTAACGTTCTGAACCTTATTTAATATCATTTATTGCATTCTCTTGATATCCCTTGTCAGCAATTTGCAGTGTGGCCAAATGAGGAACATCATCCTTTTTCAATAGAGTATCAGTCATTTAGGGTCACGGCCTGAATCAGTCATTTAGGGTCACGGCCTGACACCTCTCCTTGATGCCAGGACTTTGGATAAGATGCCTGGTTATCGTTTGCATTTTCACACACTACATGTGAATAATAGGTTTGCCAGGTCACCTAAACAGTGAGTCTATGAACTATGGAAGGGCAAGTAACAGCCCAGTGCTAAAACCATCAAAGAGAAATGCATCATGTCCCAGGCAAACTGGTATATATAAGTACTGATATATAAACAGAATATGCTGTCTTTGCCTTTTAGGCTGCTTTTTCGGCTCCTGGCAAAAAAGGAAACAAAATCCTTACAATACCGTAAACAGTTGTGCTGGTTGCCATGCACACAGTGGCCTTAGCAACAGTTGCTGGTTGTGCATTGATTTGTGAAATTGTTTACTACATCAGGCGTCTCACGGAGCGCTGTAAACACGCACCCATTCAGCATTCATCTAAAGGAGTTCATCATTTTGTCTTATTATTGCAGTTTTAACTTTGATTGTGGGGTGTTGTATTAGCAGAAAAACAAATGTAACTCCCCCATGACTCAGTACTGGATATACAGTTGAAAGAAAGATGGATGGATGGATGGATGGATGGATGGATGGATGGATGGCAACCTGTAACCTTTTACACATCATATAGTATATATATATACATTGTATAGTATATATAACAAGGAATGGTGTGGATGTTTTAGGGAGGGGATATGAGGTTATCAAGCCCTTTTGTGTGCCTGTAACTAATTATTAGTAATATAAACTAAGTTCACAGTTAGCAAAGGCCTCGAGACTGTGTGGTCTGTTCATTTAAATTAGAGAGTAAACTGGGCATCTGTGTCACGTTCTTCTAATCTACCTGTCTCACCATGCAGTTGGCCAAAAAATTCCTCGTTCCTTCCTCCAAAAACCTCTCCTCTGCATCTATTGTGGAAAAACGTGGGGATCTGCTGTGTTGTTAGTGAATCTTCCTTTCGTCTGGAAAAGGAAAGATCTGCTTTTGATCTCAGTTTTATTTTTATGGAACGGTTAGGACCCTATAACATAGTGTGTGGCTACATAACTAAAAGCTACCTCCTCTGTAAAAGCCAGCAATATCTCCAAGCAAAATAAGTTATAAATGTGTTTTTGCTTTCGTTTGACCCATGGGAGTTTCTTCCCCCAGGTGACATTCAGTAATTACACAACATCTCCTTAATCAAAGGATCCACCTCTGCACGGCTGATGATTACCCCTAATCTTTATCTCGTGTGCTACACACAAAGAACCAAGTAGGCCTGTTTTTCCACCAAATCCCACCCACCTATTACACTAACAATGGAAACGAAAAGTTTTTCAATTTTGCAAGAGCGCGGATAAAATAAAAGAATGGTGTTATAGATTTAAAGATCCTGTGATTCAAAAGTTCTCTTATGACATGTGATCTCTGTCCAGCCTGATAACCTTTCATGCAGGCGTTCATTACACTAATGATAACAAAACTCTGTTGTTGTTTGGGCTGGTGCTCATGTATAAAAACAGTCTCCAGCAGGACTTAAGCCGATGTTGTCCTTCCCTGTCTCTTTAAAGGTCTCATCAGCTGCTGTGAGGTTTTTAATAGCCTCAGGTCTGGCCCCATCATAATGATCATGGCTGTGCAAAAATTACAGTCATCGCATAGCAACATTTTGAAAGTTTATGTAAAGTTTGAGTTTCTGTGTATATATATATTTGCATTTGTCTCAGGAAGAATTGAGAACTGGGGCTTCTAAAAAACATTTTATTAGATGTGTTTGCTGTGTTTTTAACGTTTTAGAGAAACAACAAAACAATTAATAAATACTGATAAAATTCTATTTCCTTATTTCAGTTTGGTGTTTTTTTCTAATACTTTCCATTCGGACTACATATCAGTTACTGGAGGTTTTTTTTTTTTTTTTTAAAGTTTTATGCGCTTTACCCAAATCATATAAGCTCTTTATGTGACACAATCCGTATTAAATGTATGTGTCATTAGTCATATATTGTATGTCTTTTATTCATATAAAATACAAATCAAATTGCTGTACAAAGCATATTAAATTAATGTTTTGTCAGTATTAGTTTTACTTTGCATAATTCTTTGAATGAAGTCAGTTGAATCATGGACAGTATTTCTGCACAACTAGCATATTAGACTATTGTGAAAAGGAAACATCTTTTTTCTGTTGATGCTTTCACTTTGGGTTCTGAGGACATAATATGAATTTTATGAATTTTCACATGGGTGTTCAGGATCCTGGTCTCACGTGCCGCTGACCCTGAGACTTGAGCATCCACGTTCCGTGCTTTCGTTCTGTCATCTGTAGACCTTATTACAACACTAGTGCATATCAAATCTGATGAAGTGTTCCTGTATCTGTACACGTTTCAAGAGAAATGCATGTGAAGGGAAACCTCTTCTAGAAAACTTCGTTTGGTGTAACCTGAAAAAAAAAGCACAGCCATTGAACCTACATGGAAAAGGCCCCCCCCCCCCCCCCCCCCCCCCCCCC
>JAODJU010000130.1:18072095-18090909 GCA_026776725.1 Gnathonemus echidnorhynchus | reverse complement strand
GGAAAACCCCCCCCCCCCCCCCCCCCCCCCATCCCCGGGCTGTGCATTTGCTCAGCAGATATTGTTCCGCGTCTGTGTGTATTCTGTGCATGTATGATCTGCAGACTGTTTGTGTTCCATCCTTTATTACCGGCCCCTAGGTGCCAGCAAGCCTAGTCAGGCCCCTGCCCCACCAAATAATGTTCCTTTGAGAAAGAGAGTCATATAACTCCTGACAAATACAGTGATGACCTTTGAGCATAGAAACGGCAGCATAAAACTGCTCTGTATTGCAAATTGCCTTGAAAGAATTACCAGAGCACACAATCACACACAACGACTCACTATAAATAGTCATAGAAAATTTACAGCAACAGAAATGCAAAACTCTTTTAAGACTATTCCCTTTAAATGAATAATATTATGCCATTTATAGGCAAAACACTCTAACTGTATATTTTATCAAAACTGAGGCTCTGTTTAACAGTCTGACAAAATATCGTAGTTGAACTATGTTTGGTTTCGAAGAAAACGGTACTATTTATTATCCGCTACTACTAACTGGACAGTAAAAATGCTTTTTTTATTTCCTGTGTCAGCAAAGTTCCTGTTTTGTTTTTGCAGGGCAGTGTTTTCTCCATATTCCTGCCATTGGTGACATTAATGTCAGTAAATGTATAACAAAAAAAAAAAAAACATATAAAGGTGCAATACTCCAAGCCAATTAGAAATGGTTACATATGCATATAGTATGTGTGTGTGTCTGTGTGTGTATATATCCATTTATAAGCTGTCTCTAGGCACACGTCTTTCATACCGTTTACTGTGCCTCCCATACAGATAACGACTGTTTCCGAGCAACGTCCAATAGCAGAATGGCGGTAAAGTCGGCTCCCTCCCTCCCACAGCCAGCCGGAATCCAGTTGGGCGGGACTGCCAGGTGAACCGGTTCCTGGGCTGGAAATGCACTGTGACGTCACATGCTAGGATGATGTCCGTCACACTACCCGTACCCCCTTCTTCCGTGTTGTTACTACAGCAGTTTAGCCGCAAATAGCAAAACCACTGTTCTACAGCACTGCTGACAGTAATAGCCACCTGAATTCTCCAGTAAATATAACCTATTGCAACTTTCTTTGGGTACGTTGACCATTTATTTGGAATGTAAATAACGTAATAACTGAATACACTGCTTAAACAACCTCTCCGTCACAGGCTGTATTTTCTGATTCCAAATTACATGTTCATGGTTGATAATTCGAATCCCCGGATGTCTAGACTATGTTATTTGATAATACTATAGGTAATGTGGAGGAACTTCCTTGACTCATAATTATTCAATGAAGTTGATGAATAAAATAGAATTTTAGGCAAGCTGTTTAGTTAGTCTATTTCCTTAGTCATTGGTGTGACTGATGAAACTTAATAAAAAGCATTTAGGCGTGTATTTTATATTATTACTACTATGCATGTCTAACCAGAACTACAACATCCGCACATTACTGCCAGCTCTTCATCCCTTGTGTTTATGTGGACCTCAAGACCAGACGATCTGTATGTCAGCCTTTATATTGTGGGATCATAGTGCTGGTTTTTCTTTGTCATATCGAATCATACTATAATCATTCACTCCATTGTTTGTGGGTTCAGATATTGTTTTATGTACCCAAATCTATGCTAATATGGCAGTTAGTTTCAGTAGGTCAATATATATAGATATATATAGATATCGGCATACAATTGGTACTATTTCATGATTATCAAATGAATATTTCAGAATAGAGAGAAGTGTTCGGTCTCATTACATGAGAGGAAAATGATTTTGAGTTGAGTGAGAGTAGGCTAACGTTGCAGCTACTGATTGGGGCCTGCTTTGTGCTGGAACACAATGAGGTTTTGGTGGCGGAGGGGGGACCTGGGGGTAAATGGGGGCATTTAAAAGGAAGCACTGTTCCTGGGTAACTAAATCTTCAGCCAGCCAAATACAGACATCCATTGCTCACACACTATGGTGCTACACGATCAGAGGAAGCAGCTAAAGACTGAAATGGCGGCTTTGTGTGATTCTCCAGCTTTCTCTACATGTAGCCAGTATAACAAATATTTTAATTGCGTTCAATTCCCTATTTTGCCTGTGGAATTCATGATTATGCATTTTCCAAAGTCACAGAAATGAAGAAAAGTCCATTTAAATAATTCCAGTCCAAAGCAATGTTTTACTAGTCTGTAATGTCATTTTATTGAAAACAATATCACATATAATTAAAATCATGTATGGTCATTATTTAATTATTATTACCATAGAGGTGTTTTGGTTGTACTCACATGGAAAAAAATATAACGTATTATATTATTATATTATAATGTATTCCAATATATAAATGCCCAGTTTTGAAAATAGCTTTTTTTAAAATTCTGATTTCACTTAACACTAAAGAAACACAGAACACACGCATCTTAATAATGTTTTTATTGTTTGCACGTATCAGCAGCATTACAATGACAAACTGATCACATTAAAATGACTCCTGGTGCACTGAATCCACAGGTGCAATGTAAGGTGTTAACATTTGCGGTGATTATGAAATGATACACAAAACCAGATTATTAAAAAAAGACAGACAAACACAAGGGTTAGATGTAAAGAGGAGAGAAATGCAGAAATAATACTGACTGCAAAATGGCACCAAGTAGATATGAAGGTCATAGTAACTTAAACTAGATCTAATGCTGTTTGATGCTACATAGGAAGAGAAAGTAACTTTTTTTTCCTTCATAAATTCAGATTGGGAGATGACAAGCATAAAATAATTCATGTTCCAGTGGAGAGCAAACTTTGGTACCGTGCACAAGGGAGGGATGAATAGACCACAACACTCTCCAGCACAAGGTTCCTAGTTTATGCATCTTCTACACATTAAAGTCATAGAGGGAAACAAATTACACCTTGCGGTTTATTCATCTCCTGATTACCTGCAAGATGAAGACCCGGTTCTAAGGCAAGATGAAGACCCGGTTCCAAGGCAAGTTGAAGGCCCGGTTCTAAGGCAAGAAGAAGGCCCAGACAGACACAGCGGAGAGGCTATGCCTTGCAATGGACGGCATTACCAGACAGTATTAGACACGGATAACTAGATCTAACCTTGTCTGGTAAGACGCCAATCGATAGGCTTGGCTGCAGCTGAATGGGATTCTCTGACATTTGGCCTAGACCCTGAATTTAGACATAGAAAGAGACAAAGAAATAAACCTATAAACTGGTTACATTGTTTTAAATTCCCCGTCATTTAATTCAGCAGAAGGTTAATGTAATAAAAACTGATACATTCAAAGTAAGAATGGCCAAGAATTAAGCGGGAAAAATGGTGAGAAAAAGCAGGCATGCAATGTGGCTATCAATCACATGGGCAACTTAAATGTAACGATAAAAAAAAAAAATGATACAAAAACTGTTTGTAACAGACATAGCAACTCCGTCCTCCTTAGAACCCTCTACATCCTCCAATAAAAGTCTGTGATGTCACACCTTGTGGGCAAAGGAAGCTTCATGAAAGGAAAGAAAAAGGCCGAATTGTAAGATCTTATAAAATGTTTAATGACAAACGTTGCCGGTTCAGCAAACAAAGGCGTGACTCACTATTTGATGGGGAAGTCTAAAGTCCAGTAGAACTTATTAAGAAAGTCCTGCCTTTGACAAACATCCAAATGTAAACAGTGCCGGCACTTACTGTCCTCGGTGCTCTGTGTCATTTTAAAGTATCACTGGCTTGATTTCGAACAAGATCTGGCTAAAGGACAAAGGTGACACAAACAAATAATAATAATAATGAACCTAATTCCTGACAAAATAAAATATTTATATTTTTCTACCAATGGTATACTTTTTGTACTATATTCCTGGTTTTATTAGTGCTCACAATATGATCACAATATGTGATTGTAAATGCTGAAATTACTATATATATATATTGTTATTATACAGAAATTGAAGTGATGTCCATTACCTGTTTCAGTAATTATATTTTATGACATTACTAGGTTATTGGTAAGAAAGGTAGATGTTGTAAGTGTATTTCTACTCAGCTTCAGATATTGTGAAAAATTACATGACCACTAAATTTGCATCCATCCATCCATCCATCCATCCATCCATCCATCTTACAGCTACTTATTCTGGACAGGGTTGCGTGGGGCCCGGATGTTGTCCAGGATGCCATTCCATCGCGGAGCAAATACATCTATACACTCATGTACAAAATCACTCACTGCAGACAATTTAGAAATGCCATTTCACCACACTGCGTGTGCTTGGACTGCGGAAGTTTGCAGAGGGAACCTGCACAACAGCGGAGGCAAAATTTAGGTTCCCAACCCAGGAACTGTGAGGTACCACCTCTACTCAATGAGCCACTGTGCTGGACAATTAATTTTCATTTAGATCTCAGTCACACACACACCAAGTCATACAAGGTAGATCCTGAGTATGACTTTAAAAGTGTTACTTTTAATGCTGCTACAGTATCTAAAATGCATAGATAATTGTTTATAAAAAAAAGTTTTTTGCATCTAGTTTGTGCAACTTTCAGAAATTATAATGAAAAAAGCTTTCTAAAAATCATTATAGCCAAGCTGCATTATTTTTAATTTAATGATAAACCTATTTTCAGCTCAATCAATTTAATCAGCTGGCAAGTTAAGTTGTGACAACAAAAAGTCACCCAGATATCTGGAGGGCAGAAGCGGGGCTGGCTTTCCCTCTGCTACAGGAGGGAATGGTGAAGGATGTCACTGTGTCTATTTTTACCACTGTCCAGCTCAGGTGACAACCCCTGCTGCACAGGTGAGGCAATTTAGACCAATAACAGCCCGCCAGCAAAAACGTTGGTGCTGGGGGAGGGGAAGAGGAAGCTGCGAGCCCCCCCTCACCCCCATGCACACGGTGACTTACATCACCTGTCAGCGGGACTGTTGTAACAGTCAACGGACCGGTATTCTTTGACTCCGGCTGGGCGGGACGGAATACCTACACAAAGAGACGGGAAGTAAATGAACCAGGAGACAAAAGGGCTTCTCACGCCCACATGCAGCTAAGCTACACGCACAGAAACTGACACTGAATCTATGTATGATTCTGGCCATTCCATTTGCTTGAGTCTATCCGACACGCAAATGCTTTTTAGTGCACATTGAGCTCTGCCCTCTGAAAATATATTCATTTATGAAACAATTAAAAAGGAGTATGCTGAATGCATCTGGAGAACAAGAAACAAAACTTTCATTTTTTTCTCATTAAAACTTCATTTAACATTAATATTATTGTACGTTAATATAATATAATTCATGAAATATATGTGCGTTGTGTCTCTATGACAAAACTCCCAGCAAGTAGCTACCAACTTAAAGGGATGAAGAGCCCAAACAGTTTTTATTCCAAACAGAGGCTTTTCAGTGAGCGGCTAAACATACATCCCAGTGAATCAAACATTCTCAGCCTTTAAAATGATGCCAGTTAAACAGTACAGCAGTAAGAAACAGGAGAAACAAACTGTGGAGGCCGGATCTGGTCACGATTTCCCCGTTAAAGTCCGAAGGAGCTTTTCCTGCATGCTACACATATTCCGGGTCACCAGCCCTGAAAGAGGTTAGTCCTTGTTTACAAAATAGATTGAATAACAAAGTCATTTACTTGACACCACTTCTATAAATATCATAACTACAAATGGAAATATATGTAATAAATTCTTTTTACTACATAATAGGTAAGATAATTGTAATTGTGATTACATTGTAGGGGTTCCCATTCGCTAATATAACTATATCAAGTCTGGTAGCAGTCTCTATGGTGCCTCTGCGAAAGTGCAAGTCGATGTCCAGCGTACATCGTTACCAGACAGTGTTAGAGCACAGATGAACAGTCCAGCACTCTCTGGTAAGATGAATGCTAGGCATCCAGGGAGCTGAGCAGCTTATTAAATAGCAATGGCATTACAGCAAGAATTAATGTGGATTACCAAAGCCGGCCTGTAAAACCAGGTCCGGTCAGAAAATAAGCAACGTGGCCGTCTGCGTCTCCGAGCTTCTGAATGACCTTAACAGGACGTTTAGAGGGTGATCGCGCTTATCACCGGACTGCCCCCGTGGTTCCGTGATGCCAGCGGAGAACCATCATCATCATTACCAGGCAGTATTAGAGAGAACCATGACATCCAAGACTGCCTCGTAAGATGGAGATGGCCTTCCCAAACAGGACGTGGAGGGAAAAAAACGAATCCTTGCCAGAAATGAATCACCCACATATATTTCATCGATATAGTTCTTACTGCGAAACTCCTAATTATTGCTACAGTTTTTAGCATGTTTGCACCCTATGGAACTGATGGAATGTCTTGAATGGAACCATATACACCCCCCCCCCAAGTACTTGCCCCTTATTCCTACCCCCCTCCCCCACCAGCACCAATTTATAAAAATGCTTTAACAAATAAACATATATCAAAATATGTATTGAGCTCCACCAGGATTCTCAGAAAGTAAATAGCCTTTTCCCACAAAGTTCCGCGGTTTCCTCCTTCTTGGAACAGAAATAAAGGAAATAGAATGTCAGAATGTTAGGAGAACCCTAACCTGACGTGACCCCGCAGCTCCTGAGGAGAAGTAGGAGAGTTTTCCAGCAGACTGGGCCCAGGGCTGCAGCACCGTGCTCAGCCACGCCGTCACAGAAGTGCGGCCCTCTCCGCCTGCTTGTTAATGATTTGCCGTACCTGTTCTGACTGGTCTGGTTTACGGCACTGCCGGCTGAACCAAAATGGCAGTGCGCCTCACAACCGACAGCAGCTACAAAGGATTTCAAAGGATTCCAGGCCCTATTTATTCTCCCTGAAGAGCGTAAAACTGGCCAACCTGCAGAACCTTGGTTATACCTCCATCTGCATTCTACATACAACCTTACATTGTGGGGAAAAAAAGGGAAAATTTACCAGAGTAACAATGCAGTTTTCAGAAACCTGATAAAAAAGCAAACAGGTTCTTGAAACAATATTATTAACAGTGAGCAGTTACTCTGCCTACTCTGGGTACTCAGTTTAGTACTAGATTTCCCAGTGTGTGGCTGTGCTGGTCCAGTCCCCACTGGAATGCTGGACTGAACTGACCTGTGACTCGTTTCTGTAGACAGAAGGTCACTTGGTCCCCAGGAGTTTACTCAATAACTGCAGTTGTTCACAGGTGCATGAGGCAATTTCACACCCATTTTGGCGGCGCTATCCAGTGCAGAGGTAAAACATACTCACTGCGCTTTCAAATCTTACATGCTAGTCTTGCATAAGCAAGAAGTAAATCAAATTAATCAGGGGCACATGATACATAAAACAATAAAAAAAATACATAAAATACACAAAGACACATTAATCAAATAATAATGATTATATTAACCATCTATTATATTTACTATTTAATAAGTAGTTGTTCTTATTAAAAATAAAACATTTGGCCCCCTATCAAAACCCACTGTAATTACTTTAAAACATCCTGTAGTTAAATAAACCATTCAGCTTAATTATCAGCTAGAAGTTATTTATTTATTTGTTTGTTTATTTATTTCTAGGAATACAGTATAAACAATTACAACAATAATCCTCTAACAAAATTCTCAGCCATGGGAATAGAGTATTTTTCTTGTTTACTTTTTCAGCAGACCTTGACAAAAATGGAGAGAGTGAGCGACGTAAATGGAACGAGGGAACAAGGAAGGAGGAGAGCCGAAAGAAAAATATGTTCTAAGTAAAAAGAGCACCTGTAACCTTACCGTGTTGAAAAGAGTATTAAAATGTACGTCGGGCAGGGTGAGGGAAAGAAAAAGAAAAATATCTCAAATTTCTCCCAAGTGCTTGAGAAGGTTCCAGCTTCCACCCGGTCAGTCACGACTCGTGAAAGGCAAAACCTGCAGCAGACCTGCTCTTCTAGACCGTCACCTCCATTTAGTTAATCATCAGCAATATAAACCAATGCAGCAGGCCTTCGGAAGGAGAGGGAGAGGGGAAAAGAGGGGGAGAACGCGGAGAAGGGGACAACCTAAATGCAGGGGCCGGAAAGCAAATCCAGGCTCCTTCCCTTCTTCTACCAGAACTGCAGGTATAACCTGAATCTACCTTCTTACCCTCATCAAAAACATTGCCTTAGCTCACCCCCGCTTCTTCCTGTTTTTTGTGCAACATGCCACAGCCCCCCCTGCCCCCCCCCATGACTGTTCTCAACCATCTACACGCGGCGCATAGCGTGAGCAGGCCCCGGTCGGGTAACCCAAACCCCCTTGCAGGAATGTGAGTCTGCACTGACACAAGCGACCTGTTGGTTAAACCAACCTGCACCTTAATCAATATGCGGCTGTGTGGGGAACAATGCCGTGGAACCTGAAACCCATTCTGAGGCGGGATCTTATCTTCATACCCTAATCCCTGCCGCTGCAGTAATGAATCGTCCGCTTTTCATTTCATTTCCTTTCTTTCTTGCTTTTCTTAAAAAAAAATAAAAAATAAACGCCAAATCTGACAATTATCCTATCAGTCTCTTATCAATCATTATTATACTACGCAGTGTGTCTGTGTTGTCCTGAGTATTGTTGTTTGCAAAGGAAAAATGTATTTATAAAAATCTAGAACTATTTTTGTACTTCACTACAGTTAGCGTATGCTATTCACCCAGTTAAAATTTTCTTTAATGCTTTAATTATATGTATTTACTTTTTTGTACTTCCGTCACATTACCTAGAATGTATTATTAAAAAAAAAGATTCTTACGTCAATGACAATGTACAAAGAGTAAGGATTTCGACCGCAGCCATTAATTGGTCCAGATGCCCATTCCACACCTAAGGCTTACATTTGTTTACTACCTTACTTAACCATAAGACTGACACAAAGACATCATTCCTCCCTCCATTCTGCACATTCACAGTGCACCTGTGATGTATAAATAATTCTGCACAGAAACACTGACAAAAATTCGAGGTCGCAAAAAAAATAATTAAACCAAAACACAAAGATAATATCCTTATTGTCCAACTTTGCTAGAACTTCGCATGCTAGAGGGAAAAAAGCAATAAGGAAAAGCAGGGGTGCTTAGTCATACTGACAAAATGGCTGTCCTTAACGGTGCAACCTCAGCCAATGCACTTGGCTGACCTCTCAGCAGAAACAAGCAATTAATTCTGACTTTTCCTGTCACTAATTTCGCAAGGGAAAAAAAAAGAAAAAAGTCAATCTTCCTCGTAAAGATTTGGCTTTAAGGAAAAGAACTATGAAACCCATGATTGTATTGCGATATTGCGATATATACAAATCAGAGGTTTAAAAAAGAGCCTTCCTCCTCCAGAGACTGTACCCTAAGTATCCATATTCTTTATATAATATGAACACATTTATATCTAGAAATACATATATGACATAAAATATCGCTTATTAATTTAAGAAAGTAAACTTGCACAGAAGAAATTTTCCTGTCCAATATCGTATTAAGCTAGTTTAAAAAGCTGACTAATATCCCATGCAGATAAAGGAAGAAGCTTGTTAATTTTTCTGTTCCACAGATCAAAATGCTACTAAAGACACACTTTCATCCATGCAAACTCTGTCTATAAGAAACAGATATCAAACGATAAGAAATAGATCCCATCAGCTTGGGGGAAGACTGGAGAGGTCAAACGGCTCTGTCTGAGATCCACGGTAGCTACAAACACACAAAAGCAGGAAGGAAAACGAACGAGCAGACATTTTACGTCTCGCTTGCAACCTTTCTTGAAGTTCCTACATTTTTCTGACATCAAACAACAGGAAAACTGTGGTTATTTTGTCTGAATCCTTTCTAATCGTACAAGAAAGGACAAGTAAGAACAGGCCATTCCAAGAATTTCTGTATGTCTGTTACACGAGCACCAAAATGCTGGCAAAATTAGGCAAAAGCTATTTTGAAACATGTCTTACGTTTCTTGGGCAAAAGTTATATTAATTTCGCTTTAGTTAATACTTTACAAGATGGTGTCACAACATGTTGAAAATGCAAGCTGAGAAAATATGACATAGAATGAACTTTTGTCTTTGTATATGATTCAATACCTGCCCATCATTTCATTCAAGTGTTTGGATCCAAAGCACAAAGCTTTATACCCACTGACAAAATGGATGGTTTCTATTATCCGTACTAACTGGTCTGTCCGGTAAAATAATTAACATTTGCATCAGTTACTTTTCTCCCTATTCTTCTTTAGACAGACTGGATTTTGATTTTAATAGCAGTACTTTTTTCTGCAAGGTTGAGTCAACAAAAAGAAGACAATCCCTTTGTTTTTTTTTTTTCAGGTAAACAGCGTTTGTTCGTAACTCAGCTCATTGAATTGTACTAAGCAAACATTTTGGCTAGTACCTCCCGTTTCAAAAAGTTGTGAAAATAGCTGCGCGCAGTAGGTAGGAAACAAAGAGGCAGTAAAAACAAGAGAAAACAAAACATAAAGTTTCAAAGTTGTGAAGAGTAACATTTTCATACGGTGAGTTACCCTTATCTTTGCCAGAAGGAATCGGTCAGCCAAGCAGTTGGGGACAAGTGGCACCATTGTGCTCAGGGCTCGCGGCTGGCGGGGATCGACTTCCTCTTCCATCCAGTTGCTGAAGGAGGGATGACTTGTCAGCTTCGAAAGACAGGAGCCTGGACGGTTTGGGGGCTCGGCACCTGAGCCACCGACAGACAACAAATCGACAAAAGAAGGTGAAAGGAGTCGAGGACGGAGAACACTTGAAAACTTCAAAGTTGTCCGTCCTTGGTGAGCTGCTGGCGAAGCTACCTGCTTAAGCTCTTAATGTGAAGAGACAGAATGTGTAATGGGCTTTCTTTACATGTATCCCCTGCAGCCCTTCCCTCTCAGGTGTACATGGCTCTGCCCAGCCAATCCGCTTTCAGTCCTAGCTTCAGCAGGTGTGCTGCCATTGGCCAGTAAGGCAGTGTTCCTTCTTTCTCCCCCCGGGTCATGTGTGCATATGTGTATGATGTCAGCTCTACCTTTCGTGAATGCCCTCACCCCTCCTCTTCCTACCCCGCCCGACTTCCCCCCCCCCAACTGAAATACACCTGCCTTTTTTAAAATCGAAGCTTAACAAACATAAATAAATAAACCACGGCACACAAAAGCACACAGTCATACGATTCCTCCTTCTTGTGGGCAGCGGCAAACTGCAATAAACGAATTGAAATTCTTCGCTCTGTCTTTCTCGTACAGTGCGCCCAGAGGAACACGCCACGTTGGACAATGGTTACTATGCGTTCAGAGGGTTTGGTGAACACCATTGAGATCACATTGGGGTCACATGACACAGAGAGTATTGAACGTATCAAAAAGAACAACTTTTGTGTTAATCAAGTTAGACATTTAATCGTAATTACACAGTGATTCTCGCAACAAGAGCAATAAGAATAATGACAATAATAAGAGTAATAATAATGAGGATGATGAGCAGTTATTGATTTTCCCTCTGCAGTTAAATGTGTAGTAGTTGTCTGTCTGGGTGAATCAGTATAGAGCTTTAGGGGAACATGGGGGAGCTTGTTTGTATAGCCAGGCATGTCCTGACACAAGATTGCCGCTCCATCACCACAATGTGGACAATGTCTAATCCACACGCCATTTTAGGAGAGGGAGGTGTACGGGATGAAGAAACAGACTAAGGGGGTGTTTTGTGGGGGCAGGTAGAGGGGGGTTGCTGGGAAGCTAATCTAGGCCCATTTAGCCTCAGGGTTTGAACACACAACCTCATCAGAACAACAATCAAGAACGCCACAGCCATAAAAACACCATTCCAGTTAAAACTGCGAATTTCAAAGAGTCTACATGTCTCTCTTTTTTTGTCTCCAGTCTTTCTGTGTAAATGTTTACCACTAAATTCACTCGCATTCACACGAGAAATATAATGTCACCAAAGAATTTCTGTTAACCTCATGCCAGTTGTTTAAAAGGTCTGCTTTGTTCACGCTCCATAATGCAAAACTTCAAGTCAGTGATGCCCTTCAGGGATCCAAAGATCGGTGCTGAAAGGAAATCGAATAGAGAAAAAGTGAACAAATGGGTAAGAAGTAATTATTTTTAAAAGAGGGAACTACAGAAATATCAATGACAGACACATCACTGATAGTCTGAACATCTGATTGCCAACAGCTCAAAGAGTAGTAAGCGTAAGAGTAGCAACTATTGTCTTTATTGTTGGTTTTGGTTCATATTTTGAAATATTTTTAAAAAACAGGGTGACAGTAATTATAATTGCATTTCTGCCAGAATACAGTTAGAACTCTGACAGTGTCCACACAAGAGAACAGATGCAAAGGTCAAATTTCTTCTAAAAAGTATACATTATTTTATATGATACAAACTTGAAAAAAATGTGTGTTTTTATGTATTTCTCCAGCCAAGTTTTGTGTTCACTGCCACTGCCGGTTCTGTGTTCAAATTTTTGTTTCACAAGTGGAAAATAAGTCAGTTTTTAATCCGAACTGGTGTGTTAAGTTCTGTGCGTACTGTGTTCAGGCTCCACCCCTCCCTTCTGTGTAAACCACGTTGCATATGTTTCATGACAAGGTGCCTTTGCTGGAGCCATAATCCAAGAAGGGACAGTCATTTCTGTGTCACTTATATAGCAAAGTGCCTTGACACAGTCCTGACCAGCAAAAACAAAATAAACGTATATACCATATAAATTCACCTGCCTCTGCTATATATACAGCTGAATGCCTGGGGGGGGCACCTCTGGCCGTACTCATGGCAAGTAAATATAAACAACTACTTTTTGTAAATCATTGACACTTTTGTTCCGAGCCCAGTCTGTTTCTCTAGAGCTCACCCTACATAATAATCACTTTAGGGTATTTTTATTTTCTTTTCCCTGAATTCTTCCCTCCGCACCCTTATTCGTGGTAAATATGGATCCCCTGTTTTAAGGCTAGATGTTTTTGGTAAACAGCAGAACCGAATGCTATGGCGGTTTCTGATTTAGTCGTCTAGAGACTGCGAGAAATGTTTACGAAGGCTAAACGGGGATTAGTCATTCAGCCCCGGGCTGGGAGCTTCTGCCCCTAACACACCAGCAAGGAGCTGCACCCATTGAGTGCGCAGTGGGATGTTTCCGTTTAATGGGTGACTGGCCTGAGTTCTGTGCTCAAGGTGTTGTGTTGGGGGGGGAGGATGTTCTGTGCTTGATGACTTCAGGCCGACCCAGAAGCCTACTTGAAAGGAATGCTTTGTTTGCTGCAGCCTATTTGCATGCCAAATGAGCACCTGATCAGACCCCTGACTCATTTGAATAATGATGACTATCTGGAGAAGCTCACATGTGTTGAATAGTGAAGGCAGGTTTCTCCACCTGCTCCCTGGATTCCATGAGCAAAACGCACGTCCGGGGTTTTCTGCTGCTTAGGCTAAGCAGAGAGACGCCAGATAAAATTAAATCCTAGACTACAGCTTTTAATTTGAATTCTGTCCTTAGAGTACAAATTGAGGGAGTTGGACATATTTTCTCAAGCTTTGTTAGTGCTTTAATTGACGATAAGCGCAAACAAATGAACTTCATCTGAAGGCACTTTAAGTGTTTATGAAGGTTGGATGTAGGGCAGGTTTGGAGAATATGGAGAGTAAAATCATCACTTCATGGAGACAAGAACAATGTCAGTGGTTCCATGTGCTTCATTTTAAACTCTATTTGTACTTTAACTCAAAGATACTATAAAACTGTTTAGTCAATTTTAGAATTATTCTTAAAATAATTCCTAAAACAAACCATGACTTTCATAAGGGTAAGATAACATGGTGAAGGATGTGAGACGGTTCACTAATTTCACTGTAAGTCTGGGTTCCTCAAATCCGGTTCCGGAGGGCCAGTCTGCAACGCAGTTTGCAGGTTTCCCTGCCGAAGCTTACCAGCTAATTACTAGGTTTAGTAGGTGTGTTTGAGGAGGGAAATCTACAAACTGTGTTGCAGACTTGCGTTCCAAGACCAGAGTTGGGGAACCTTGCTGTAAATGTTGGACTAACAGGTGAATAAGTCACCTGAGTCATGGTTGCATCCTCTCTGATAGTCCTGAGGCTTATGAGACTGTTATCAGTTCAAATCCCTGGCATGACATGGCTGCACCACCCATTAGCACAATACTTGCAAAGCCGGTTATGTTAACATGCACTAATTTTCCAGTAAATGCTTGTTTGTTATTCTTTTTGTTTTTAAATTGTACCTCCCACAAAGCCGCAATGTCTCCTGGGCAGCGAAATGACCCCGTTCCTTGATAATTTTGACAGTTGTGGACAGAAACGACTATATGACACATTTCAGGTACGAAGCAAACATGCATGCAGCTGGTAAAAGGCAAATATGCGAGACCAAAAGCTGAGAGTGAAATTGTTCCTCCCAAAGGAAGCCATTATAGGCCTGTAAGCTCCCAGACAGCCGTTACTGACTCAACCTGTTCTGTGATCAGTATTTCAGCCCATTCATACAGCATTTTTTATCGCCTTTTTGTTTTGTGTTCCACTCTTCCTCCTTTGCCTCATTCTTCCTGTTAGAACCACACAATTAGTGACATTTACATTCTAATGCAGCAGTGTGGTGCAGTTAAAGGCTGAGTCACAAAGGTGAACATTAAAAGGAATCCTCATTAATGTACAGTATTGGTAATCTGCGACACCTTCTTCATATCTTGACATGTAAAATGATATAATTTGGTGTTCTGTTGAGAATTTACATTGGATGTTTGAATGGAAAAGAAAATAATGACCTAATCACTACCAGCCAAAAACTCAATTCATTAAGCTCATAAAATCCTAATTGAATTTTTTTTTTCAGTTCAGTTCAAAACTTTATTGTCATTTGTACAAGTACAATGAAATTCTTGTGTTCTTCCCTGCAGTCTTGGGCATCATCAACATAGTGCCCAGTCAAATTTATACACAATAAATACAATATCCATCCTTGTGAAAGTATCATTATTTTGTCAGTAAACTTAAAATGTTTTTCCACAAGTTGTATGTTTACTAATGCCTTGATGATGTCGAATATTAAATTGAATCTGTGATGCTGGACACATGCTGGTCAGGTGTCGTAATGCTTAGAAAAGGGTTTCATGGGGGAAGAATACACTGTATCTCCAAAGCAATAATGCATATGTCAACCTGATTTAAATTAACAATGAAAGAATATGAGGGAGTCAGATTTTAGCCCAAGGATAACCAGGGGACATGTGTTCTATCCTGTTTCTGTTTAGCTACATAAAACACACAGAAGCTTTACACACATTCAATTATGTACAATTATGTATTAAGGAGGTGCCAAAATTAAAAAAATACATGTATAATTGTATTTTGTTTTTTTTTGCATTTCTTGTTTTACAATATTATGTATCACTTGAATGAAAGGTAAAGTCATCTGTAATTTTGCGAACCTGCCAATATCGCTGCTATGTCATGACATTAATTGGTGTCATTTTTGAAGTAAACATTACCTATGGAAGACAGAAAGTCGTGAATGTGTATCGCCCTGCCCCTATTCTCAGCGACTACACAAAATGTGGGTAAATATCTCCTGGTTTATGAATTCCATATTTACCAAATAACTAATTTCATTAAGCGCTGTAAACAATCACAGTACAGGAAAACTTGTAACTAAGTTGACCAACATATAATATCCACAATAATAAAACATAATACATAACCTTTATATTATAATAGGAAACATAGTGTAAGATTCGGAAACAAACTTAAAGACAATTTGCAAAATCATAAGTACTGCATAGCTGGTAAATGTACTTTTTCATGCTAGTTTCTGTGGATCTTTTTCTTTGTTCGGTTTGGTGGGGGGGGGGGGTTTCCACTGGCTGATTGTTCACCAAGGGACAATGAGGTTGCAGGGTGCGGAAGCTTCTTAGCAACCGAAGCCATGCTCTGACTTGCACCCTCAAGTAATTGGTGCCCAAGAGGCAAAAGAATGGCTGTGTTGTGGGTAACGTCGCGAGGGGAGTCAGGGACAGTACACGAGCCCTGAGGGGGCTTTAAGGAGGCTAGAGGTGGGGATCAAATGCACAAAATATACCATCATCTCTCCATACAAGGAAACTGAATAATTATTTTTCTTTTCTTCTGTGATGGATATTTATTTTTTATTATGCATTAGCCCAAGATCAATGGTAAATCTGGTGTAAAACATTTTGCGATGAAATTCCACTAATCTTTCTCGATAAGCATGATCATTTGTTTTTCTGTTAAACTTTCTTGAGTATTGAGGTTTGTTCTGGTGTATATTGTGGCTACATTCACCGGTCTGACCTCTCATGCGAGTGACTAAACTTTCTGTAATGCTAACTGGTTTCCCAACTACATAAAAGTTTATGAGCATAATAGCCCAAAGTGTTTATTGGTTTTGGTGAGATTAACAAAGCCGGGGCCCCACAATGCAGCTCATCAGCTTATTAACAAAGCTGGGGCCTCACAGTGCAGATGATCAGCTTATTAACAAAGCCGGGGCCCCACAATGCAGCTCATCAGCTTATTAACAAAGCCGGGGCCCCACAGTGCAGCTGATCAGCTTGTTAACAAAGCCGGGGCCTCACAGTGCAGCTCATCAGCTTATTAACAAAGCCGGGGCCTCACAGTGCAGCTGATCAGCTTATTAACAAAGCCGGGGCCTCACAGTGCAGCTCATCAGCTTATTAACAAAGCCGGGGCCTCACAGTGCAGCTCATCAGCTTATTAACAAAGCTGGGGCCCCACAGTGCAGCTCATCAGCTTATTAACAAAGCTGGGGCCCCACAATGCAGCTCATCAGCTTATTAACAAAGCCGGGGCCTCAAAGTGCAGCTCATCAGCTTATTAACAAAACCGGGGCCCCACAGTGCAGCTGATCAGCTTATTAACAAAGCCGGGGCCTCGCAGTGCAGCTCATCAGCTTATTAACAAAGCCGGGGCCTCGCAGTGCAGCTCATCAGCTTATTATCAAAGCCGGGGCCTCACAGTGCAGCTGATCAGCTTATTAACAAAGCCGGCGCCACAGTGCAGCTCATCAGCTTATTAACAAAGCCGGCGCCACAGTGCAGCTCATCAGCTTATTAACAAAGCCGGGGTGCCACAGTGCAGCTGATCAGCTTAAAAACAGCCCCCTCACTGTCAGCTTATTCACCAATGTTTCGCTTTGAGTCATTAAAGATGTTTGCTAACTATACTGTTGTTAAATTGTGAATTACTAGAGGTGGACAAACATGTTTTTAGCTTTTCGCGTTACTTCGCATGGGGCTGACGCAGTGCCTTTGCAGGTAGCGTTCATGCCTCACACCCTTGGGTTGGAATGTTCTGTTTTATGTTTGGATTTATGTTTGGCTTGTTTTCTCCATATCGTGTGGGCTATGTCCTGCTAACTGGTGTCTCTGAATTGCCTGTAGTGTGCAGGGATGTCCCCTGTGATTGCCTGGCATCCCATTGAGGGGACGCCCTGCCTTACGGCCAGTGTTGTCTGCAGTTGGCTGGACAGCAGTTTCCCTTGTTTGTCTTAGGTGTCTGTATTGATCAATAGTGCAAGAACTCCAAATATGCCCTAAACGCTTCAGTCATCCGGGTATACAAGAGCTCCTCTTCGTCGTACATCTCATGATTATACCCTTATTGTCAGCATTATTCACGCCACAAACATACCCTCCCTTCGAGAGGCAGCCACCAAGCAAACGGCCAGACGCACCTGGGTTCGTTTTGTTTAGCGTTTCAGTAATAGAGGGAAGACACAACGACAGCACAGTTTGTTTGGGAAACACAGATGAAAGTTGACCTCTAGATCTCCTTCACTATTGTGCCTTTCTAAGCGGTGTTCCCATTAAAAGCTTCCTATTCCGTAAAGCATATATGTAAATAGGCTTATGTGGTTTCATGTTCCATATGTATTTTAATATTCTGAGTGTTGTTTATTTTTGCTGTGCGTGGATTTTTCAAATAATATAGATTCATTACAAGATTGCTTCCTATTAGATAGGTCCGTCTTTTTTTTTTCCCAGGTAATTTAAACAATGATAATATCAATAATGATTAAAAACAAATAGAATATAAAAAATACTCTTTAGAATGAAAATTTAATTAAAATCTAACTAGTCCAGAAAAATCCAAACTAGATTGGCAGTAGTTAAATATCACTGTTAATGGACATATTCTGAATCACAAAAGCATTTTACTCTTCCACAGAATCACAATCTCTCACATAATATTCAACATAATTATTAATGCATATAACATTACGATGGGAAGAAAGTTTTTAAGCAGAAGTGGTAAATTTATTTTAACTTGCTTAAATATTACTGAAGCAATCCAATATCTTCCATTGTAAACACTGTCCGATTATTTTTAAACAAGTTTCTAATGATGCAACATGCGCGTGATAGGAGGTCTCCTGGGTAACACGGCCCGGTGGAACCTGGTGAGGCCTCTGCCCCTCATGGGACCGCGTTTGCAGGACAGAAAGCTGCACGAAAACATTCGCTCTCATTCTACTACGTATCATTATAGCCGATATTCAAAGTACCGTGGATAATTTAGGAACTTATATTTCAATCATGTATGAATTCATATTGAATTGCATAAACTAAACTGATTACAACTTACACGTTCATAATTATATATATTTCCATTCGTTTTACATAAATCATTTTCCAGTACAGGATCCAGAGATGGATAGTTCAGGTCCAGAAAGAAAGAATCCAGGCCAAGATTTTGTTTGAACCAACCAGTTGAGTCCTCTGTGACTGTGACTCTTTATATTCAACTGGTTGGTTCAAACAAAAT
>JAODJU010000130.1:18019235-18062422 GCA_026776725.1 Gnathonemus echidnorhynchus | reverse complement strand
TATATATGCCATATTTCTAAGGTTAGCAAAATATGAATTTACAATAAATAAATGAGTTCAATACGACATAACAAAGTGATACACTGAGGAGACAGATGGGGTGAGGAAAGACAAACCTTCTGCTGTTATAACTACCTGCCTTTTCACTCCCGACTGATTCCTAAAAGGGTTAATTAAGTAGATGATTATTTGGGGGTCTTGTTAATTAGGCCCACCTGTAGATGAGGAAACAACCAGATGGTCCAAAGAAACAAAGAGGTCGCAAGCATTTTTCTGTAAAGAGGTGGAGATCCAGGCAGAGACTCGGGGATTGGACCCATACTTTGGCCTTCCCACTGTAGACCACTGTGGTCAGAATGAGAATCATTTGTGTAAAGTTTTGGTATTGCTCTTATATTTCATAGTTATGTACTTCCAATAATCACTGAAATTATGAGATTATGTAAGATTGTTTGAATATTTAACAGTATTTTATATAAATTCATGTAACAGTTATGTAATAATTATTATTTTGCCAATTACTTTTTGAAACAAGGATCAAAACTAAATTGGAATTTATGACAGTTAATCATACCAGGAAGGAAAACAGTGAATTAGGTGCTTGGGCGAAGTACAGACTTCAGCTAATTATGATTCTGGCAGAAACGTATATTTATACATGACTGGAAATGCTGACACTTGATGATGAACACAGGGTCAGCACAACAGTCCCATGAGACCTCAGCACACGGAGCCCCAATCTGCTGGGAATGAATGAAACCAGGAAACGCTGCATCACAGAGGTGCCTGGTCTGACTGCGGGGAGACTCCGCTCAGCCCTGTTGGGACACGCAGCACCAAGAAAACAAGAACAGGCCAGACTGTATCCTCCCTGACGGATCTGAACCAACCACAGCATAATGCACCTTGGCACGTGATGTTCCCCTACAATAAAAAACTTTCTTTACATGATATCTTTTTTTTTGCCAGATTATAAAACTGAAGATTTCAAATAGTGTATTTTTTCCTTACTTGTTGATTTCTGCACAAATGATACTAGCTCCCTCTAGTGGTCTGCTTAAATGTTTTTTTAAAACCTGATCTGATGGTTCAGTGAGAATGGCTCAGCACATGTGTACACGTCCATTTATTTATTTAGCAGTTATTTATGTCCAAATTGGTATACAAGTGATGGACGCCTGTGGTCAGAGAGCAGAGTCAGCCAGTATCCAGCACCCTTAGGTGGGATTAAAGGCTTTGCTCAAGTGCCCAGTAGTAATGTGGTTATGCTGCCAGCCACAGAATTCAAGCCAATGATCTTCCAGACACAGGCACAGTGCCTTACCCCAGTGAGCAATACACACAGCCTTGCATCACAGCCAATTTTCCATAACCACTTATGCAATACATACCCCAACTCTCACCTCCCACAGTCCAAGGGCACGCTGTCTCAAATTGCCCAGTATGGGCTATTGTGTGTTTGCCCTACAATGATCCCACTCGAGATTGCCCACTTATTGCCCACTTGAGTGGGATCACCTCCTCCCAGATGTTTCTCTTGCCCCCTACACTGGATAAATTGTTGGAGGATGGATGGATGGATGAACAGACAGATGAACTTATGGAATACAGGGTTAGAGAAAGCCTGGAACCTATCCCAAGAAAAACAGACAGGATGCCAGTCCATCAGAGGGTGCACCCTCATAGAACCCAACACAGCATGCAAGAATCAAACCCACAACCCACAAGCACTTGAGGTCACGGTGTTACCCAGTGATAAATAAATATTTTCTTACAGATGTCAGTAGGTAAAGGTTTAGGTTATGCACTGTCAAGTAAATTAATCCAAAATTAGCTATTTAATTAGAAATCAAAATGAGATTTTTTTTTTTTGCAAGTGCTCAGTAATTTAATAACCTACGCCAATACGCTTTGCATTAATGTCTGTTTTTCTTGTTGCATTAGTGTTCAGCCAGTATACTGTATTTTAGTTACACCCGCCTTCAAACTGTTTGTTGCGAGAAGTATATTAGTTAAAAAATTATATGATGTAGAGTTTGCAAATATTTTTAACAGACAATAACATAGTAAATAAAAATCGGTATTTGGTAGCGTTCTTAATGTTTTCGTTGTATATTCAATTCATAATAAATGTTGCAAAGTTTATTTCAATAATAATAAAATAAATATAAGTAACGTATAAGTTGATAGGACAAACCCGCAGTACGGGTCTGCCGCGCGCACAGGGTATTCATTCTCCCTGCACTGAACGCTGCTCTCAGCCTCGCGACCGACTGGGCCCGGCACTGCTTTCGCTACAGTGCAGCACTGCATCGGCCGAGTGCCTTAGTGGCGTAACATCGCTTCCTTATGGTCAGGTAAGACGCTTCCTTTGATGGAACCGAACTGCTTTAAGAAAACAAACAAAAACGCGACCCACTGTTGCATATCAGACATAGTAACAGCGGTTTTAACTTAAGTGTTTAATTTATTTGCGACGTAAGGCTTGAGCGTTTACTTTGTTGTATTAGCCTTGTTGTAGCTAACCTGAGAGCTAGCTACCGGTGATGCTTAACGTTACATATGTAGCGCTCTTTTAATAACACGTTTTGTATATTTAGCTAGTTTTTTATGATATGTGGAAAGCAATCGGGTTTGAAAAATCTAGCAAATAACTATAAGTCCAAGCAGTAATGATATATAAAGCGTGACGCACCCGGATTTTGATGGTACGGTTTTAAGCGAAACCAGTCTATAGCAACTAAAAGCTTCTAAACTGAACAATATTTCGTCCGTGATATAAATGTTTAAAATCTTAACACATATCTTGATTACTTATTCTATAATAACTACTTTTCACTAACCCAATTAAAATCCTGGCTGGTCGGGTATAGGTCTGCTGAAGTCTTTGAAACAATTGTACCTTTGCGTTCGTAAATATTGTTGACAGCAAAATAAAATGCCTTTAAAGTTCTTATTGGACACACCAGTGAAATAACTGAAAGGAATAAATCGGCCAAGTGATTATTTTTTTTTGTCGTATTGTACGACGAGATATAGAAATTGATGTGTAAAGCAGTGCAATTTTATCATTCTAGATGCACGTTTTAAACCACTAGAGTAATTTCTAAAAATATATATATACTTTCCCAACATTTCTGAAAAGCATTTCCATCTGTTCCCCTGAAAAACTAATGATGTTACTGCACTGTTGATTATTCGTAGGGGAGCTGTGGCTTGTTATGGCTTTGCCATACTTGGTCTTCACAGGAGCCTTGCTTCAAGTTGTATGTGAAACTTCAGTAAACAAGGTATAGTTTGACGAGCTGGATATTTCACGTTCTGGTACTTTATGTTCTGTATGTATTAACATGGATTATTCGAAAAGTGAAATAAAAATGCTTTGTTCTGGCCATTGTACACCGGGAGAGGGCACTCTTCCTCAAATAATGTGGCTACCCACTTGGAATTCAGACTTTGTTGCTATGGCTCCATCTGTATTACATTTTAAAATGTATATTTTATGTAATGTTCTTACCTGATATTTTATGTGATTTGCATAGTTGTTGATAGATATTCAACAGGCACTAGCTGTTTAAAACAAATCCAGTGCATGTTGTTCATGGTGTAACGATATTACCATCACAGGCATAGTTAACATGGCTGCTTTTCCCATTTTCCAAATTTGAAATCATAATCTACAAAAGCAGATATTTTAAGTGGAAATGGGCTTTCAGTTTCATTTTTTTCTGTTTAATGTTAAGGTTATGGCAGTCTACAGTAATCATTTGGATCTAAACTTTCCCCTATGTGAAAGGTAGCTAAATATGTTTGGCACTCTTTTCAGTATCTAATGAATTCAAAGACAGCTAAGTATTGTGGTATCAGAATAGATTTTGTATTTTATTTTTTTTTTACTGCGGTTCAGGTTAGTTTTGTCTTACAATGGTAGTGATCACAGAAAGTCACTAGTCTGTTTAATGCATCCTATCTGTTGCTGAAGTGTTCATCTATGGTAACATATCAGATACCATTTATTATTCAAGGGTAACTTTTTTTCTTCCCCATTAGTTAAACATCATATAATAGCTAAGGTAAACAGTGTGTATCCGTGTGTAACTTGTTTCAAAATGCCGTTGGTACTGTAATGACAGCTTGGGAAACTTGATGTTCACGTTCTACAAAATGCCTAGAATAATGTCTGGATTTTTTTTTTTGTATTCCAAATCAAATTGGACATTTCTTATTTTAAGTAGATGTATTTAAGATACTTATTCCTTAGTATAGCTTCACTTAATAAAGTCTTTCTGTATTTTATCTCTATATATTGTTATAACTGCTGAATGACCACTCTGAGTACTGCAGTGTTTGAAGTTCTCCCATATTATTTCAGACTTTTCCGCTGGTTCCCAGTGATAATGGTGGAGAGGCCCTGCCAAGAAATGGAACCTGTTTCAACAGCACTTGGTGTCCCCCAGGTAGTGAGAGATCTTACCACATTCCACCAGGAGGCAGACACAGCGATACTCACCTTGTGTTGTAGCGCAGCGTTTAGTGTCTGGTCAGCTTCTGTAGAATTTGGAGCTGTGTGCTGGAGGCAGCCCTCAGCCAGTCATTCATTCTGTGGGTGCACCACCTGAAGAATATTCCCGATTTGATCATAAAGCATTACATAACTTGGGGAGAGTGCATTTAAACTGGTTTCCGGTCCTTGTATATTCTTTTAAAAAGTAGAATTTACAGTTACATAATCCAGCGTTCAAAAGCATTTATTTCCGTAGGAGCTAAAGTTTTAAATGAGTAAATATGCTTTTCTCAGGGTGCTATCTGCAAATTGTGGAGAGTGGCTCAGCTTTGTGTGTGCAGTGTGACTCTGTGGCCTTCAGACATGAAAACTTAACCACCTGCAACTACTGTGAGTTTGTTGGTTGACACTAATATGCACTGCTTTTAACTGCTGTACTGATTGTCTTTTTATCATCTTAATGCTTTGTTTTTGTAATTGTATGAGATGTTGATGAGAGCATCTGTTGTCTTTGTCATTTTGAAGCTGGATAATATGACATCGTGTGCACAAATCTATTCAAAACTCCGGTTGACCTCCAATTAACGCATGCTGCTGTTGTTTCTTGTGTTTGTTCCTTGCAGCACACATTCCGCCAGAAGTCAACCTAACCATGTTAGCGACCGTTGGGCCCAAAATCGGTAAATATAATCAGTCAATTGACAAAGTTAATATGTTACATATGCACTTATCAATTTTTTCAAAGTTGCCCTTGCATTGTGCTATACACGTTTCATTAATTTGTTTTAGTATGTATTTGATTTGATGCTGCTTAGCGTGAGCCTCTCTGTTCGTTTTTTGCCGTTTGGCGATAACAGAAGGTGGAACTTGTGGTGGTTCTGTGTGAACAGGTGGCCCTGGGGTTGCAGCCTCCCTCCTCTTGGGAACCCTGCTGCTCAGTTTGCTCCTCATCCTGTCTGTTGCCTCCTTCTTCTACCTCAAACGCTCCAACCGACTCCCTGGCCTTTTCTATAGACGCAATAAAGGTACTAGAATTGAAAAATGCGCTCACGTTTTGTATGTTTTTGATCAGCTGTATTGTTTGTTCAGTTCTGTTCATATTACTTTATATTATTAAGTCCAAACTAAACTATTGGTTTAGTTACAGAATGAGAAATTGTTAGCAGAAAGAATGAATGGATTCCTAGATTTAAAAAAAATATATATTTTAGGATATAGAGGAAAATGTAGATTTTTTTTGCAATAAGGCAAATAACTGTGCCAATATATGAAACATACAGTTTTATTATTGTTTATAAAGATGAAATATTTATTTTTTGTGATTTTTTTTTTCAGCTTTTATATTCCAACCAAGTGAGACAGTAAGTTCTTTCAAATTGTGTATTTTAAACTTTACAGTTTATTATGACAGAGCTACATTTAATGATCAGGTAAAAGGAATTACCTTTAGTACACTGTGTATTATAGAAAAAAAATCTTTTTTTTCCTCAGGCTGTCATGATACCTAGCCCTGCATCATCTGGTAAGGATAAATATTGCTTTTGGTTCTTTGTGTTATGCTGAATAAATGTTATCTAATATGCAAGGTGTTTCTCTGCAATAGAAAATGTTCTGAATAGCACAATTTCTTGACTCAAGTTGTCATTTAATGATTTTGAACAGGACCTTGAAATGTATGTGTTTTGTCTTTTCGTTCTTATGAGAGAGACAGACACGTGGGGACAGGGTATCTTATCAGGCTGCTCCGTACAGCTTGGTTAATCTGATGAGTGACGGAACACTGGCTTTTGCTTAGCTTTTAATATTTAAAATATGCTTCATTCCATGTTTGCCACTTGCATTGTACTATATAATTTTCCTTAATTTGTTTGTTTTCGGGGAGAGTATTTTGCTCGGATTTCAGTGAGCAGCTTTTGCGATGCTGTTAGGCAGCAACGGTTCCCCCTCAGCGATGTCTTATATTCTGTTAAATTCGTGATGGGTTAGTTAAAGAATGCTGGCTGCAATTTAAATTGAAATGATCCGTGAGCCTGACAGCTGAACAGCGGCCATTGTAGGAGATGACAATCAGTATCAGTACCCAGATCAGCTGTGCTTGGGGAGTCATGCAGAAGAACACCAGTTTTTTACATATACTAAGTGCCATGATAATTACATAAATAGTGTAGATAAATGTAAATGATACTTTTCTCATGAAATATTAATAGGGTGTTCATGTATGGTTATTTGCTGACATACATAGTATGTGCTTAGATGTTAGGTATTCATTGTATTTACTATCTGTTTTCCAATCTCATGCCCCGTCCAACTTGCTTAACTAGCATATCGGCTAACTGTCATTTTTTCTGCTGATCTCTGTGCTGATTAATGATTAAGAAACAGAGGGAGACGCAAGTCTTTCAATGTCTGTGGGGTCATTCCATTTTCATTCAACACATCTTGAAAAAAGTTTTTACTTCATATTTTTTGATTTTGAAATTTGACATGTGAATTACACACCTTCCAGAGTTCAGTTATGGTTTTTTTTTTATTCCCTTTGTAATATAGCAAGGGTGGGTAGCAAGATAATGATAATTCAGTTTTCTTATGAGCTGTAACTTTTATTTTTTCACTATTACAGCTACAATTCAACTATTCGATAAATTTCTTTTCAAAGGCAACGTTCTTTTTTTAAACTACATTTGGTTATTAAAAAACAGTGAAGTGCTTGAAAATACAAGTTGATTTTTTTTTTTTTGATAAAATATTGATTTTTATATACACAAATACATACATACATACATACATGCATTCACACGTGTACTACTTTATATAAAACATTGCTGGCTGCCTTTCCTTGGTCCCCATCAGAACATAAGCACCCCGAAAGTGTACAAGTCAAAAAAAGACATGGGGGTTTTGGGGTAAAATATTTTTCACTTCACTGAGAAGAAATTCCAAATGCGTTGTTTTTTTAAAAAGGTGTGGAAGTTATGAGGCTCTGACAAAACTCACTGAAACTACAGACTAATCTTTCTCTTAATCCATTTCTCTTAATCCATTACTTTCATAAAAATATCCAGAAAGGTGCCTGAAGTTTGACCTAAAGTGCGTAAATGTTTTGGGGGACATTTAATAGAATTTGTAACTCCTTTGTGTTACACGTCCAGGTTCACAGGCCACATCACACCTCTTCTTTACAACTACTGATATGTAAAAGTTTTTTGCTCTAATCACATACATGGAATAACATTTCTCTTGTGTGGTTCTTTGGAAAATTAAGAGGGAGAAGACTTTCCAACACACCCTCATTGAAAGTCAGAGTTTTCCAGGTTACTGTAGGTAGTGAATATGTGAACACACTATACTTGCAGATTATATGTTCTGCATGTATGATAAGTCCCAGTCCTGCTACAGAGGTAAAAATGATAAAAAAAGATTTTTAGTCCGCAGAACAAAGGAAAAAAAAAAAAAAGATACATTTACACCTCAGTTTCTGCTGTTGTGAAGGATAGCGTAGATGTTCCCAACATATTAAAGGACACTCCCTCACAGACATTAATGTACATCCAGCCCTAAAAGGAGGCCCTTCAACTTACAGGGAATAACTTGGGGGTTGGTGGCAGGATTGGTTGCACTCAGGTTCTCATCCCTGAGGTTGTTTGCAGCAACGTGCTGTAGTCAGTGCCTGCTCCTTACCTCTCTCCCTCACAGAACCAGCTTGGGTGACTCAGTGTGGATTTGTTAGGCGGTTCAGAATCACATCAGACCCTTAAAATATCTGGTGACTTAAAGGTCACGGCAAGTTAGCCAACCTGATAACCCTTTTCAGTGAACCTCCTGTCCCATCACATGGGACTCTTTCCATGGGAAGTCACAGAAAATACCGATCTGCTTTTATCCCAAAGTCCTGCTCAGGGTGACATGAGTTTTTCCTGTTTTTACATTGTGCTGCTGAGACATCTGAAAAAAATAAACTATTTTGGTAACGCTGGGATGATCTGAGTTCATCTTCTCAGTGAGGGTTTGCTGAAAGGAATATAACGTGATGGTGTGGCCGAGAGAGTCCGTAATGAAACCAAAACTGTGGGTTTGGCTCTCTGCTTCTCTTTCCAGTGGACAATAAACTGGTGTGATGTGGCCTGTGAACCTGACCAGTGATCTGCCTGGATGTCATGTTGCATGACAAAGAAGAAATTCTTTGTCCACAAAAACCATGTACACACTTTAGGCTACATTTTAGGTACATTTTTTTTATGAAAGAGTTGGATTAAAAGAGTGTGAGATCAGTGTTTTGTTTCAGTGCATTTTTTTTTTTGTTTGTTCCTAGCCTTGTAACCCCTACACCCCTTTGAATAACAACACAAAGTTTTTTTGTTTGAAAATATGCAGAGTGCTTTCTCTTCAATAAAGTGACCCCCCCATGTCTTTTTTGGGGCTCAAAAGTAGCATTTCTTTTTTCTTTTTTTTTTTGGAAAAAAAATAAAACATCTACACTTTTCAGGTGCTTATGTCATGTAAATATAGAGCCCACAAACTCCCAAAAAAGTTTATCTTGTGCGCATAGGAAATTAGCCAAACATTAAAGCAGTGGTCATCAACCCTGCTCTTGAAGATGTACTTTTATTATTTTCATTGTGCAGTAAATGACCTTCTAATTTTGTGCACTGTCCCATAAGTAACTGCTTAAAGCACAATATTCTTTACATGTCTCTTATTTAGTTTTAGAGTTATTAGTCCATTTATTATTCCAATGCCCACTGAATATACCGAGAAAAGTGTAAATACATAATCTGAACATCAAACGGGTGTGCATTGTCCCCCACAGTCAGCTGTTCCAGGCACATTTCACTACATCTCTGTCTCATGTTGTTTTAGAGTTATTAGAACAGTTAGAAGTAACCCTTTGTGCTATGAATGGACCCTCTGGGTACCTGAGTGTAAGTAAATGTGAAGTGCACATGCCAACACTCAAAAATTCATTCAAATTTTGTCCGTATCTGGAAATGCAAGTGGTGTGCAAGAGTTGCCCTTAAGAGTAAATGCTGATCCAACATCTTGGTTACAGCTGGAATAGCTTATTTTCGTAGCTATTAAAAAGATTAAACACAATGCAATGCAAAGGCCATTTGTTAAATTAAAATGGAACGTCCCTCTGATTTTCCTGCATTATGTTTAACTTTGTTTCTAATATAAATGCTGTATCTTGCACTAGTTGTTCACTACTTGTGGAAATGTCAGTATTCTGGTGGTCCAGTGTTTTGGTGGTCCAGCATAGTTTCTTTATGTGTGTCTGAAGGGCGCAAACCTAGATACGTCAGAAGAGAGAGGCCCTCTGTGACGACAGCATCAACTGCTGTCACCATCTCTACGACAGCCATAACCAAGGTCAGCAATGTATGAGGAGCAGCTCATGAACAAGCCGAAATCGGTGCCAAAAGAGTGACCATTTTCTGTGATGGAGAGTTTTTGCCGGTGGTCTTGGAGGTGCTTCCTTCACACGACCAGTGGTGGTCGTTCATTAGTTCGTTTTAATGATGTCTTTGTAATTTTTCTGCAGTCTGGCCAACAATACCTGCATGGTGAAAGGCTCTTTTTCGCTTCTGTACCTCCTGTAGACCGATATTCCTGTTCATTTTTGATATATAGCCAAATATGAATTATGTGATTATGCTGGTTGAAGACTCGGTGCCAAATTTTTGTTTGTGAAGCTTTCTGTGGCTTATTGATTTAGTAAACATTAATAAAAAATATTTTCCATCAGTGAAAATGTGCAATTGTTCAGAGAAAGCAGTTTATTGGTGGCCAAGGACCAAGCACAATTGGGTTGACTGAGGTGAGTTGTGCCTTCTGATCTTTGTAGCACTCTCTCTAAAACTCTCTCTTTTTACATTTGGGGTTTTCTAATTTTGCATTTATGCTTTGTTTTTATTTGTTTTTGGCATTTTTTTTTAATGTGTTGTTTTGAGCCATGAACCAAATTGAACATTGTAATTACATGTTTTTTCCTCTAGAACCCATAAAATTTTTACATTAATGGGACAAAAGCAAATCCACAAGTTAAACAAAATTGTCTTAATGTTGAAAAATTGCTAAAAGTATTGCAGGGCTTTGGTTACATTGTGTATTTAGCTCAACGTAAATATCTAATGAAATTTCCCTCTCTATTCCAGCAATGGATGTGCATAAGTGTGCTGAGTTTGTAAAATATGTTACATGTGTAAATACAAAGTAATTATCTGTAATATATGTATTAGTATACAAAATCCCAGCAGTTTTCCTTTGTTTTAAGTAATCAGTTTATTCCCTTCTAGAGGAACATTTGTCCTTTTCAGTGATGATGTATTTATTAAAGAACATACTGTATGTTAATGCTGTAAAGTTGAAGTTTGTGGATTGTGTCCCTTGCAGCTTTGTGTTTTGCTTGTAATCATGTTCCACAGGAATGTACTTATTGGCAGATATATTTGTCATTCTTTGCCAAAGAAAATCATTGCACATGAAATGAATGTCTTTTAGTGCCTAGTAAAAAGGGTTCTGGTGATAGAGCCAGCCAGCCAGCCTGTGGTTTAACTAGTTGTGACTAGTCTCCAAGGATGTGAATAGTTTTGTATGCTTTTTGTGTATTAAATTAAACATTTTCAAAAAACTTAAAATGGTATTTCATAATAATTGTGACTATTGTACACTTGATGTCTAATTCATGGAGAGTAATCGTGAAGCCGTTGAACAGCAGCAGAAGACAAATGTAGATATTCAGTTCAAACTGAGCAGTTGTCACAGATCCAATCAGGCAAGTCCAAGCACATTAATTTATTTCATGTTTGTAATATATCTGCTGCAGCAACATGTACATTTGTATATAGTTTTTCTACAAAAATGTATGGACTTTGTATGAGAAATGTTCGTGTACAAATATGTAAAAAGTCTTGGTTGTATGGGTTTATATAATTTAACAGTTGAAGGAAGTTCTTTCAAATAAAGTGACATTTCCATATGAATTTGTTATTACTGTGTAACTGGAATTTTAACTAACAAGTAAACATGCTTCAGCTGCCATTTGCACAAGTACATGTATATTGGAATGCTTCTCTTTGCTGACCCCATCTTGCTCTCCATGGCTTAGGGGGTCACAGTGCAGGGTCTGCTCCTCTGCATTGAGTGACATGGGTGCTGTGAAGCCCCCCCCCCCCCCCTAATGAGAAAAACACCCATAACCAGAAGGTCACCAGTTCAAATCCTGTGATCGGTAAAGTGATTTCACTGTTAAGGCCCTTAACCCCAATTGCTGCAGGGACACTTTCCTGGACTGAGAGACATTCCTCATGGGCAACCACATCTTTACATCGCCAGCAGCACCACTGCACTGAGCAGTGAAGCTCCCCAGGGCTCAGGTTTCAGGTCGCAGTGCACAGCCCACTTCAGTTCACCATGCTGACTCATGACTGTTCCGCAAAGTACAGCTCAGACACAGTCACCAAGATTGCTGACAACAGAACAGTAGTGAGTCTCACCAGAAACCGTGATGAGTCAGCATACAGACTGGAGGTGGGACAACATGGACGGAACAAAGATGAATATGGACCTCAGGAAGGCCCATGTTGCCTGCTTGACGCTATGACTTCGCTCCATTTACCCCACTAAAGTGCAAGATCACTGAGACACTTCACTATTCAGATATGAATTTCCTAAAGCCATAGTAACGTACTTGGGGAAAAATCGCAGTGCAGGGAGAGGTGCACCCTGTTTCAGAAAAGGTATCTACTGTGTCTCCATTTCCAGGGCCAAAGACAAAGCAGGAGCTGAGAAAATGTCTAGGGAAGGTGGGATATTATTTCTGCCCCTAACTTTTCCAGGCCAGCAGTGGATGCCAGTGCTGATGGCCTTGGAGATGTTATTTTACAAGACCAAGACGGTGTGAGTCATCCTTTATGTTATTATTCACGCAAATTTAATAAACAGCAAAAAAAAATTATAAAAATTGCCAAATATAAAAATACCGACCCTATTACAACCCACTGCTCAGTCTCCATTCACTTGCAGATTCATTTTCCCATTGACTTCTAACAGCCACACTATTAACTTTTTTAATAACTGAAAAAAATATTATAGAAAAGGAAGGCCTTGCATGGTTGACTTCTCTTCAACATTTTGATGTTTATGTTAACGGCAGTTCTTTTACAGTCGTTCTATACACAGATCATAATCCATTAGTGATTTTACATGTACAATCATAGTCAAAAACGAATGAGATGGGCTTTAATTGTACAGAAGTACAATATCGAGATTAAGCATAAAAAAGGGTCTGATAATATCCTAGCTGATTCTTTGTCTAGGTCTAGGTAGGATTTTGCCCATTTTATCATGTAAAATCTTTTTCTGGTGATGAAGAAATGTTACAGTCCTTCACCTATGTGTTTTTATTTTTGGTTTGGTTGCTGATTCAATTGTCCTAATTTGGCTGATTAACTACAGCTGGAATTAATCACCCTCAAGGATGACTCCACCTTCTGTGGCTTTAAATAGCCCACACAATAAGGACTTCTGATCCTCACTCCCTTGCTGCTTGTTTTCTTGTGAACCCTAAGAGTCATGAAAGACTGATTTTTGGGGTTTGTTTTGAGGTCCTTGTATTATTTAGATGTTGGGAGAGGAGTTATACTAATTGTGTGTTTTTTTTTGTCTGGTGTAGATATCAGTGCAGTGTAGTTAGGCACAGATGACTTTTGTTTGGCTTGGCCCTTTATTTTTTTTCCTATATATATATATATATATATATATATATATGAGTTCTACTTTTCTCCCAAAGTGTTCCACTTAATTATCACTTGGCTCTGTGCTGGTGTTCTTCCTGGACATGGTGTTTAGGTTCCCTTTACTCTTATCTTTTATGTCTGGTCCCTTTTCCCTCTTAGACATTGTGTTGAGCCTGTCTCAAAAGTGGTTATAACAACGCGTTGGTGACGTATGTTGACGTTAGACGCAAAGTGCTCAAGTGTATGTGAAGAGCGCAAGTGTGCAGGGATTTCTTGAATGCAATGCGACACACTTCATAGTCAAAAGTGAACAAGAGACACGATACAAGTATGTTGTCATTTGTGTTTGGGGTTGTCCTTCACTGCAGCTTAGGCTATGTAAGCATTTATTATACAACTTTGCCCACTTAAACTGAAAATTTTTAAAGGCATGTTGCATTCTGATGCGCCGTCAGACTTCCTCGTTTGATGCAATCATTAGTCGTCACTGGGTGGAAGGCCTCGCCTGGATTGTTGTCTAGATGTTATGAATTTTAAAAGGTTACACATTATGAATTACTAATGCTCTATGAAGCTGTCTTCTATAATGCACTATAGATACCTTCATAATGCATTATAATGGTCGGTATAAGAATTAAGGATGCTTTGTAGTGCCTTATGAACGTATTCAGAGTGCATTATATATGAGACCTTCGTAGAGCATTCATAATGCATAATAAACATGGCTATGCGTTATGCCTTTTTATAAATATTTTTAGCCGTGTTTATAATGCTTTATGAATGCATTATTTGTTATGAAGGTGTTTATAAATTACTAAAAACATGACCTTAAGTAAAGTGTTACCTAATGCTTTTACGTTTTGAGAATGGCAAAAAGCCTACGTTATGTGCTTCATAAATCTCAACAGTTTAAAACAGCTTCAACCTTTTAAAATTCATCTAGACAACAATCCATAAGCTGCATATTTGTTATGCATTAGTGAAATGCTGCACACATATATTATGATCCTTGTTTTTACTACTACTGTGTTTTAACCATTGAAATTGTTATACTTCAGCAATAAAATAGTAAAAGAGACCTTTGAGCTTTACTGATATACCTGTTACTGGAAAGGGAGTGCATAGTATTTTTTTATTTTCATTGCACGGGAAATCCATTAAAAGGATAATGCGTGTGTAAAATTTTGTTGTAAAAATAGATAATAGATAGTAGAACAGCTGATATCAATAACAACCTATAAACAAGTAAGGAATATACAGCTCTGGAAATTTGGAGACCACAGCAACACTGTCAGTTTCACTCATTTCTCAATTTATGGGTAACCGCCTGGGTAAAATATACTATTTTTTGCAAACTGCAGCCCACCACTTACCTGCTTCTCATTAATGAAGCTCTTCTTCCTTGCTTTATGGGTCTTCACTCTTGCTTCTAGGAGACTATTATGAACTGTCCTAGCAGTGCACTTCACACCTGCATTCAATGTGTCCCATTCCTTTTGAAGGTCACTTGAGGTCATCCTCTGATTTATGAGACACTGTCAGATATGTTGACGGTCATTAGAAAGTTGCTTCTGCCCTTTACCTGGCTGGTTTTTGGTCATTGCCAGTGTCTCCTGCTTCACCTTGTTCTTGTGTCCTGCTGTCTTAGTACCCTTGAGCTTGGAAGCAGCCTGCCGCTTAGTGTAGCCTTCTGCCAGCAGATCCAGGATTAAACCAGGATTTAAGAATACAAATTTTTAAAAACTATAGAGCTGTCTCTTAATTTTTTCCAGAGCTGTATATCACTGTACTCAACATAGGGCTGGGCAATATAATATCAATATGATATCGCCCTGCCCTAACTCAACATGATTGTTTGCATCAATGGACCCTCAGTTTTGGAGCTGTGATACACCCGAACATAAGGTTTGGGTTAAGACCCGACCCTATTAGACCCCACTGCTCAGTCTCCATTCACTTTCAGATCCATTTTCCCATTGACCTCTAACAGCCACACTATTTAACTTTTTCAATAACTGAAAAAAATATATTTATATATGTCACGTATTGCAATACAAATTTTTAGGTATTTCAAATTTTGAATAGAAAAATTAAACTACTTTGGCCTGGGGCTGTAAATGAAGCAGGATTGTGGCTCGATGCCAAACATCAAAGAGAAGAGGTGCTGCAACACAGAATCGAGGAAACAAATGATGTCACATAATGCTACTTGGAATGTTGGTAGTGTAAAAACTACCTAAAACCTAATGGACGTCAGATACCATCCCCCACACCGAGCGTCTGCACCTCTGTCTCATTCATTATATTAAGGAAAGAAATTCCCGCTGACATGGAGTGTTGAGCCCATGGGATTATTGCTTAGCTCTTCCACAAATTATGTACGAGGCGGCTTAAAGCAACATTTTTACTATTATCAGAGAAAGAGGTGATCGTTGCCTATTTAATCTTTTTTCTAAAGCGTTGGCTGGTAGCAATGCAGCTGTGACTATAGACTTTATGTTGGCCTCCAATGTCAAGGGCATATTAATGCTTGGCAAAGGCAGTCTGCTGGTAAACTGGACTGTGTATCCAGCTACATCTGACTAAACAAGCCACATGCCCATTTAACAGTGTCCATCCATGTAAGAACACACTCTAAGATCCATACTCTCACTGCTTATCCATGTGTTACATCTGAAAGATATGCATTAAGCACGTGTCCCACAATCACACCCCTGTTAATTATTCCCGCAAGAGAAAAGAGGAAGTGCTTTCTTTGTTTACAGGTTCTTTCCTTGTTTACATTACACTCTTTCTGACTAATCACATGGTACCAGCACTGGTAATTTCAGTAGCTGTTGCTAATCAGCTGGGCACTGCTACAGGTGGCTGCCCTTCGCGGACAACTTACTCTACAAGAGCAAGCTGAGGGAGGCGTAAAGACAATTTCCCCACGGGGATAAATAAAAAGTATTAATTAAAAATTAATCAAACAAGGAAATGGTAGTGGATTGAGTCAACCTGAACACAGATAAAATATGTACATTTTTGCATCTCATACTGATTAAAAAAATCTATTGACTGAAAGAATCAGGATATTTGGGGTTAGAGTGGGGAACATTGATTATCTTTTCCACAAATTATATATGAAGTTGCTTTAAAGCAATCTAGTCTGCAAAAGGCCAGTGTGTATGCAGGTTTTTGGGATAACCTTTAGGTCAGCTGTTCAAACCCAGGTGTGAGGACTCTTCAGCCAATCAGTCTTCTAATTAGTAATCTAATTAGGCAGTTGCAGTGAAAACCCACACAGAAAATGGCCCTTTCTGGGTAAAACTGGACCCCCCTGCTTTTAAAGCTACGTTTTTACTATTAAACCTGACTTGACTAACATTTCTAGATCTTCATAAGTATTGCCATAATACAGTTTTCTCAGACTTTTGTATGGAGGCACTATGCTCACATCACCAGTGTCATAAGTTCACTAATTGTATAGAATTTATGAGCTACTTCAGCAGGTTAGTGCTGTGTAAACATTTTGAAAAATATGAAACCTATCTTAATAGGATAATGGTGTAGTGGGCATAACATCACATATTCTCATTAAAATAGGCTGACGAATCATATCAAAATGATGAGTCATGTCAAACATCCAACAGCATGGAAACAGTAGACAAGACCACATCCATCGTGGAATTATGACATCATAACCCGCTTGGGAAAGGCAGAGCTGTAAATACAGAATGACTTGCTAAAATACAACATGCATGTGGGCTTTAAGGAAGCATATTTTATTCCCGTTTCCTTCTTTGCCTCCAGTCCCCACCCTCCAGTCCACTCTTAAAAGCCTGTGTCCTTCTTATTACTGTAATTTACACGGAGAAGCCCGACACGCTTTTAGACTCCACAGCAGGTTAATGAGACAGCTACTCTCACGGCAAGCTCTGAGTTAGAGGGAACTGGAATAACCAACAGAACCCCCACTCACATCCACCTGGGAGGCAAGATCTGCTGTTGATTGAAGAACTGGGAAATCACACTGCAAGAGGAGGGATTTGTATCCAGCAGCAGTACAGGTAAGTCCAAATTCTTTATTCTTTAGCACTTTAGAACATCTGTGTAACAGCCTTCACAAAGCTGACAACCTACTGACTTATTGTACCTGTAACTCACTTTGGACTAAAGTGTTCACTGAATGAATGAATATAAAGCATGGATGTAAGATATAAGATAAGTGCATGGTAAGTAACACATTTGTAGCATAATTAACCTACATAGCCATTCAGTCTTCCTCACTGTACACTAAAAATTAAGATTTGACTAGTATTAAAAGTGAACTGATTGTGCAGTTTCTCAATTTACTGTGAAATCTAGTTGAAGAATTTTAAACTAAATCCACACCATTAAGAATTAAAATGCAACAAGCACACAAACATCTGCATTTTTAGGTGTGTAAAACGATTTGATGTAGATTAGGTGTCTCACTAACAGGACCTACAACAGACGAGGGAAAGCCGTGAATGGCATGAATTAAGTGCACAGCTGTACACAAGACTACAATATATTTCATGGCACTTTAACCAGGTGTCACTTTTAATGTTTTGCCAGCATTTTCATGTTTGTCAGCAGAGATGTTGACAGAATCTGACACTTTGCCTATAAAGATGTCCCCTGAAATGGAACATGAAGGACATCATAAAGCAAAGCTTAGCTCTCCAAGGTTTAGTTGCACAATTCTCATCAGGCAAACACAGGATTACTTCCAAATAAAGTTTGGATATAACCTTTTATATACATGTTGATATTATACATTTTCCATTTTAAAAGGTAATTAGCATCTATTGCTGAGTGTTCATGAAGCTAATTAAGACCTAGGGATCTAAACTTAGAGCAAACACTAGACAGGCTTTTAGTCTGCATATCCTCAAAGCTCTTTATTGTAAATGTCTTTTAATGTCAAGGGATAAGGGAGTGATTGATTGATGCTTAGCACCTAATTCTACGAGCAATGCTTTTTAAACTGAAGTTTGCCTTGCCTTTTGTCAACAGGTCAAATTCTTTCTATGTAACTGCTTTCCAGTACTTGCTACAGAAAAAAAAAAAGCACAAAGGAAGAAGATAAACCGGAGCTCCGCCTCCCTCTGCCTTGGTTAAAGATGACCCAGGCCACAGAGGTGTGGCACACACAGGCCACGCCCCCCAAGGAGCAGGAAGACGCTGCGGAGAGACCCGAGTGCAGCATTTGCTTCAGCACCTATGACAATGTTTTCAAAACGCCAAAGCTGCTGGACTGCACACACACCCTGTGCTTAGAGTGCATGTCCCGCCTCATGGCTCAGTCCCCAAGCAGAGAACATGGGCAGATTCCCTGCCCCTTCTGCCGACACGCTACTTCCATACCAGATAGGGGTCCACCAGCTCTGGCTACGAGCCAGGAGGTCCTGGACAAGCTACCAGCCCACCAGCAGCAGGAAGAGCGTGTATGGCTGGAAGGTAAGGAGCTCTGCTACTACAGGCCACCCGACACTGGACATATCGTCAGCCGCATCTGCATTGACATTGGTGCTAATAAGCCAGAACAGGAGCAGGAACAATCTCCAGGCTCGATGCAGAATGGGCTTCCATATCCACTGAGGCTACACAAACACTGGAAGCGGTTGGTGCTTCTTATCTTGCTGGTAATGGTAGTGATGTGCATTGTCCTGTGGCCAATGCACTGCATGCTGTTCACTGGCTCGCTGAGCTGCACATCTGAGGATGAGTCCCCAATCTATAACCCTACCACAATACCTCCAATTACGTACATCCTTCGGAAAACACATAGACCCGACTGAAAACAGACGGTGTACGGTCAATACTGACGAAGTGATGTGGGAACACGTATGTCGACCTTCGAACTCTCAGGTTGTCGAACACATTATCAGGGTTGCTAACTTTGGTCAGCTGGCTGGCATGAGATTTTCAATTTCAGACAAGTCTGCACATGCATTTACATGCACGTAACAGTTTTATTACCTTGCATATAGTCCATACAGTTTGAAAACTGCTCCAACACTTTTGACGTAGCTAATTTTAGGTTTATAATGGGATAATATAGATTTGCTGTAAAATTTCTTGCTTGAGTATGACAGTCTGAAAGCGTGAGTGTCACACCAGATGAGTGAGAGTTGGCTACCCTGCATTATAAGTATGTATGTAAGTATGGTACATTATAGTAAGGTTCTGATTATATACAAACACCCATCTGTGATCTGGGAATATGGTAGCTTATGCTAACAGACTGATCTGGGAACGCATACATGCGCCTACAGACAAAGTACAGTAAAGCGATGAACTGATCTGTGAACATCCTTCTACAATTGTAGGGTTTTGACACTAGTTGCATTGAATGCATTGATTTCAAGACTGTTTGTTTGCCTACAATCAAATGAACTGCACATGTATAGCAAACATAAAACTTACATGATAAATGTAATATCCGCCACAATTCTTTTTCACTAACATCAGTATCATACTGACTACAACCAAAAACAAACCTGCTAAACCTAAACTGTGCTCACTTAATAAATCTTTGACTTTGTAACTATCAAACTTGTATTCGTTACGTATTTAATAAATTCTAAGACTGTTTCGTATATGGAACAATGGTATGAATAGGAAACTATTTTCCATGATCAGAATCAAAGTACTATTTTTTAAAAAAACATGCTATTAAAAGATATATACGTTTGCATCTATTTTACATTGTGTATGTATAGTGTGCAGCAGTAGAACATATAAATTAGAATTCTGGAATTTTGCTTCCATCTTCGGTGTTTTTCAAATGAATAAAATGTCCAGTGGCAAATAAAAGCGACAGAGCAGTTCTGATCCACACTTAATAGCTCAGAGGGTAACAGTGTAGCTTCAAACCTCTAAGTCTGCTGGTCTGATTGCTTCACTAAATCTGTTCTTGCAGGTTTCCTCCTGATACATAGTTTAATTAGTGGCCAAGTTGAACATAATGTTTGCCAGGACTGGAATGCTATCCAGTGTTTACCACGGGGTCTGTGCTGTCTGGGAAAATTTGCTGCGAAGAAAAGATGGATTATTAAGCAATAAACTTGTATATACAGTACTTTAAAGCCACATCTTTAAAGAATATGCCCAAGTTATTTTCAGACAGTCTGCATTTAATATGAGTAATTTTGAATAGTAAATTATTATTATCAATCAACTCTAATATTTTATGATGGTTTTAAATACTAATTTGTTATGCATTTAAGTACAAAATGCTTCTGCTCACTAGAAACCAGAAGAAATGTGTAAGAGAATTAGACACAAACATCTCTGCTCCTTAATTTCCTGAAAGCTAAAATGTAATACAAGTTGACATACATTGTTGTGCAAAACAGGTATTATTAGCAAACTGAATGTGTAAAGGTGTTTTAGGCTTGTTCTTGTATGATGCATAGCCAGATTAATAATAATAAAAAAAAACAATAAAAAACACATTTACTGGTTTGATATGTTTTAAGTTTCTTCTAAATTTCAGGTCCAAAAAGTGTAGAGAAGCAGTCCTCATGTGTGACTCCTTCAAGGTTTGGACAGAGACAGAGATGGAGACAGAGAAAGCTGTTTGGTATTCATGAGTGGATGTGCTGCACTCCTTTATAAGAAAACAAAAGGTCAAAAAGTAATAAAACGTAGTATATCTGAAAGTAAATAGTCCTTGTGTGGCTGTTATGACGGAAATACCTGAGACAGGATGTTGTAGGATCTGACCCAGGAAGAGTACTGGTGTTGAGCAGTAAGTATTTGACTGGAAAATAAAGCTCATGCTGATGTGAGATGCTAATGCGTGCCATCAAGTAAGCAGAAATAGGAAGGAACAGGTGTGAATGAGGTACTTGTGCAACAGCCAGCAACAGGATGCAAGGATTTTTCTTATTTGCAAGATTCAGAAGACGGTTACATTATATATCTCATTGTTTAGTTTATACTATGAGCAAAAGTATCTTATTCAGAGGCATAAATTCTAAAGAACACAATGAATAAGTTTCTCCTGGTGGTAGGAAATCTCCTTACTAGGAGAACAGAATAGAGTACAGAATTTGAGATGAAAAGGTTTTAGGTCTTAAAATAAATCCTGATGCAATGAGTTGGAAATTGATTCAGGGAATAAATCAGTTCTTAATTAAGGAGTACTAATCTCCAACGATGGGAAGTAATATTATGACACACACATACACATACACACACATACATACACACACACACACACACACACAAGTTTGCAATTATATCTTTGTGGGGACTCTCCATTCATTTCTGGGTGGACAACTCTAATCCCAACATGACTGCCTTAACCCCAACCCAGCCCATAAATAACCAAACATAAGACTTTTGGCATTTTTAGTTTTTTGATTGCAGTCACAGATTTGTATAAAATTGAAGTTATCTTTGTGGAGACAGAGAAATGTCCCCACAAGGTAAAACATTACAGGTAATAACAGTAGTAATGTTATATGTTTACTGAATAATATTAGGCAAGCACAATTATAAGAAATTTCTGTGCTTATTACCTTGAAGAATTTGCATTAGCGATGGCATTTAACATCCTTAAAGGCATGATATGTCACATATCACATATCTGTCAGCAATGATTTATCAGCTTACTGGTCAGTGATGAAATTAAGTGTCATTTGTTTAGAAATGATACTGTAACAGCAATATAGAATAACTAACATTTTAAGAATTTATGGGAAGAAAATCTATACAAAAATAATTTGGAAACGCTTCTGTATGCATTGATAGATATTGTCTGAAAATGTTTTGTCCAGTAACGATACAAGTAATATATTTAATTTATCTTCAGGTATAAAGTTTGTTCTATCCCATATCTTATAGAGCATAGACAAGAATAAATGAAATTCGTTGCTCCATGTTGAATTATTTGTATATCATCTGTGTAGTAACAATGAAAGAAAAAAGATCAATGTTTTCCTTAGGGTTAATTCATCCTCAAGATAACTACTGAAATAAAGGAGAAAACATGAACAAATTATGAGTATAAAATACAGCAGTCCGCCCATATCCACAGTTTCAGTAACCGCAAAAAAAGAATTGTAATATGTGTAACAAAAATTTTTTTCATTGTTCCTTCATCCTTTGAGGGTTATAAAAAGCATGATTTTCATTACTGTCATCCCTTGAGAACGTGAGAACTTTTTCATTGCTCTATTGTCTCTCGAGATTTAGGCTAAAATGTTAGAATCCCTTTCATTCAAGAGAGAGAGAGTAGGCTTACAGTATCATATAATAATGCATAATGTACTCTATTATTACTGTATGTGATGTTTTAATACCCTGCTGTGGATAATTTAGTTTGGCTCTCTGCAGTAGATTTTGGAACGTCCATGGATAATGAAATGCAGTTTTCTAGGTATATCTACTTTAGTCATACGTTTCAGTCATGAAAGTGTTTCCATTATTTTGGGCATCATGGTTAGAAGAAGAATGGCTGATTATTGGGTAACAGCTGGCAGGAGGTTCGACTGATAAAGTACGATGGCAACAAAAAAAAAACAATGACTGAGGTCATGCATGAGGTAACTGCAACTTTCAGCTGTGAAGTCTAGGCATTGGTTTGGGAACTAAATCAAGAGTCAAGCAAGAGACGAGCAGCTCTGAACCTATTACTATGAAATAATGTCATCAAACACCATCCATCAAAAGGTCACCAAAGCAACAGTGCTCTGGTCAGAAGGGTGATCCATCCTATGCCGAAAGCCCAGACAAAACGTGGCCACACAGCCTCTTCACGTTTGTTTGTTTACTTGGTATTTATTTCTGGTTACTCTTTGTGGAGTATTTAGCCAGTGAAATAATTTAGCAGTAGTATGTGATAAGCACTGCCTTCATTGTTAGGGCGTTACAGATCATCCTTGATTAAATAATACCAGTGAACGAACCGTCACAAAGACCCAGGCACTTAAGATACAGCATGCAAGCATACTTTTCATGTCCCACGAATGGAATCCCTTGGATTGTACCAGAAAACTGGAAGAAATCTATGGAAATAACATGAGAACATGTCAATATCACACACAACGTCCTCACATTTTAAAGTTACTTAAATTCTACTGGAACGTTGTCTGCCATTATTGAAAACAAATCACCAACAATTAGACAAAAGATTAATTGATGTTATTTAATATTTTCTTTCATGACCTGTAACACTGCAGTATTAGTCATGGTGGCATGGTGGACTGAGCCACACAGTTGAATAGGACAACTGGCATAACCCAGTGCAAAATAGACACATGGCAACCAAAGGGAAGGACAAGACAAAAACCAACATTATGCTATTAAACATTAAGGAAATGCAGGGAGAGTAAAAGAAATGCATCTGATTGCAGTGCACACTAATAGATTCAATGACACTGTAGCTGCACTGGATGCAGTGTCCTTGTCAAACATATAATAGGTTACCATAATAATAATAATAATAACAACAACAAAATGATTATCATAGTAATAACAATAAAAACGGATGGAGTCAAAACATTTCTAAAGAATACAAAAATGTTAATTTACTACACAATGAACATTTGAAATGTTATCTAAAAATTGACACTGGCAGGCAAATACCAAGTCGATTACTCAGATTACTCTTTCATGGTAAACACTGCCGTTCTGGTCACTAAAGGTTATTACATCGCAAATATTTCTTAACAGCTCCATACAAACAGCATTTCAAGTATTTATGGTTTTCCACATTTACCACCAGAGCCATATTATTCCAGAGATTAAGTACAAAAATACGAAGTTTTCAAGCAAAAAAACAAACAACAACAAAAAAAAATTCCAATAAGCTCTTCCTCCGTGGCAGAGACAGGAAATCCTCTGCCTTTCACTCACAGTGCTCATATACACTATTTTTACCCAAAGACTTCACTACACAGAAAAAGTTCCTGTGCGTCTCAGTTATAGTGCAATACTGCCATCTCCATCATTACCTGTCATTTCCACCCAGATCCAATACTCAGCCTCCAACCTACTCCGTCATTGTCAAATCAGTGTAAACTAGGAGGACCGACATCCATCACGGCTCTCCAAGTCTTCCAGACATTAATGTCTGTAGAGTTAATTCCTGACAGCAGATAATTCACATTGTCATGCTATCCATTTATAGAGAGGGCAAGTCTGTTTGAATGTACTGTAAGTTTGCCCTACGAGATCTTCTCAGTATACAAGAATGGATGCCTCTTCCTATACACACATCTATAGTCACTGCTCAGCAACATCCCCTGGACACTGTCAAAAAACAACCTTTCAGATACAGAATAAAACCAATTTAAATGGAGCTATATAAAAATATATTTTTAAAAATAAAAGCACAGCAGTTTAATCTTCCTGTGGCAGGAAGCAGGATCATAAAACACCCAGCAGTGAAAACTGCTGTAGTTGTCTCCAATATTAAGCTATTCATTCATAAATTAATAAATAAAACAATTTTTTCTAACACTGATCATATATATTTTTCATCCTTTAAATAAATAATACAACCTGCATATTGTCAGCCATATATCACATTTGAAATTATGCAACTATGATGTAAAGTAATGCAGATTAATAAATAATTTGCAGCATTATGACATAATCCATTATCTGTCATTCCTATGAAAGGGTCTCTGAATGACAACTTCAAAAGTTCAGAGATAAACAGCCCTTGTCAGGTTTCCTGTAGCAGTAACATATTTTAGGCATTAGACAGTATTTCCTGCTCTCTCGTGTGACCCCTACTGCTCAGTTTGCAAGACTCTTAGTAACAAAGATATGATAATTTCCAAGCTTTCCATTGGATGTTTAAAATGCTGAATTATCTGCAATATTTCCATTGCTATTATGACGTTGCTTTCATACATTTTCTGTATCACTAAATTAATTCCGAATTCTGAGCCTGTTTATATGCTGAGCTAGCGAGGAACGTCCAGAAGAGAACGCACTCAAGGAAGTTTCACTAAGGCCCTTCTGAAAAGATTACACTTTCTCCATGAAGGAAAAGCGAATCCGGTGCTTTCTGCAGTGGTGCAGAAAGTCTGCATCAGGAAGTCTAGATCAGTGACACAAATGGAAGGTGTGTACTGCACAGTGAATCAGTGTCAATGACACAGGGGAAGGAAGTTGAAAACACGTGGGGGGGGGCACAGGAAGTCGGTGTCAGTGGTGCAGAAAGATGGTTTTCGTGACAAAGGCAGTGAGTGCAACAGGATATCACTGTGGGGGCCGAGATATTGGTGAGGCAAGACACAAAAACTCCGATGTACAGTATACAGTGCCTTATAGGGTTACAAAATAAAATGACAAATATCTTCATTACGCACTATCAATACAACAATATTCATCCTACAAAAAGTGCAAATCAGTGTGATTCCACACAGACATCCTAGGCGAGATTTGGAAGTCCATCAAGTCTGAGGTCTTTGGTTATAGCAGATCTGTCCAGTAGGCCAAGCAGACAAAGCGGAAGAAGTCTGCTACTCCTTTTGCTTCCCGTAGATAAACTATACACATTAAAAATATATTCAAACTCAACATAAACACAAAAATATTCTTACATATAGACAGTAGTAAATTCAGCAAGAAAAGAATGACCAGTAAAGCCAGTAGCCATCCATGAAATGTTGGTGGTTAGTAACATCTTCCTAATTCCTGTAAGCCACTCCTGATCCAATGAGGACATCAGAGTCAAGCTGGAGAAACAGGTGAAATCAGGGTGGACTATAATGAGGTCAAGGTCATTAGAACTTTGCTCGGAGAGGCACTTAATTTGCATTTAAAAGCCAGTTACAGCACTAACGATGGTGTGAGGGGCCAACAGAAAAGCGACACTGAGTTGTTGGACGAAATCTTGTTTGTTTTCCATGATTGACCAGGGGGCAGCGCGATACCCTCTGCTCCTCCTCCAAATCACAGCGATATTGGAGGTCAGAGAACAGGAACCATCATCTGTCAGGTGAGGAATCCTTCACTGCAGCAGCTACCAGCACCTACACTGCACACACAGTCACACACGCCTTATTAAAAATTAATTCACTGTGCACAACAAACAAGGTATGCTCTAAATGTTTATTATATTAATAATGCTATGTGAAAGAATGTTAAAGAATTAAACCACGTTTCCATGTGCAAGCTGTTAACAAGGCTGGGATTCATTTCCTAGTGAATTAAGCCCATAAAAAGCACGTACCTAAGTACAACCGAGTTAGTTCTGGGCAGTGGAGCTGCAAATACAGTACACAGTAACATAACCATACACTCACTGCATCTGATATAAGGATAATGACACTTTATCGATCCCCTGTGGGAATACTCTCTGTTTGCCTGCCCCATCTTGCTCTCCATGACACACATGTAGGTGAGAACAAACTTGGCAGTGAATAGCAGCCACATGCAGTGGATCCTGTAGATTAAGAGCCTTGCTGAATGGCCGACAGACGCAGCTATTCTGCTGAGGCCGGCCTCTAGTCGGCAACCTTCCAATCACAGCCACAGAGGTTTAGCTCACTGAGCCCCATACCATTACCACCATTACCATTTCACACTGTGGGGTAACGTACAGTAAGTGAAAAACCTTCTATTCCTCCTGTCTGCCTGCGCTCAGCCCCTGTTTGCCGCCATCTTAGCCCGTATGCTGCCTATATACTCACAAAGCGCTGTAAGGGCGTGAGATGGAGAGCGGTCATGTGTCTTATCTGCGGGTACCGATGTTCCCGGCGGCCTTTGGGTTCTTAATATTCAGGTTCTCATACACTGCTGATGGACTGTCATTCATCCTGGGCAAAGAACATGGGGGACAATCTGCTTTGTCAAACTGCTGGTGGATGAAACACATCAAAGAAAACAATGCGGGTTCTAATCAATATTATGGGCAGATATTTGCTGTAAGTCATTCAAAATGGCCGTCAGTCTCACTCAGGGTTTAAACGTTAAGCTCCCTGACGAAATCACCCTCAGTGCTCAGCCACTAGCTGGGTGCTCAGTTGCAAAGGGGACCTGCAGCTGAGAGTCACGTCCTGTTTCTGTGTCAGCATATGGGCAGGCGTGTGGGCAGTACTCACACGGAGGAGGAGGGCCGCCCTGTGGACATGTTGGCATTCAGCTTGGCATTACTCATCTGCGGGTACTTAACGTCGCACTCCCACTCCTTCATTTTACTTCTCTGCAAGAGGTAGAAGGAGACACGCCTGTGAGGTCACATCCCCCATGACACCAAACCTCTATAGTGCAAGTTAGTCCAGGTATTATTCCAGGTACCCAGTCATTTAGAGGTTATGTAACTTACCTTGTGACCAAAACAGCAGGATCTGATAAGGAATTGGTGTCTTAGGCACTCAAAGGAAATTTCTAAGGCTATTTATCCGGGTAAAAAGTATATATTTGCAGAAAAAAACACAATAAGAATAGCACAATAAAATCTTGTAGAACTTCTTCTGTTCTCCAGAAAGTTACTGGTATCTTGTTGTAGATGATCACCGCTTCAGTCCCCAAACTTCTCCTCAGGGCCGCCTCAGCCATTCCGTGTATTCGTTACATTTCACCACCAGCTCAATTAATTATTGAACTTAATTAGTTAGATAAGTCAATGAGGTACTAATTACCCAAACATGGTGTGGTGCTGGACGGTGGCTGTAAATACTGGTGTGACTTTAGCAGAGGCTTTGAAACGGCTAAGCTGATGTACAGTACACTGACAGACATAATATCATTGTTTTACACCAACATGAAGATTATTTAAACATTATTTTCTTTGGCTGCCTAAGATCTTTGCGCAGTACTGTACATTAAATATAGAAAATTGCAGTGACGTATTTCAGGCTGCCAGTGTTACCTGTTTCTCCTCCAGCCTTTTCTGGGCTCTGTCGATATACTGCTGAACAGCCATGTAGATGAACTTGTACTGGGCCTCGGTCTGAACCATGCCTGAGCGCTGCCTACGCACCATCTGGATGGTCTTCGGGATGTCTATATCGCAGTCCAGGCCTGGGCGGGGGGGGGTAAGAGGGCTGTGGGTTTAGCGATGCTGTGTGTCTTACATCACCAGTGTCAAGAACTGAGACGCTCTCACTGGCCTCACCTTGCCTGTTAATGATGTCAATGAGGATGTCAATTACAATTATAGTTCCTGTCCTTCCGATTCCTGCACTGTAAGAAAGAAACAGAAGAGACAAAAAAACTGTATGTATGAATTCTCTATTACATTTTTCCCAGAATTTCCCAAGAAATTGTGTGAATTATAAAATAAGCAGATATCCTACACGTCGACCATAATTATGACCTTGAGTGGCTGAACCCTTTTAGAACACACAGTAATTAAGTGAATTATTAAAAATATCTCACAACTGTGCTTTAATAATATATGAAAATACCACTGGAAGACACAAAGGCCTATGGGTAATACTGTACCTCGGGTGATTTATTACTTTTACCTGCAGTGGACGACTATGGGCCCAGTCTCCGTAAGTGCATTTTGAGTTTGGTTCACCTGGTCCAGAAAACTCAGAACTCCTCCCGGTTCGTTAGGGACACCATGATCTGGCCAGCTTAGGTACTGATAGTGCGAGATGTACCTGGATGCTTCAGACTGGAAGCAAATGACCATCAGAAAAACATGTAGTATCTGCTGGATGGGCTTTAACTAAAAGCCAGTGAGTAGAAGGTCACGCCGCACTGCGGCAAGTACAAATAATTAGCAATAGCTGAACACGGTGGTAGAGCCAAAACCTCAGAGAAGGTAAATATGCACAGTCCAACACACACTGAAATTTCGTAAAAAAAGAGACACATACTGAGACGATATTCAACTCAGTCAGAGAAAGAGGGGCTTTAACACTATAGGCACATATAGTAAAACTACTGAACACAGTGAGGCAATATACTGAACACAAACAAAATGTGAGAAAATAAATTAAAATACATGGATAATCAGTCAGACATTGATTCAGAGACATATACAGTGAACCACAGGAGACAGGTAAGTAGTTTAGTGCAATCAGCCCATACACGCAGACTGGCCGATTTGGGGGGTGGTGGTGCTGCTCTCACCGTGTTCAGGCGCGTGATCTCCAGCTCCCTCAAGATGTAATCCTGTGCTGGACACTCACTGGTGTTCCTAATGCTCAGTTTTCCAAACTCTTTTGTGGAGTCAATGTCTGGCCAGTACCGCACACACTTGTTCTATCCCAAACAAACATGCATATACAAATAAATCATATGGTAACATTTTACATTAACTGCACCTTCATAATGCCTTTATAATGCATTCATAGAACATTCATAAGCAGCATGTAATAATATATCCTAACGTACCATAACAGTTTTACATTATTATATGATTATAATGTTTGTTATTATCGTATAATGTGTATTATTAATGTATATTAACGCTGTTATGGTATGTTAGAATGTTAAGGTATACTTACATACCAATTATTGTAACATATTGAGTAATAAAAAATGCAAAGTGGAAAGTCCTGTTGGGTTTACTAATAAATACTGTACTCTGGTAACTGTGGTAATTGTAGTACATGAGCCTATGGTTCAGTGGGCAGCGTGAGAAGCTGACTAGCCCAGCCGTGCTCGCCTCACTAACCCGGCCACGCTCCATCTCCTTGGTTGTCATGACAATGACATGCGTGTTCTCCTGGTAAACCATCTCCCAGAAGTCTGAGACTGTGTTCTGCAGGCAACCTTGGGTGGCAATATAGACTTTGCCCTCATCAGCACAGTGCCCTTCCTCAGGTTTGCTCTGTGGGAAAGAAGAAGAAGAAGCAGGTCCACACACAGAAGCTGACGGAGAAGCAGGTCCACACAGAGAAGCTGACGGAGTAGCAGGTCCACACACAGAAGCTGACGGAGTAGCAGGTCCACACACAGAAGCTGACGGAGAAGTGCTTCTCGAATGTGGCAAACGTACATACCCAAGAGGATGCAAGCATCCAGATATGCATGTAAACATACTCACAGATGCAGACATGGCCGTTTATAACAGCGGCACTGCAGCACTGACCTCGATGTAGTTGGCATTGATGTAGTCTGAGCCAGGGACATCTCTGTCGACTTCCTTTAGAACCACGCGTGTGTTGTCAACTGACACAGAAGAAAAAGACAGTTAGATAGGACAAGGCCGAGCAGCAGAGCCAGCCGCTGTGAGTGCAAACGTGCCGTGAGAAGGGCAGCCAGAGGCGTACAGGGGAGGATGTTCTTGTATCTGTTTTTGCTCTTGTTTTCCAGGCGCTGTCCCTCTTTCCTCGGATAGAGAAGCTTGCACTCTTGTTGCTGCAGGACCTATAAATGAGAGAGAAGATGGTTAGGGGTGTACACAGAGAGACACGCAAGGCGGCACTGGGGGGGACACGGTGCTCTATTTACCAACGTGTGGGCAAACCCAGAACAGTGTGACCTCATCGAGGAGGGGCGATTAAATCCGAAGGTCCTGATAGGCTAAACAGACAGCACACTGCAGCTCTACGTAGAGCACTAGCTGCCACATTATCAGTGGATTTCATAAACTTAATTACTATACTGTACTACTGGTTCGCAACACCAGGTTGAGAGTATGCTGTACAGTAACATCTGCATCAGCTAGTCTTCCCTTGCTGAGTCTCTTGAATCAAATAATTTAGCACTGGAACCACCATCTTTGTTTTATGTTCCAACTAGAAAACAAACCTCAAACTCCTCCCAGAAACCTTGCTTGGACTTCTCCGAGTTGTCGGTCACTTTGTTGAGCTCCCGGACTCGGTTCTCGATGTTAGCTGCGTTGATCCTGGTGGCGTTGAAAGGCTTGGGAACGGAAGGGAAAAGAGACATTCCGATATGTACACGCTCTGCGGGCTGTGAGAAGATCCAACAAACATGAATGACTGAAACATCTCAGCCTCCACGTACTGCACAAAACAGCATGTGATCAAGCCACAAGTGATATAATGTGTAATATACAGTCAGCAGACGTCTTACGTGGTTTTTGATGTGCTGTTTTGAATGAACACGGTTTGAAAATATATATGTCTGAAAAAGAAAAGCTTTAAAACTAATCAAAATGTGAATTTCAAATTGTACTGTACTGTGCATAAAGTTTTTTTGCGAATATAACAACTGTTGTACTGTTTTATAAATCTATTACATAGAATTTCATTGTATAGGTACAGTTCTGTAATCTAGGCATGATTTAAACTATAAGACAGCTTGGAAATAGGTGTATATGCAACGTAAATAGGCACTTTCATCTTTCATATAAGGGTCTTGAACATGTGTGGTTTTGGAGCATCGCGGTGGGTCGTAAGAGCACATTACCTAATAGTATGTCTTTAGCTGGCCAGTGTTTCTGCACACGGTACCACTCACCTGTTTGAGGTGCACCACAATCCCACTCTTTTCCACCATGGGGTTTTTTTTATAGTGCTCCACCAGGTCAGCCAGGGTGTCAAACCTCTCGCCACCACCAACATCATACTTGACGTCCTGTTTTTACAACAGGTACAAAACAGAATAAGAAGCAAAGCAGAGTCTTCTCTCACCCGGAGAAGCTTTGCGGGCAACACTATCATCTATAATACATATAGATGATACATACCTTCGTAATGCATTATAAGAGTCAGTATGAGAATTAATACAGCATTATAGCATCTTCTATTAAATTAATAAGGTGTTACAGCATCTTCTATTGACAGTCATAAGGCATTATATAGTGTTGATTGTAATACATCATAAGGTCCAATGAAGATCTCATGTATAATGCACTATAGATTCCTTCATAATGCATTATAATGATAAGTATAAGAATTAAGGATGATTTGTACTGCATTATGAAGGTTTCAAGAGTCCATTATAGTTAAGAGCTTCATAAAGCATTCATAATGCATAATAAACAGGGCTATGATGTATTACACCTTTTTGTCAATATTTATAGCCATGTTTATAATGCTTTATGAATGCATTGTAACGTGTTATAAATGTTAGATTCTTAAATAGATTATTGTAGATGAGGCATTCATAGGGAGTGTTACTGCTTTATGTGTGTGTGTTTCTTGCCATGTGTACCTCGCTCCCAAAGAGGCAGGCCCTCAGTGCTGCCCCCCCCACCTGATAGCGGATCATGACGTGCGTGACCCGGGTTCTGCGCTCTGAATTTTCGTGCTTCTCCTCGTGGGTGAGGACGGACAGGACGAAGTCCCCCGGTTTGCTCTGACTCTCCCGCACCAGGAAGCTGCCGGACCTGCCCTTGTCTGTCAGCAGCTTCTCTGCATCTCGCCCAGATAAATGCCCGTGGAACCACCTGGAGATATGAACAACGGCCAGTGCTGAAAAGCCTTACAGGCAGAGGGTAAATATTACATCATTTCTGTGCTATACTGCACTTACTTCAGGAGTTACACAACCTTTTCAAAGGCACCGATTCGTAGATAACTACTATATTTGTGTCAATCAATGAGCGATTCAATTCAGTTCAAACACACCTGTTTCAAACCACTTTAATTCAAATCCACTTTAATTGACAAAAAATCATCATCAGTTTGCTATCTATGCAAAGCGAGCATATAACATATAACATATAACACCCTATAACTACAACAATTTCAGCTCAAGATGCTAAACATCGTTTGTCCCATTTAATGTGATTAGTGATTTTTCTTTAGCATTCAAGTAACACTCAAGTTATACATTCATCTCTCACGCTGTTTTTCCAGTGCATAACTGCTCTCTCACGCTGTTTTTCCAGTGCAGAACTGCCCATGACACCAGCTGCTCTTACTACTTGCTTTTAGACTGCAGCAGAAGATCAAAGCACTTTGGGGAAACACAGTTACACACAGATTTACACATAACCAGAGGACGGATTTGAACCCCCGCAATCCTGGAGATGTGGGTAATTTATTACCCACCAGACCCCTGGGCCACTCGTTATGAATTTGTTATATAATGCAGTTTTCTGAATGAATGAGATTTTTAAGTAAAGGGCATTTGGGATTTCAAGGATCTCCAACCATCTCCAACCAGCCATCTGTACGTCACTTATCATGACTTATGTGACCCTTTGTGTCACCCGGCTTGAAAAGTGCTTTTCAAATAAAGGTATAATAGTAATAATAATAATAATAATGATAGTAATTATTATTGTTGTTGTTGTTGTTGTTGTTGCTGTTTGTGCAATGATTCGTAAAATTATTTCCAACAGCAACAGGTGTGTTATTATTATTATTATTATTATTATTATTGTTATTATTATTATTATACAGTAATAGGGGTATTCCACAAAGCAAGATTTTTTTTCATTAGTCAGATAACTTAAGCCAAATGTAAAGATTGTCCAATAGAAATGTCACTCACTTCTCCTCCCATCGGACCCATTTGGCTTAAGTTATCCAGCTAACCCGGAAATTCTGCTTTGTGGAATATCCTCCTGGCCAGGGGGGTGGGGGTGTCCTGAAGCCTGTCCGAGGCAGCACACACGCTCATACACTACAGACAATTCAGAGACACCAGGAAACTTAACAGCGTGTTCCGATCGTAAGAGGAACCCCAGGACGAGATTGGTGGAGGAGCAACGCCCCGCACACCCAGCGCAGAGGCAGGATTCCACCACAACAGCACTACCCACTGAGACAGAAGAGCTTCCCACTGAGACACCGTGCCACCAGATGGCAAGGAACTGTTTAATGATAAAGACAAACGCAGCATAAAGAGAGCAGCTGCTTCAAAAGGCCATCCAATCAACATATAATAGTTATTAAACAGGTAACTTTACCCATCCATCTATCCATCCGTCCTTTTTCTGCACCCGCTTGTCCTACTCAGGGTTGCAGAGGGTCCAGAGCCTATCCTGGAAGCTATAGGTGCAAGGCAGGGAAAAACCCAGGATGGGGTGCCAGCCCAGCAGTGGGCAGAATCACACACATTTGCCAACTCCAGTTCACCTCAGTGTGTTTTTTGGAGTCTGGGGGGGAAACTGGAGTACCTGGAGGAAACCCCACGACAACACAGGGAGAACATGGCGGAGACTCAAACCCTGGACCCAGAGCTGTGTAACAGACACTGCAGAGCATCTATTTGGCACTGATGACATTAAGCATCTTAACCACTAGATGGCAAGTTCAGCACTGGTTTCCCTTGATAATAAGGACGTGAGCCTGACGATGAGACTACCTTTCAGACGTGGGGTCCTTGCAGTTCAGGGGGTACTTTAGCTCGATGACGTCACCATTCCTCTCTCGTAGCAGGTCTTGCTGCTCGGTGTAGTACTGCACCAGCTCTGCCAGGGTGGCAAACTTCTCCCCGCCGTACAGGTCATAGTAGTCTCCCGTGTTCTGGATCTTAATATGCGTGACCTCATTATTCCGCCTGCCCCAGGGGAAAGAGATGTTTTGTTGCTATCAAATTGCAACAAATTATTTATTCTCTTAATTGAGGTTATATTCAAACAAATTACTCATATAAACACTTATATGAGCAGTTATACAGCAGAATGCTTCTAGAAACTATATAGTTACAATATATGACAACTGCTTCCATCTGCCACCACATGTATAGCACAAGTCTAGTCCCTTAAGAATTAAAATATTGTAAATAAACACCACAATGAATAAAGATTAACAGTATTTGTGAAATGAATTCTGTAAGATAGAGAATAGAGCCACATTATATGGTGGCAGCAGGAACAAGCAGAGATTTTATTTGGGAGTGAGAGATGGGTGTATCAAAAGCACAAGACAGGAATGCAGAAACAAAGAGGGTTTTGGCATAAGCACAGGGGACGATAGATAAAAACCAAAATGCAACCCTTATTTAACGAGTGAGTGGGCTATCTGGAAGGATGTCCAAAAATACAAAGTTAGATTTTAAATAAATAACTTTTAATCCATTTTAATAACAAACAGACCTTGTTTTTGACACAACCTGAAAACCACAAATTGCAGCAATTAAACTGACAATACTTCACAATAGAGTGCAGTTGTACAATAGTGCTTGCTCTTAGTTGAGTAGACTGGTCCAATTACAAAGCAAAGAGCCAGTTTGACATAAAAAATAACTGCTGTCAATTTCATTAGTAAGGCCTAATTAGTACATTTTTTCTCTCAGTGATCAAGTATTCAAGTAGTCAAGTTTTGTAAATGATTCATTTATGACATTTGAAATTCAAATCTATTATTTACATATCTTTACCTACATGTAAATGGTCACTCGTTAAAAATATCATTCATTACTTATTAAGATGTTTTAAAATATTTCGAATGTTACTGTGTCAGGTATGGTTGTAATATTCCTTTTTAACATATTTGTAAATGCTAGACAAAGATATTCAAAAGTACCCTAATAATATTGAGATAAGAGTACAATTTAAAGAAAGGAAAAGGTTTATAGCTATTCAGAAACTAAAATTAAAAATAACTAACAGAGATTTCCAATACCAAGGTAATAAATCTTTCTGTTCAGTAATTCCATAGGCGTAGGCAGTTGATTTTTTTAATAAGCTGATTAATACTGCTGTATGCTATTTTAAACATACTGAGTAACTTGTGGGAATGTTTGACAGCTAGCCTGTAGCCAAATCTAACATAACATAGTGCCAGTTACATAGTTTTACCTAATGACTATATTAATGATTGAAATAGGATATATCAATTCGGTTCAGCTTTGCTTGTTTTTGCTGCACCATCCACAGGCATGTTAACTACAAGGATGATTTTGTATACTATTGAGAAACTGCATAAAAGTAACCTCTATGCATTTTAGGATTTATATATTGGTTACTGATGCCTTAAAAGAATGTGCAGCCGTGCAAAGACTAAAAAGGAAGTGGTTTGCTGAAATTTTCCACTGTTTTGTGGCGTCGGTCTCAGGTACATTTAGATAAAAAGCGGACTGTCACGTGTGAGAGGTGCTGCATGCTAAAATCTGTTGACAAGGCAGATGAGTGTTAAATTACCCACACTTACAAATCCTACCACACAGATCCATAAACGTTGTTTCACGATGCAGTTAAATTCTGCCCCAATATGATAAAAAATTTATTAGAAAGAAAAATAAAAACTGTTTGTGTCGGTTGTATCTGCAAAATGCTTGTTTCCTACTTTTGCTATCTTGCAGGTAGCGAGACAGTATGTTACTCCAGCCTATTTACAGAGGCTAGGATATAAGTACCAGGAAGGTAACGGAAGACAGCCGCAGCTGATGAGGTCTGCTCAGGATGCACCTTTGGCTTAGCGCCTTACATTAATAGACTGAAGAGCAAATTTCCAAAGCTCACTCAGTCCATGGGATTCATTCTCAAGAAAATTTCTGTGGACATAGTGAGTTTTGGAAAGTTCTTACTTGGATTCCATGAGAGCTGAGTGAGATTTGGTTCCTGTACCACTGGTCATTAGCGGTCTCGGCTCAGAAACAACGAGTTTTAGAAATTTTCTCTTCAATCACATATAACATAAATTTCACAGCCTAAAAACAGCCATAAGCTGTGTAACTGAAGTATCAAGCTCTTGCCAACTGACAGAAGGTCTCCTATGGTCCCAAGACGCATCTTAGCTGCCTGCCAAAATCCGGATCATGTCTCAGGCCTGGGGGGTCTCCTCTCTATGGCTGCCCCCCGTTTCTCGGTCTGCTCCACAGTCCATAAGGGACACATAAAGAGCCTCTTTCCTGTTACTCGCATTTTTGTCCAGATTCGTCATGGTGCCCATCCCACTCACTATGGAGAGAATGGGAGAGATGGGGGGGGCGGGAGGTTAATGGCTTCATGTCAGGGAACCGACTCAATAATTCTATGTTCAGACCCAAAGGAGCTCATCACTCAGCTCACAGCCACAGCAACGTTCTTTATGCGCTCGAAAATAGAGAACAGACACTTTCAGCATTGAGGCTTTCCATTGTCCATTCAGTCGGCCGGCCCTCATTTCAGTGCAAAGGCATAAGCCAGGACTGGACACATGCAACACCCGAACTTCATAACAGCTTCATAAACATTCATATGACAAAGGATTACAAGCTCCTTGCCCAAGAATGTACCACTGCTGCTTGTGGTGGAGAAAGAATGACCACAGATTCACACCTTTTCCGACGAGAGGGACATCACAGACTCGCAATGTGCAATGAGATGCTGAAAATCAGACCTCAGCACTTGGCATTTTGTGCAAAAAAAAAGTTTTTAAGCAATGTTTACAACCTTCATGGGCTTTTAACGAGCAAACGTTGCACCTCATTACATAACGGCCCCCACCGAGTGCTGCAATATTTGTTTCCTGTGTATAGGTGGTCTTGCAAGCTATAAACATTTTAAAATAGGCAAATTAATGACTTTGGTTTTAATATATTCAGCTGTTTGAATGCCTACAAATGCAGGGCTCACACCAGTGCTGCTTTATAATTGCACAATAGAAGCTGATAGACACAATATAATGCACCCAGAGTACCTTCTATTACACAACAGAAGCTGAAATAAACATCTTAGAGTATAACAACAGTGTAAAAAAATACATATTCAAGTTCCAAAAGACCCTGTGTTCTTCGAAAAATTATTTAGAAAGTGGGTATTACTGTTATATACAATGTTTTACATCACACCCAAATAATAATAATAATAATAATAATAATAATAATAATAAACCGAATTGAACTGAATGTGGTGCTTCGTACATTTACTTCATCCATAATCTTTTACTTTAACTAAAAATTCAAACACGCAAGAACTAATTAATATTAAACTAACAGTATCATATTTTGTTATGATCATCCAACGGTCATGCTAGACGTAACACACATAATGTGAAACTTCATTTTGAAATGAATAATTGAGCAGTTGAATTTCTTATGCGTCATGAGTACATTTCAGTGCTATTCATGCCCTGTCAAGGCAAAACACAATTAACAATTAAGTAGCTCCACGTGCCAATAATACACAAATAATGCACATTTTAAATTCAGGTGGAGGCCACTGAATTGCTTTTTCCAATCAAAAGCAATAAAAACCAGCTTCCTGCTTTGGACACACATGACTAGGAGACTGTCCTTCAAGGAGGACCTAGACGCACATCCCTGACAGTGAACATGCCCCCATGCAGCTCTGGGCAATGGGCCCCAGACAGACGGCACAACCAGTGACCGGCACTGTCCTTGTGCTCTGGCTCTCCACTGGACGGGGTTTTTCTGTCCAAAGCTGATGGCTGAACAATTAGGGCTTTGTTTTAGAATGAGATAACCCCCCCCCACACACACACACACACACACGCACGATTCCCCAAGGACTCCCTGGCCAGCAATTATGGCAGCAGCCAGCAGAAATTACATGACCGCCTTGCAACCATGCAGTCCAGCTGAGTGGCTGTCAGCAGACTGAGCTACTCATCGCAAAAACTCACCACAAAGCCAGAGGCAGCAGGCCTGGTCTCTGGGTGGTCCTCCGCTGACGGTCATGTGGCCAGTCTCGCGACCCCCCCCTCACTGGCACGGCTAAGCCTGGCTGCTGCCTAAACCACGAGCCTCTGCCAGATGGATGGCCAGTGCTTCCGCAGAACAGCACAGACGAGACTTGCCTGATTCCAGGGATGTTTAATGTCCTCTGGCTTCATCTGTGCTCTTAAGAAAGAAATATTCTTGCCATTCTTGGCAAATTTCTGGCCATTATGTTTATGTGTCTATAAAAGTATCTTAAAAAGAATTTAAAGGTCACCGAAAATGCAGAAATTACTCTGTCGGGTTCACAAAACTCAAGGCAAATTCAAATATTCTTTGTTTTGGAGACGGACCTGTGTCCGTTCTCTGCATTAAAATTTCATGAAATTCAACAAGGTGCAGAAGTACATAAGCAAACCAAACTCCATCAATGACCTCTCCTGTGTTGGCGATGCTCACGTTGGTATTTGCATAAAAGCATGATGGTGAATAATGAGAGTCACAAAAACCCCATTCAATCCAACTGAAAGCAATAGTTCAGGGTGATAATCTGAGAAAACAAGAATATGTGATATAAGGGATTTTAAAACACACTGCATGGGAAGATTCAGCAAGACTCATAAATAGGGCAGGGAACTTGTCTGATGCTGGGCGTACTAACTCAGAAAAGGAGCCCCAACTGACAGAGCATGCTATCCCTATTGTATGTTTCCATTTTAACCAGTAGGAAAAAAAACATCCATTACAAGAGATATAGCAACAATTCCTCCAAATCCACCAAGTTCCAACATTAAAGTACCACGCTGCAGGAGCCCGGATGCTTTCTGCCAAAGTCTGCGTACGTTCAGCATGTACTGACAAGGCGGAATACTTTATAAGGTCAATATGGGGAATTTCCAGGTCTTGTGTAGCTGCTGGACTGGTTCACAAATCCTCATGTTCTGGATAAGCGTGGTGCAGCCGCAACAGTGAAATGCACCATGGGACACCTTGTGCCAATGGCTGACCTGATCAGCCAAACCCAGGCCCACTTTCAATACCCATCCATCCAGCTTGGGAGGATAATTAAGCCCACCTGCCCAGGGCGCTGTGCCAGTTTGTGGAGGGACTGATTACATTTTGTAGAAGAATTGGCTCTTTGGTGGGGGGGGTTTGCCATGCTGGACCGAAATTTCCAAATATTTCTAAAAATCTTTTTTTCAAATTGGTTAATTTCAAGCCATTTTTTTGGCCAATTTTTAAAGACTTTCCCCAGTAGGTGAGTCTATCTGTGCCATGTAGCTGTGACAGAGAAATGCGCTAAAACATTTTTCAGGGGGAAACTTAAACACGAATGCGCGAGAAAACAAAGGGCTTGTAGGAGAGCAGGAGAATCATTCCACATGCGTGAGACTTCTGCAAAATGCATGAGAGCAGGCAGGTCTGATTAATTATTGCAGCAATTGCAAAGAGGTTCAAAGTTTTGAAGTCATACATAATATATTAGCTTCATTACAATGTTTAATCATAAGCTTACATTCATTTCCATCTGTTTTTTCCCCTATCAATTTCAGCTTGAAGACTGACACAATCTAGGCTATAAGATGAGAACTGTATGGATAATCATAGGTATATCAAATAATAGGTCTTGTATGAACAATGGTCGAAGGCCAGGGCATCGGTAATGGTAACCATGAAAGGGAATACAGACAATGAGAAGAAATGCATAAAGCTGTACTTGGCCGTGACTGTGATTTAGTGTGTCACCATCATTTAGGGGTCAGTGGGACCATGACTGCAGACTTCTGGGAAAAAATAGCCTGTCAGAAAAGCGACATCACTTTTTAAAGATAGAGATACCCCTGTCATCATCAACCCCAGCGTCTGGATGGTGCCTTCTCCACCAGGCAAGCTCTTCTCAGAAATGAAAAGCACCCACACTTCCTGCCTCGTGGTGCCTCCTTTGGCCTATCAGGGATATTAAACCTCAGCTGTAGCGTGACGTAGGACATACCTGCGCTGGCTAAATTTGGACATCGCAACACAAATACCCAGACAGAGCCTGACCCACTTTCAGCTGCTACTGATAACGTGAAACAAGTTGGCTCAACATTTCCTTTATAGATCTCTTTGCTGGAGAGTTCCTGTTTTCAGTTACGTATCTGACATATCAATTAAGCCTGAAGAAGGGGCAGTTTCCAATCCCAGCAAATTTCCGATCAACTGGTTGAACATCTAAGCACCCATGGGACAGCAGGTAGCTTAATTCGGTGTTTCTCAAACCAGTCCCTGGGGACCACCAGACAGTCGACGTGGACTATGGACGGCGTGGCAGGGAGCTGGGAGGGAGCAAAAACATGGACTGTCTGGGGGTCCCCAAGGATCGGATCGGGAAACTTTAGTCTAGTCAACCTACCTCCAAGTCACTTTAGAGGTAACGCTACAAGACGGCCAAGCGACCAGCAAGGCTTCGCTGTGTCAGGAATAACAAGCATGGCCGACTCTGTGGAAGTGTCTGGGTGTGGAGTTTCACTGATGTCTGCTCCAGCTTTTCTGCTGCGGAAGGCAGAGTAGGATAAGCTAAAAAATCTCTCTGCCATTCCTGTCATTCTCAGACAGCTCACTCCCTTCACATAGCAACTCAACCACAACATACTTGGAACAGACGGAACATTCTGAGAAAATGCAATCATAAACAGAAATCGCTTCCTACACAGTGTTTCCTCATCCAATAATTAATTGTGGTCAATTTTAACTTCCTTAAAAAAGCCTGGGGAGGTCATTCTCTGAGTAGGTCACTGCAATGTCATTTAAACATGCTAAATTTAATACAAGAGGTTGATGTGCATTCATCGTTCGGTGAAATTAGGAATACTTAAAAATTTCAAACTACCCAATATTTAAGGATTAAAGGTCATGATGTCTTTATCATGTTTGTGGTTAGGGGCAATTTGCCATTTTAGCCTGCTCTTTGTCACACTGCGATTAATTTTACACGGAGTGATTAAGATGCAATATTAAATGTTAAATAGCTGATGACTGATAAGTTCCCTCCGGTAACTGACAGACCTGAAGAGCACTTACTGTCCAAATGTGCCCTGCAATGATCTTACCGCATAGCCAGTCAATGAGGTGAGTGAGAAACGGTCATCATAATCTCAGTTTTCAACTGGAAATAAACCTGCAGTTAATGAACCGATCCGTTGGGTCCAATCAGCACAAAAGCTGACCTTTCCAATCAGCCGGTACGAATCACCTGTTACATCTTGAAGGGTCCATCGATCACCTCAGTTAAGGGTGATCAAAGATTCAGACAGTGTTTTGTATGAATTAACGCTACTGATGTATCCGTTATCCGTAGACTAAAAGGAGCTTTACGAGTGCCACACGTGACGTATACAAATATCTGTGCTGTCAGACAGGAGATCATGGCGACGTAAAACAAAGACACCACACAGTCACATGTGTGCAAAATTCAAGCATGTGGAAACTTGGCTCACAGATCAGTATAACTTCCTTTTTTAGGTCCAGAGCCTTTGGGCCTCGGCACAGAACCAGCCTGTGCACTTTTTCCGTCACGGCTCAGCTGGCTATTTCTGGCACTCTTTTTCAACTCTTCCTGTGCGTTTCTTTAGATGTTGTGCAAATTAGTGCATCCATGTAACATCATATAATGGAACTGAAATTCACGTTCATTACAATTCCCTAAATCCCAAATAAGTGCAAAAGCTTCTATCTTGTTGGGGTTGGTTCATCAAGGACTAAATGCAGTAGTATTTAAGCTGAGAATGCACTTTTTTAAAACCTGAAATTAATTAGTCAAACAAGGACCTTGAAGACTTGCTTCTTAATATACACAAAAATAAGCATAATTCCATATATTATCAGTATGTACAGAAACAGAATTTATACACGGCTACAGCACAATTGCAAGAAATACTCAATTTTAAAATTTACCCCTTTTAATTATCCAGTTTCTGTTGCTGTTTACCATTTACCAAATTCCTCACAAGGTTTCAAGCAGCTGGTAATTTTCAGGGCAAATTCTAAATAAGTGAATTTATCATTTTGCATTCACATTTGTAACTGCCCCATTAAAATAAACAGCTATAGACAGCATACAAAGTAACTTGATTTAATTCAAGTAGATATTGGTAAATTGGTAATCTTCCTCACAAACCTACAATGCTGTGAAAAAATTTCTTAATTTTTAAAAGTTTTACTGAATGAATGAATGCAATTTTAGATGCATCATTTCTAGGGAATCTGAGAAGTTAAACAGCACACAGTTGGTGCCTTTCACGTCTACAACACACTTGAAGAAGTTCATGAAGACTTCAACAAAGCCTCAAAGAATGGAAACTGTTGAGCAGAAACCAACGGACGCCCACATACTCTGCAAAATAAGGGGGGGCAAGCAAAGAAAAAAAATGCACTTCCACAACATTAACTGAAAGAATCAGAATTCTTGCATTATGAATATTCACAATACAGTGGAGATCGAAAGTTTGGGCACCCCTCAATAAATAACATATTTTGGTCATTTTTTAATTGAAAAAATGTAA
>JAODJU010000130.1:17974286-18019207 GCA_026776725.1 Gnathonemus echidnorhynchus | reverse complement strand
ACATTTTTTCAATTAAAAAATGACCAAAATATGTTATTTATTGAGGGGTGCCCAAACTTTCGATCTCCACTGTATATCAGGGTAGCCTGTATGGCTTGTCCCTACCTATCCATCCATTTTCTGTAACCTCTTGTCCTATTCAGGATCTAGGGGGGGTCTGGAGCCTATCCCAGAAGCTATGGGCACAAGGCAGGGAACAACCCAGGATGGGGCGCCAACCCATGGCAGACAACATCTATGGGCAAATTGTCAACTCCAATAAACCTCAGAATGTTTTTGGACTGTGGGGGGAAACCGGAGTACCTGGAGGAAACCCCACGACGACACGGGATGAACATGCAAACTCCACACGCATGGAGCCCTGTCAGAGACTCAAACCCAAAGATGTGAGGCTACTGTACAGTCCTAATGACTGTGCCACCATGCTGCCCCTTTGCCCGTCTAGTGACCATTTACTATGTTAGATTGCATTATGACAATCAGTGCAACTGTGAATTATTTTTCCGCCCCAAGAAAGAGGAGTATACCTGACAGACAGCGTGAAGTCCCCAGGGTTGCTCTTGCTGGGTCGGGCCAGAAAACTTCCATGCACCCCTCGTGACAGGAGCAGCTGCTCAGCCTCAATTCCTGTGATGTTGGGGTGGAACCACCTGCCAGAACGAACAAGGATGGGCACCATTTCAGCACACAGAAGTCAACCATGTACAGGTAACACAGCACAAACTATGTTCCACAAAGTCCACAGGGCATTTGAATGATCGTGCTAAAGGCAACGTTAAATTTCACAGAGAAAAGCTTTGTGAAATGTTTTCACGTGTCGGTGTTTGTGTCTTTGTCATATTAGCATGGAAACAGAGAAAGCACTTCATAGAAAAGAATTCACACTTCAACATGTTAATTAATTTTACCTAAAATTCTACTTTATTCCAAGGATTCAAAGTTAGATTGAGAATAGGAAAGATTAATAGCTGAGGCCTGTAGATTAGCTTGAACAAGTTTTGCGTGCAAGCATACAAATGCTTATCAGTCTGCTGATACTCTGAAAACACATGTTCAGCAGAGTTAATGTGAAGTCTCAGGTTACTTGCGAGACCGACAGCATGCTATTCCTAAAATCGAAATGGATAATCATCAAAAATGATTCAAGACCAGAGAGCAAATCCTTGCACGAGTAAGGGGTCTTTGCTGATACAGTGCGTTGCTCACCCACCACATACGAACCCCCTCAGGGATGAGAACCTGAGAGCAGCCATGCAGCAGGTGAAACCTCACCACCACACCAGTCTGAATACTGCAGAACTGTGAAGTTGGCTGCAGTGCCAATCCTGAGTGAAATCTGTTAATTCAATGAGTACTTACACATTGAAGACCACACTGTTTATGTGTAAGTCTATCACTGAATTATCATAAAATTTCATCCACCTCTCATCTGGGTTAACTTATCAAATCCTGCTTATCCAGATGTATAATAATATAGCTGTTGTTAGCTTAATACTGTAACTGTTTTCTAATTGAGTTTAACCATGATCTCTTTGCTGAAAATACGACAGAATGGAGACACAAGAGACGCGATGGAGTAAAACAAGTGGTCACTTATCTGTGGTTATCTAGAGTGGACTTAGTTAACTGCAGTGACATAGAACCTCAAGGACAGGCATATAAATGGGAGAGAGAGGAGAGAGAATGTGTCATTGGACAGTCAGAGAATCTCACCTGTTCTCATAGACAGTGTCCCTATTACAGAGATACTTGTGATTGTACTAGTGTGTGTGCACTAGGTTGTCAAAGGATGTCAAAGTTGTATGGGGTTCTCACACACACACTGTCTCCACTTCCTGTGGTAACACAGGAAATATGTACTACACATACAAACAGAACAACTATATACATTATTGCATGTACGTGCAAATCTGAATAAACATGCAGATTCATATAGACAGCAAATAACTGATACATAATACTGCCCATAACTACGGCTGGCCATAAACTTCAAGAGTCCTGGAAGTGAAGCAAACACTGCAACATTAGCTTGACTTCACTTTGTGGAAAAAGTGATGTATTGCTAAAGAAGAAAAAATGAAAGAAAGAAAAAAAAAAATCTCAAGTTAGAAAAAAAGCAAATTTCCACCAAGTCAGCAAACATCTGAGAAGTACGGCACAAAACCAGCATATACAGATCAAGACGTACAAGTGCAGTCATCTTATCTTAATACAACTATGAACTGAAGCACTGCAACCAGAAATAATACCTCAAGACTTCCTACACATCCAGAAGAATTTATTTCACTGTAAGATAACCCTCTTGTGACATGAAAAGACAGTTGTGCTTGATTCATATTGGAAGTTCATAAGTTCAAAATGTATAAATGTATGTGTTTAGCAGTCGTCGTGTTTTGTCACCTGGAAGATACAAGTACCTCAAGACATGCAAATTCCACACACACACTGTTGGGCAGATTCTGAGCCCCTGATTCGGTAGAAGGTATTTCACAATGAAAGGTCTTTGATTTCGGGATTCAGAAGAGCCTCCTTGATGAGGTGCAAGCATACATTGTAGGATGCTTGTTTTTTTGGTGATGCATATATGAAAGTAAAAAAGCAAGGCAGCATATTACTTTTTACTGCCCTGCCTTCTATTTAGCAGTAACATGGCTAAAACCAGTATCTTCCTTTTAATTTACTGCTACAAACTTGACAGTATGTCATTACACCTGCATTTCATTTTTATTGGAGGATCTTGTTCTGTAATGCAGTTGTTACACTATGACATTCTGTTCGTCAAAATGTGTCAAGCACATCCTTTTAAAAACCATCCCAAAGTCACCCGGTATTTGCATCATCCAATCATCACCCAAAACCATCCAAAATACCCATGTATTCGTGAACTAGCATATTATGTTTGGCTAATCAATACCTCATCAAATTATTGAGATAATGCCTAGTTCCAGTCACCCATTATAATGCATACAGCCTTTGCTATCTGTAGAAATATGTGGAAGGGCACTATGAAAAACATAATGTGAATTAAACTGAATACTAGGTAACACTTTGCGTCAAGTTGCACCTCCTCCTATATAAATACATTACAAACACTTCTGAGGTTACTTTTAAATCATAGCAATTAATGAGACCTTTCTCACCACAACCCTACTCAATAAGGAGAGACAAATGCAAATTATTAAAGATAAACGTCCCGGAAAAATCTACACACTTCCAATGAGCTGTTTACTGTGGTGTCAGTGCCGTTTTCTTACCAAAACCTTCAATGTTCCTGACAGAAAAGTCAGTTTAACTTCTTTGTTTCTCATATAAGAAAAACGTGTCCCTGCCCTGGTCTGTACTCTAATCAAATTTGTTAGTATGTAAATATTGTTTTGGGAAAAAAAGCTGTTCTTTGCACAACATATTACATGGTTTCAGTAACTGTGCGCTCATTATATTATTTAGAAATATTTATTACATTTTTGACCAAGATCTTTCAGATCTCCATGACTGGTTTATTGTAATTAGCAACGATTTACAATTAACGTTTTACAATGAGCGCTCCACATGGTCTCTATCCATGAAGAAAAAACACCCATACATTTATTAATTACTAATTTATAATGTCAGGCATAAATTAAACGTGTTTTTTTTGGTGAAGAACACACGCATGTCATTCAAGACATACACAGTCACGCCACCATTCATCTCCCCTTCCACTGCACCTGAAAGGTGGCCACACTGACAGGTCATCCAGTGTTTAAGGGCCCAGGTTAAAAGGCCCAGGCTGCACTGTTTCTCTGTGTGACCCCGTCTGATCTGACAGCTTCCTAGCTCTTCGTCTTGCTGTTTTGTTTTTGGTAGTTGTCCCCCATTTTGGCACAATGGCATCCGGACTGTGTTTGGATGATGTGTTTGGATGATGTATTTGGATGATGTGTTTAGGTGATGTGTTTGGATGATGTGTTTAGATGATGTGTTTGGATGATGTATTTGGATGATGTGTTTAGATGATGTGTTTGGATGATGTGTTTAGGTGATGTGTTTGGATGATGTGTTTAGGTCATGTGTTTGGATGATGTGTTTAGGTGATGTGTTTGGATGATGTGTTTAGGTGATGTGTTTCGATGATGTGTTTGGAACACTGCTTGGCTTCATTTGTATGTTCTTACTCACTCTTTAACCTCTGACCTGCTGGAATAAATGTGGAATCTCCATATCTGGATCCTTTCTCATCTAATCATTACAGCATCAAAGAGAAAAAATGCATTTTATGATGATTCTGAAGTGTCATTATGTAGACAAGAATGAAACATCATTTCTTGGAATAATTTACTCTTGTTGGAGCTTTTAGAAAAAGAAACATTATCATGTCTTGCTTGTAGCTGTTACAAATTATGCTACTATGATTGACAAAGACCTTTGTTAGATAAACGTTGTAGAAACACTGGTAGGTCAGAAGCTTTAGACTTTCCCAGTGATACTTTTCAGTTACCCCCATAATGTTTAAGGGGACTTTTGTTGTAATTCCCCTTTAATGAGCGAGGAGCCTTGACTCCCAGATTAATGCACATTCTGAGTAAAGTCTACAGCCCTTTATAGTAATACATCTCGCAGTCCATTGCATGTACACTACCTGTCAAGATTTTCTGCACACATTGAGATTTTCTACATTTGCATCTTACTCACTTACTTTAATTTACTAAAAATACTCTCAATATTCTTCTCTAACAAATTCATTTACAGTATGTTCGCTATTGGAGTACCTTTATTAACAAGAAAAGGTCGTACATTTGATTCATCAAACTAACCTGCTCCAGGAGCAAGTGACATTAAATACTGCACTGTTTCATGGGAGGAAACTGTTAACTAGTACATTTAAAGTTAAAGGACAGCCTAGAATTTGACTATGCCATCACCACACAACCAGTTAAAAGGATGTAAGACATACCCTCTCCATGTTATAAAGGAGACTTGCTTGATTTCACTTATATTTATAGTTCTTCACTCAACTTTCCAATGCTTAACACGAATAAAAAACCTGCAGTTTATGAATTAAATGAAAAAGTGATAAAAACCAGTAGTGTGAAAAAACCTTCGACTGGTAGTGTACATCGCTAGTCAAACTTTCATTCACTTCCCCTTTCCAGCACCTTTCGTCTTTCCCTGTTCTTCCGCTCTGATTTCCCTGCTTCCTTTGTATTCCGCCTTAGCCCTTCCCTTCCTCCCCGATTCCCCACCGATGGACATCCTGATTTTGCCGCGGGTCAACAAGAGTGGGGCTTGCATTTCACTTCTCTAACCAATCAACAGCTTCATCATATGACATCACCACGGTGGCCTGTTTTTTTCTCATTTTCAAAGGCTTCCAGCCATCCAGTCATCCAGCTTGGGGTGTCGTGCCTCTTATGATCAGAAGGTTGCCGCTTCAAGCCTTGTTGTAAATATTATTATTATTAATATTATCATCACGAAATAAAGACAAACCCTTACATTGCTGTGTACAGCCTTTGCAGGAGGGCATATTCCTACATTTTGTATCTATGACATGTCCCTTAAGGAAAGGCAGACACAGTGAAACAGGTACTTTAGAAATCTGTGCACCTTGCCACTTAACAGAAAACGCTGCTTTTAATTAACGTGGTGATGTCATACGATGAAGAATGTGATTGGCTAAATGAGTGAAACACAAGCCCCTCCCTGCAGGCCAAGCCAGGAGATGCTGCTGCCCATGGCCCCAAGTTGGCCCCCGGTTCCCACAAATGGTGGCAGCAGGTAGTAAAACCGCGAGGGGCTGCACTGCCAGGGGATGCCCAGAGGTCCCTTCGGCCCCCCAGCGCAGGCTGCACTCTTACGTAACGCTCCTCAGGTTGAACAGTCAGGCCTATTTATAGGCCTGGGTCTGGTGACAAAGGGGGATATACTTAGTCCCCATGTCTCTGCTCTGAAGCCTCGCCAAGGCTAAATTAGTCATGGACAAGCCACAGCGTGTGGATTTTGGATATACTGCTGATATTTTTAGCTTCAAGTTAGCAGGTCACTGCTCCCCACCCTCTCCAGAGACCCTCCATGACCAGCAGTGTCTCCTTGGGTTAAAATTAGACCCCCGCCAAGTAATAGGGCAATAATTCATGGTCTTCATCACGGCCAGCTGTGCTCTGATTTCAAAAGCGGTATGCTTTCAAAAAAGGGGAAAAAAGCATGCGAACGATTCAGCCGGTCTGTCCGACAAGAATTTAATTTTCAGCAGGAAATATGTTGATAATGTCTACCGGGTATCTTGGTAAGGTTTAATAACTGTTAAAATCAGCATAATTTCCCCAAACGTAGGAAAGAAAAACTAAAACGAATAAATCCAGTCATAAAATACAGTGATGCAATAACTCGGCAAAATAACTATTTTGATTTTAAAGAATCAGAAAGTGATACGATCGTCAGTGTCTGACAGGTAGCCGAAGTCCAGCTTAGCACCAAGTTTCATTGTAAATATGTACATACAAATAACGAAGGTCAATGTGATTCATAAAATCAGAAACTATACAAAGAGCAAAATAAAATTCTCACCAAATTTACTATTATGACAGCACAATTGTCTCATGACTAACATTGTCAAAAAAAATATTAAAACTATTAACAAGAACCGTACTTAACATTAAAATTGTTATAACTGAAACACTGAATACCCTCTGATCCTGAGCAGCATAAGTGATTAGAAGATGGATGGAAAGAAGGATGGATCATTATATCAAACTCATTGTACTGGTATGTGAAGAAACAGATTTACTATTCAGTACAGTATATTATAAAGAATCTTTTTAATTTTATTAAAAATAACACACAAATGCAGTCGCGATTTAAAAAGAGACACGTAAATGAGCAACATGCATTTGTGTTCTTTTCATTGTTGTTGCTGTTATCAGGTATTAACAATTTCCTTGAGAGTTTGCACATTTCTTTATACGCAGCCAAGCGTCTCTTTTAAAGGCCCTGAGATCAAAGGCAAGTCGTCAAATTATTTATTCTCCATTGGCCTCAGTGTGTATTTAAAGTGAATGTGAATGAGCCGGTGAGAAGGAGTGAGGGGTTTCTAGGTAACCGCAGTGTTGTGGTGACTCGGTGACTGTGTCTCACTGGGAAACACATACTGGGGGGTGGCAAAGCATGGAAGAAAGTTCTTATGCAGCTGAAATGGGGATCCCTTGCCTGAGGTCCGATTCACGTAGTGGAATATTTATGCAAGTCGCCCAAAATGATTAACAAAATCACGGAAATAACGTTTCAGTTCAATAAACGCAATTTAATACAAACAACTTCCCTATTAAATATACAACACATAGCCCTCAAATGTTCAAGACTGATTTGAAGTTTTAGTGTGTAGTAATGAAACTTTGTGTGTCCATTAATACCCTCCAACAAGCCAATAATAATCTAATACACTTATAATCTTCATGGTTTATCAAAAACCAAATAAAAGCTAATTAAAGGAAATAAAACCAAGCAGGCAATTATAATTTGATAGAAGAGCAAACTAAGAGAACAAAAGCCACGTGTTATGGCAACCGACCCTGACAACGACGACCCTGACGTCATTCCATAAAGCATTCAAGTGACATAATGGACGCCTGCAAGGTGGTGAAATGCAACAAAAAAATACTTATAAACGTAAGCAAAATACGCTTTACAGAATCTTCTGAAAATAAAAGGGGTTCACAATCTCCACTAACACGGTCACAGAACTGTTTTGTTCCACGCTTCTAAAACCTTTCCCTTCATCAAACTTACTTCTTCCCACAAAAACTACACGTGACTCTGCATCTTTATGCACAGACAAGATCACACCAAAACTATCAACACTGGGGTCTCGACACATTATTGCTAACAGAAACAGATACTATTATAACTTCAATGAAATATTCAATAAGAATAGAAAAATAACACAAATATTCAGTCACTGAATAATCCGAAATGAAATGATTTTCTAAGGCTCTAACACCATCCGCCATTATACATCAAACAAGTTTTCAGTAGGTTCCATCTTTATGTTCAGGGATGCCCTTTAACATGGAGCAGGTCTCCTGTCACTATGGGCTTCCTGTACATGAGTGTTGATAACAGCAGTGAGAATGCATTCATCAAGGTGCAAAAAGGACTAGTCAGATACCATGAATGCTGTCATGATTACTTGATATTCTTTCTTCAGGATGCCATTATGTGGCTGAAAAAAAAAATGATTTCATCACGGGATGGACAGAAATGACAAGAATCATTCTACCATGACAGTGTTACACATTAGCGAGCATTATCCATCAGCCGCACACAAACCGCTCAGTCCATGCAATTAGATAAAAACGCAGATTCTCAGGGTATCGTGAAAAGCCTGGTGAATAGAGGAAGAACTTTCGGTCCTTTAAATACACTGCTTGTGATCGTAACATCTTTCTTCACCTAAGCTATTAGAAACACAAAATTCAGCTTTCAGACATTTAGCTTTGATGTGAAGGGTATACTACTGCTGAATAACTGAACAGCAATGAAATACAAGCTATCCGCTAGAGTCATGTCGATCTACATTCTGTACTAAAACAAAAGCTATTGAATATCCTCACCTTCAAGAAAATGATTGCACATGTAATTGTTTTAATATTTCTGGTGCCGTTTTAATATATTTCTAATTTAGATCCATCCATCCATCCACCCACCCACCCATCCATCCATTTTCTGTACTTGTCTGTCCTATGCAGGGTTGCGGCAGTGAGCCTGTCCCAGAAGCTACAGGTGCAGGTCAGGGAACCACCCAGGAACAAACCATGTCAGTCTCCTTCTCATTTAGGTCCTTTTAACAAAATATTTACAACCATTTTTAATTCATTCTTTGCAACTTCCTGCTTTCACCTGCCTTTTTCCATCGATTATTGCATAGATTTCTGGTTGTCTGTATTATTTATACCGTCTCCTGTTGTTATTTCCTCCTTCTTTAAATAAAGGAAAATTTTGTGACAGATTCACTTTCCCTAACAACTTCTTTAAATCCATCCATCCATCCATCACATCCATCATCTTTATTCACATAAAAAGATGACACACTTCGGACAATTCAGAGCAGCCATTTCTACTGACAGCATGGTCTCAGACTGAAAGAGGAAACTGAGACAGAAGGATCCAGAAGAATCCCGGCTGTCACAGAAGGACAGGCCTGCATTACGCACTGAGGGAGCGCTGGATTGCAAACCCCAGGCCTGGGGGGTGAGGCAGCAGCATTACCCACTGACATGCCACGATTCCTCACATACTGAATTTAAATGTTTTTTTTATTATTATTTTCTGATTGAAAACTTAAACATGCATGTTTTTCAATAAATTATGGATTTTGAAAAGGATGTTCAGTAACAGCATATTATAATTTGTGGCACACAGTCTACAAGCAGATGAAGCTGCAAATGTCTGTGAGCACCAGCTCTGCAGGCCCCAGGTACAATGTGCCTCTGGCCTATTTCGAGCCGTGAGCTTTGTTTACACGGCACACAGTCTATGATTGGGCAGCCGATTCACCTCAAAACACACGCAGGAGCAGGAGGACCAGAGCAGACCTGGCAGAGGTCATGTCTGCAGCTGCCGCATGCACATGCTACCCTGAGGACATGCGAGGACACAGGCGTGCGTCTGCATGGACATACACTGTGCATTTATAAACGTAAAAGCATTTACATGTGATCCTATATGTGCAGACAGTCAGACTGTATTTATTTTGCTCAATATTGTTACAGAAGAAAAATTCAAGGCCAGATTTGAACTTTACAGATTTTTGTGTGGCACAATGCACTCTTTTTTTGGATAAGAAAGATAAATGTATTTTTTTGGAAATGGAAGAGGTTTCTGTGGAACAGGACACACTCGGGCCCCGGCCTGGAACAGGTTCCAGGAACCCCACTCAGTTGGGTGGGCAGAGTAATGGTTCTATTTGTTTTTAATAATGCGTTTTTAGATAAAATACATAAAACGCACCTCTAAATATTCAAATAGCTGTAAAAAGCTATTTTCCCTGTTAAAATGACTAATTTGGGAAAAATGTGTATATTTTCCATTTAAATTCAGCAGGGGACTACCCAAATTTTCCGGCCAAATTAGGACGGACAATGACTGAATGTGTTAATGTGGCTCATTTGCTTCAAACAGGAGAAAAACACTCATTTCCTCAGACCTTTAGTGACTTGGTAGCCAGTCTACTTGCTCAGCTTCCTACTGCATTGTTGAAGGGGAAGTCCAGATAAGCAGGATGAACAAAGAGGACTCAAAAACAGGGCTGACCGCGAGCCTTCGTTTGAAGCAGCACTTCAAGTTTGCACTGAAACTTCTGCCTCGTTTGGGACTGAACTTCACTACGATACTGAAAACGTCCCAGAAAAGACCAGCGACTAGCTTAAACAGAACTACCAATCAAGAACGGGACTCCAGTCAGCAGAAGTTTTGTACCTATGTCCTGATATTCCTGGAAAGGCAGGATATGCTATCTCATTTCGCCACCTGGGCTGTCTCCTTCCTGCCTGTCTGTCACTATAGTGACTTCAACAATTGCCCATGAACTTTACTTTTTTCTACTTTATTTGGCTTCAAAGCCAAATACCCTTCACAAATTCTATCTCCGCTGTTATCTGTAATTAGTTACCAACGTAGTATGGCTAATGCTTCCTATTCCTGTAACATTAGCAAAAACAGAAAGTCTACCAGAACTAGCCACAAAAGCATCATCAGGGATTTCCTGATATTTGGTTTGTGGTATAACTGAATGGTCTGCATGGCCTTATGCAAGGTTGTATGTGAGGTGGGAAAGACCAAAGTGAAACGACATTGGCATGTATAATAATGTCACATGTTCTAAAATGCAATTTAATATATTACTGGAACTGCATACAAATATGACACAGTTTCATTTTCATATGTAAAACTTCGCAGATCACATAGTTGTTGATGGTTTATTTCTGTTTTCTGTTCTAAATTCCTCAGAACAGATTTTTGTCCTTAAACATTCTTCACCCACAGATGGCTAGCTATCATGCACTACTTTTGACCATGTAAAGATATTAAACGTAAAACTATCTTATACAAATAAGATAGACTGATATGCTAGCTATGTCTAAACCTCAATAAACCAAATATGTGCATTGTAATTTTATATATAATGGCATACATTTTAAAAGTAAAACATAGTTTGCTTTGTACTACACTCAGGAATGACTGCAAAAGGGTAACTGGAGGCTTTAAATGTTTTTATCATCACTTTGCTGTTCCTTTAAGAATACTGACAAGAGAAGACGAATCATCTAAAACAAATCTTTTAAAATATGATTTCAACAAGTTTAACCATATGAGTCAGATAAAAACCTGCAGCATTTACACAAAAGCATGGGAGCACAGGCTGAAAACTGATTAATGAATTCCAGATTGAATACCCATCATTGCACTGAATATTCAATGTACACAAAGTCTATCGCCTTTAAATTGTGACTTAAATTTTAATTCTAGTTTAAAGTGTTGTACTGTCTGTTTTGTGCCACTTAAATATGGGAACACTTCTTACAGAAAGTGCAAGTATTAGTTGTGTTCGCACTTCTTAGTGACAAAACATTTTGCAATATAAGCACTTGAGTAAATCAGGCCCGTGTGCAGGTAAGCTGTACCTTTCCATGTTATATGATGTAAGATGACAGAGAACACACGCACGTACATTATAAACTCATTTTAAAAGTAGTTACTAATTGCCAGGATGTCTACCAAACATGAACTTTAGGTATTGTGGACTTCTCCCCAGAAGGATGACAGTTCAAGTACCAGTTGAGACCTTGCTTGATGAACCTGAACTACATTCAGGCAAAGTAACAGATGCAGTTTAAAAGTTTGCGCAAAAGTGTTACTTTTTGTGTCTATTCAGCTAATTTGTATGATAATAAAAGAAAGTGCATTCTGTTCAATCAAGAGAAAAAAAACGCAACTGGTAACATACAGCTGCATACAAAGCGATCAAGATTTCAAGGACTGACTGAGACTACTTATACAGTTTGTGGAGGACAGGACTGTCACATCTCAGGTGACACTGTACCTCAAGAGAAAGAATCCTTTTCTTACATCCACAATTTTTGTCGAGCTTTCTATAGTTTATTAATAGTATCTACCATTCAGCAGTATAATTTTGATAGCTTGTCCGTCAACATCAAAAATAAATATGGATTTTAACTAACCTGAAACGTATTTTGGTTAACATTGCAGGTGTAAAGAAAGTTAAGTACTTCTTTTCAATGCACAGACACTTAGAACATCAATAGCTTGGAGTATTACAACTTGCTCATAATCGACAATATCAGCAACCTATAATAACAAACAAATTTCTGACAGGCGACGACACTGTTACTAGATCATTCATATATCACTGAAAGTATTACTCAGATCAAAGATAAATTAACCGTTAATAATAATAATAATAATAATAATAATAATAATAATAATAATAATAATAAGCAGTAAATATTGACGTTTACAAAAAATATAACCGATAACTCCAGTAGTTACACAACTAACATGACATCAGATTAGTAGCGCGATAACTCGTACTGATATCACGTCTGGCCAAAACCTATATCATGTCTGCGGAGAAGAGAGTGATCACATAGAAAACTACGACAGTGAGAGTAATGCTACCCAGTAACCGAAAAGTGGTCAGATGCAGTGAAATAAGGGCGAGCGGCGAGGCGCGGACGGTGCGGAGCGGCTGCGGGCAGAAGCGCTTCTGGGAAGCGCGGAGAAAGGCGCCCCGAGTGCGCCGCAATGTCCGCTGTCATAAAACGGACTTACCTGCGAGACGTCATCGCAGTGCCTGAAAATCACCGATCTCTCTACAATGAAAAACAAACAAGAGATACGTGTGCAAAGAGAATAGGGAGAAATAAAAGTCACTCCCAGTTGTCGTCCCTTGTCTCTCTGCGTTAAACAATGTAGAAGTGAAAGCGATCGCCGGCTCCGCCTACTGAACCGAGCACAGGACACATAATAGCTATCTCCTTATATTTTTAAACCCTTAATTCAAACGATGGATTTAACAATGTTCCTACATTACGGGCTTTATTGTGATAATCAGGCTCAATTTTCCACCGATGAACAACGTTTACAATGACATAATAGAAACTTATATGTTTGTAAGTGTCGACAAAGAATACGGCGATTAAGACGAATATGATTCCATTTCAACGACCACTGACAGAAAATATTTTTTTAAAGGCTAGGGTCAAATTAGAGCTCTGAATTTACAAAAGGTGAATTAAACAAATATAAAGTCAATTCCATATTACTGTGTAGGTTTCTACAAAGGACTGGCCCACTGGCACTTTTTCATAGGGGCCAATATGACTCGAATAATCGCAAAAATATATAGCTGGCGCAACCGTGAGCAGGATGGAAAATAGGTGGAGGTGGCAAGATATGAGCAAACGCTATCAGCCTGGGAAAATATTAGTGACTGATGAAAACTAAAGATCAAACCCCATAAAAGGCAGAGTGAGTAATAAGTACCAGACTTAAAATTTATCCATGTCGTGTGTGATGTTGTGGGAAAACTATTATGATATAACATGCCGATCATTCAGACACATTGTGGCTTTGGTTAGATTTAGAATGTATCTTAGATGTGAGTAAGCTGGGTTTCTTGTAGGGATGAATCCCAGCAGGGAAGTGCAGTGGAAAAGTAGAAATATGATTCTTTTGGATTATGACATACTGTACAGTAAATGGTATTCATGAGTGACTGGGGACCACAGAGATAAGAATGACTCTCTCTATCTCCCCTATCATCCATCCATCCATCCATCCATCCATCTATCTATCTATCTATCTATCTATCTATCTATCTATCTATCTATCTATCTATCTATCTATCTGTCTGTCTGTCTGTCTGTCTGATTAATCTGTGAGGACTATTATGCTGAATGTAATGTTTGTTATGCAGCTGGACAACAAAAATACCACCCTTTCTTATCTAATATCATCCATCCATCTATCCATCAATCCATCCATCCATCCATTAACCAACCACTCATCCAATACATGGTTGTGAGACAATATTTCAGCTTTTCTAACCATCATATATCAATTCTCTTTATTAGTGATTCTGCCTCACTGTCCAATAATTGTATATTCATTTTAATGAATGTCTCAGAGAGTGGACATCCAGGGACAGAATGAAAAGGAAAGCCTACAGCTGATGGCCCTTAATGTGTTTAATGGAGGTAGGAACATAAGACAAACATGAGTAATGATCTAAGCATCATCATGTCGTTTGTCTGCCACCATCCCGCAGGTATATTGTTTCATATTGCAAATCATAAAGATGTGAATCAGAAACTGGAAATATTCCTGGAAAACGGAAAACCTATTTAAACATATTTGGGTGTATTGAAAATTCAGACAACATACAGTATCTACAATGTCTTTCAAGCTTAGGTATATGTACACACACACACACACACACACACACACACACACACACACACACATAGGTTTGTAATTATATCTTTGTGGGGACTCTCCATTCATTTCTATGGGGAAAACTCTAATCCCAACATGACTTCCTTAACCCCTACCCAGCCCTAACCTTAACCTTAAACTTTTGCACTTTTACTTCTTTGATTGCATTCACAGATATTGGTGGGGACCTGAAAATGGTCCCCACAACGTCACAATAACAGGTTTTCATCACATTGTGGGGAATATTTGGTCCCCACAATGTAATATAAACATAATCCATACACACACACATACACAGTATAGACCAGTTTGTGTCTTCAAGTCAGATATAAGAGTTTAAAGCATTTCTAAAAGCTTTTCTATTCAGCTATTGGTCATCTGATAATTTTATTTGGGAAAAAAATGAAATAAAGTGTTTCTTTTCAGGAATTCAGATGAATTTACAATAACAGTAAAAAGAAAAAAACACTATAATTAAATCATGTTTTTTGATGTTCTTCATTAGTGATATTTACCTTTTCTTTGCAGGTAGTGGAAATAACTGCTTATTAAAGCCGGTATCCAGGTAAGATTCTTGTTCACAACTACAATGACTAAACCGACACTCAGAGTATAGATGCATAAAAAGAATATCCAAAGTATCCTCATGGCTTCCCCTAAATACAGGGATAATATTTAAGATTCAGGGCACAATGCACACCGGCACACACACATAATTTCAGTTATAAATGCTTTTTTTCCATTTTCTTTTTTTTTAATAATTCAAATGCAGGGCTGTACATAATTCTTTATATGTCCTCTTCAAGAGGAAATCACCAGCACATTTCTCTAATGTCTAACAATAAATGTTAAAACCTTTACAGAGGAAAAAATAACAAACTGAAAACAACCATATTTTTCCAGTAAGTCATGTGACTATTTATTTGGTGGCCCTTCAGATTCCGATTTTCACTCATTTAGATACAGATGGTCAAATTAATCATGTAACATTCTGTGAAATGTGGTCATTGTCTTCCGGAAATACATGACGAGTTCAGCAGGTTCCTTAGACAGAGAGGTGCGGTTCTTTCCTGATGTCAAGAATGGGCTTTATTAAAAAAAAAAAAAAATCAATGACCTTTTTTTTTGGTCCAGGTTCTGTCTACACATTGATTATGCACAACTGCCATATCCAGAAAATTCTGCTATTGTACTTTAGAGAGAAATGTGAGCTTTAGTCAAAGAATTAACAATGTTTTCCAGCTTAAAGTCACAACACACAGATATAGCAAGCAGAACTATTAAATCAACAATCTTCTCCAATTAATAACCAGCAGCATTTTTAACTTTTGTTGCTTTTTAAATACTGAGTCTGACAAAAATCATACAAAGTCTTGTTTATACTATTTTAGTATTTGTCATTTATATAATTATTGTTTCTATTTGAAATGTTTTTATTGGTTTAATTTACAAATACTTTTTTAATACACTTAATTGTTCATCTTATATGCCAATAACTCCTGTTTTTTACTTCCACCTTTCATAGTCAGTCACCAAAGCTTTTGGTGTGTTTTTTTTTTTGTTTTTAAACTTGGCTCCAGCCTATGTTACAGTCCCACCTGGTGGTACAATGCTATAAGAGCCCCAACTGAACCTTACATAAAGAAATACGAAATGAAAGGGAAAGAAAATTGTCACAAATGTGTTTGTTTCACAGCGCCATTAGAAGTTGCATGCATGTTTTTTTTCCCAATTTGCATGAAAAAACATCCGTTGCAAGGCTCCTGGGATATCTATACATCTGAAGACAGAAAAACAACCAAAACAAGATGTCCGCAAGAAAAGTTACATTCTGTTCATAGCATGACTTTTTCCCATAACATATAACAACTGTGAGACTATAACCTAATGAATCAATAGCATCGATGATATATTCACAGTTTCAGTTGTCTGTTGAGAATGTTTCACTATTTAATCTGCAAATATTCTGACTTAACGCTGAAGTGTAAAATTAAAGGGTTGATTCAATCAAAAAGCAATATGCCTGCACCGCTTATTTTCCAGCTGAACAGGAGAAAGGCAATCCAGATACTTTAAGATCAGCTGGTGTACTTCAAACATACTTTAAAGTTTATAAGTCTGATTTGTTCTTTACATTACAAAGCTTAAGGACGAAATTATTTCATTGTTAAAATGTGGATTTAATAAAATGTTTATTATGGAATGCTTGCCATTTAAAATATAAATAATCCCAAATTCCCAGATTATGAGGGAATGTGGTAACTTTGCAAGACTGCAATTGTATGTAACACCAGTAAAAACTCACTTGAAGGCCACTATTACCAGTACTTTCCTTAGAAAGTAAAAAAGAAAAAAAGAAAACATATATGCATTAGACATATGAACATAAAACATTCTTCTTCTTAGTTAATTAATTGAAATTATTGATCAGTTTCTCTGCAAAACCTTTTACAATAGCTATTCACTGAAGAATATCCTGGCATTTGACTGAAAAAAAAACAGAATTATTATGACACCAGCAGAACACAACAGAAAAGACACCAGCACCAGTGTTCAAGTAATAAGCAAGACTAGTTTTTTTCTCTTTCAATAAAAATAATAACTTTTTTGACACAATGTTCACCAGTAAATTTGGAAACAAATCATACAAATAAAGAGAAATAAAAACAAAAAAAAGAACGAAAAACTGTATGAAACAAAATTTTTAAAATAATGTTTTTTTAATATAAAAAGACAATGAAAGGTACACACAAATAGAAAAATAATTACAGCAGTTGATGTGCATGGAGAGGCAGAGCCAGGCTATTTGGCGGAGCAGTGTGTGATTTTGGGATTGTTTAAGGCGTCTTCCACCAGGTGCAGGTCCACACCATCCACACTCACGTCTTTCATGCAGCCTACAAACCCTGTGCTGTAGGCCTTGGGCAGGCGGCGAGCGACGGCCAGCTCCTCCAGGCCGCCTGCGTTGGCAGAACACAGAGAGGCGTTTTTAATCAAGGAAAACAAACACAACACGCATTTTCGAAATTGAGATTTACGACTCTTCATCAGACCCTGAATCAGACAAAAGGTTACAGAAAACGAATGGAACAGAATTAAATAATTAATTCATCAAACAAACAATGAATAAATGGATGGATGGATGGATGTGTGTGTTCAGGATCGTGCAGTGGCTGGCACTGCCCAGTTTGGTGATCTGGGACCATGGTTTGAATCTCTGCCAAAGCTTTATGTGTGTTGGGTTTGCATATTTTCCCCATGTTGTGGTGGGGTTTCCTCTGGGTAGTCCCCCTCCCCCCCTCCCCCCCACACAGTCCAGAAACATGCTGAGGTTAACTGGAGTTTCCAAATTGCCCGTAGCTGTGCATGTGTGAGTGACTGGTGTGTGTTTGTGCCCTGCGATGGGTTGGCACCCCATCCTGGGTTGGTCTCTTGTGACCATGGCCTCCAGAATAGGGTCCAGACCTTCCCACAACCCTGAATAGGACAAGCAGTTACAAAAAATGGATGGATGGATGGATAGATGGACGGATTTTTCATCAGTCCTATCATGTCACAGTTCCTGAAGCTCAGTAAGGTTGGACCTGGGTGAAATAAAAGTGCTGTGTATTTCACTGATCAGCCAACAGAGGGCACTCTTCCCCCTGTATTGCAGAGAGAGCAGTTATTTGGAGGAGATGTGAAGAATTTATGGAAAAAAACGTCAAACAAGGCAGACATATCACCAGCATTAGGATCAGCTAGTACACTATCAGCTAATGAGGGTCCAGTGGTCTGAAATGGGGGTGACCTACCCTCCATATAAACATTGTAACGTAGCTTATCATTGACCACCCCATAGGAGACATACAAACATGCAGATTCAGAGCAGAATAAAGTTGAACAACAGAGAAAACTGTTACGTAAGATGATGGAGAACTATGACTGTGCTGAGAGATGAACACAATCATCACTGACTTGGTATTAAAAACAATACATTAAAAAGGTATTATGACGGTATTATTACTGCTGTTTCTAATTAGCAATTTGCATAAACATCAGCTTAATAATCAGCCAAATCCTTTAATTTCACGCATAGTTGTAAAGAACTTGCCACGCTTCAGTGGTTTCGGCGTTAAAGCAATATCTTTTAGTTATATATGAACTTGATCCTGCCTTTGAAGGTGTGGCATCGCTTTCACCTCTAAAATCCCTTCAGAGAATGAGGTATGCATGTTTACTGGCACGCAAGGGAATGTGTCGCAAGCTTTTCAATAAGTGTGTAAATGGAACAAATAACGGCTATAAAAACCACCGCAAACAAATGACCGCAGTTATTAGTGCCGCAAATTTGTTTCTCATACTTTTATGTTACAATTTGGTGCCCCTCTATTGTGATTTCAAAAATATACATCACAGGTAGATTGATTATGCCTGCAAATTTGCAGCTGCGGGCTTTCGAACACCTACAGTATCATATCACAACAAAAAGTATGGAATGATCTTTGCTGTTACATTTTCACATCCAAACAATGCAAATTTATATGTATATTACTGCCTTTTCTCTGGGGGGAACCAATATGTATCATTTTAGCAAGAACAGATTATTTCCATCGGAAAAAGAAAATAAAAAAAACAGACTGTGACGCCATGCTCCCTCAGGAAACTGGCGTGTACCCGCGGGGGGTGGGGGGCGTACAGCCGTAACCAAGGCTTCCTCACCGTCGGCCAATAGAATATGGCTGATGGCAGCTAATTGCCTCAAACAAGGGGCAGGACTAACTTAAAACCTTAAGGCCAGTTCATACTTACTACAGTCACACCACAGCATGCCTGTTGTAGGCCAGAGCAGCCTCATGGTTTATTTTCCATGAATAAATACACGACGCCCCACAAGGGGTACATGCCTGTGTGTGGGACCTCAAGATTACCCAAAAATGCCAAAAATTGCATTATTTTACTAAAAAACCCTGCTGTTCCCATTATTCCAGTTGAATTCTCTACAGTTTGACCTTACTAAACACTCTCCAATGAGAGGTCACTGACAATAGAGGTCACATGACCTCCCAGAGAAGGAGTGGACCATTATGACGGATTAAAAGCCTTGAAGCAGCGACATACCCAGCCAGAGAGCTCCGTCTGTGTCCAACTGGGTAGCCGCCAGAGGTGAAGAGCCTGTGATGGCTGCCTCATTGCCGACCTGCAGTGAGCCGTCCCTTAGGGCCCTTTGATGAAGAGGTGAACAGTTACAAAGAGACAGGAAGGAGGAGTATAAAAGAGAAGCACTGTGGTGCTTATCTAAATACACAGGATACTGAAATAATTATATTACTCAGGCGATTTGTTATTCAGACATTGGGAAAGATTGTATGTCATGCCTTGTCGATATACTTGACAGTCAATATACGTTTATGGATGTTTTTAAGCCACGTGCATGAAATTGCAGTGAGGATGAAACTAGCTGGCCTCAACCACTGCAGCCGCTCTGTCCCTCACCGACTGGCCTTGATGTGGACCCAGCGGTTGGTGTTAACAGGCACGGATGACTGCAACACAACTGGCTTGGAGCCCAGGTCGTAGGTCATCTGGATGCATCCATCCACCACAGCCAGGGCGATGTAGTCTGCGCGCTCGACCCCCTTGCCACTCCACAGGATCAGGCCTTGCGTAGCTTCCGTCTTGATGCTCAGCTCAAACCTGTTCACCAGGAGGCCCTTCTCGCTGGAGCCACCAGGGGGAGACGGAGAGGGAGCACAATGACCCCAGTGGTAACAAAACATGTAAGATCTGCAGTGTCAGGATCATAAAAATGAGGCTTTCTACACTGCTTATCACTACTTATCAATGAGGAGAACAACTGCTTTTGCAGTGTGTGTAACAGGGGCTTGGTGATAGGGCCCTTTTGTAACAACAGGCTTCCATTTGTATGACATCTTGGTCATGAAGATGGAAGAGTTAGCAAACTTGCCCACACAATGTCTGATGGAGGGATTCATGGAGCTCTGCTTGCACATTGTGATGCTTTTACTAATCCTGGCCAATCCCCAAAGGAGGCTTGTTGCCATGGTCATTGTTAATTAAGTTAAATATGGGAGCAGCACAGTGTGTCTTTGTCTGACATGGAAGGCAGCAAAAAAAATACATTGTGAAAAGTGGTTCATAAATATATCTTTGATACACAACAAACAGGAACAGTTTTCTCTCTTCTTAATGGCTGTGAACATCCAATAAAACCGACTATGTCTTTTCATTAAACCTATTCCAGAAAGCCTGAAGACATATGGAAAGCCAGAACGAAGTCACAAGCACATGACACAGAGGTGCAGATGAGCAAAAGAAGACCGGAGGGGACACAGTGACTAGGAGCTGCAGTGAGAGCACAATCAAAGCAGGTACAAAGTCAGAACATTACTCTGCTCGGTACCTCACTGGACAGCCCTCTGCCAATCCACAGCACTCTCTTATTTAGACTGCACTAAAATACAATATTCTGTAATGGGTATAGCAGTTAGAAAGATTATATGAGCAAGTATTACATGAACACAACACACACACGTGGGACACAGCAATGACCTTCCCATCACAGCAAAATATACCTCGGGACCGGGGCAGTACGCCCAGTATATTAGCAGAGATTGGCTGATATACTATAGTACAAAAGGGGAAGCACTGAGGTAAGGTTAAAAGGAAAGATAAGGGGCAGGTTCAGTGATACTCACAGAAAGGGTATCATTTTTTGAGCCAGATATATGTTTTAACAGTTTTGAATCACTTGAGCCATCAGACATAGTTTTACGGGGCTCAGGAGTCCAATTTTTCTGCATAGACTTCCACCCACATAAATAACTCATAGAAGCTGTAATTCATTCTATTACTCTGTTTATTTCATTGTATATGTCCAGGCCGAAGTAAAGAATGATGCCACAGGTTCTGCAAATGCTGCCCTTGGAAGAGCAATTATTATATTGGGCGGAAAAAGCTCCTTTGCATCAAGCTTAGAGCTGCCTGCCGTTCTCTGAGCTCTGCAATGGCGTCCTGTGCTGTGATGGGAGAAGTGGGGTTTGCCTGCAGAAGACGAGGCGTAGGACTCACCTTTCATCTGATGGGTTCTCCAGAAACTCAGGACTTATGGAGCAAAGGGGAGAAAATCAAGGGATAAGCAGGAAAGCCAGGAAAATGAGCCACAATCCCTACATCACTCCCTCCCTATGGGGCTGGGCGACGTTGCACAGAACACTGCAGTACCACAGGCTCACCAGAAGGGGAGCCGTTGAGGTCTGAATATGATATTCCCCACACTATACCTGATCTCACGTTCATCTTCCTTAAACCTTATCCATTACTACCTAGAGTAACCCTATACTGAATCTAAGCGATTTCTCCCACAGCCTATCTGCCATATAAACACTTAACGTCTGCAAATGGTGAACATGAATCGCAAATGTACACCAAGCTATTTCTATATTTATTATGCTCCTTTTTTACATTTAAGAAACACTGAACACCCTGCCTATAACTGCATGTTACAATCACAGTTATTCACTTAGCAGATGTTTTGTCCAAAGTAACAAACAAACAAGGCAGGTATTACGTTACAAGCTTACATCTGTCAATTACCCAGTTTAGATACAAATGCAACTAGGCAGAGGTTCCACTGAGAGACCAGTGACGAGTGCCAGTTACCACTGAAGCAAGAGATATACATTACAAAACACTTTAAGAACCTGACAAGAGAGCTACTCAAATCAATTCATCATGAGGACTAGGTTCCTACTTGACGCATGCAAAATACAAGTGTTCAGTGTCACTGTTGGACCATAACAAACACCATCGGGACAGCCCATGAAAACAGAGCAGGTCAGTGATCAGATGAGTTGATGGCTGTTATCTTATTGTACATGGTGAAAATCCACAGTTCATTGTGCAGATTCCTCAAGTTTTATTCCATACTGAACATATTTATATTACTGAACAACTTTTTATGTAACTGATTATGTTGTCTGATATTTATGTGATAAACATGAAGATTCTGTGCACAGTGAGCCAGGTAATGGACTAGCTGATTATTTCTATGTAAAACGTATTTTGCGTTTTTCCCTTATTTTATGAAAATGAATCCCTACTCAGCAGTACTGTCTCATTTCATTATTTGGAAAACCTTAATGATCCTCCTTACTGGACTGTGGATTTTTTATTCCTGCTCTTTTGAGCCAGATGTAAGCGTCCAAGCATGGAAGCATGTAGAGATGCACAGATATTATATTCTTGACCAAGAAACGTACCACCCTGAATGTCTACCAGCATAATGGATAATAAATAAATGAATATGTTTTCATTATCAGTTGGGCTTTCTGCTCTAAAAATGGTGCTGTCCTTCGGATGAGAAGCATCGCCAATGTCCTGACTCTCTGAGGTGATAAATGATCCCTGGGCATCTTTTGAAAGAGTGGGGGGGGAGGCTAAAATTGGCTGAAATTGTTGTTAGACTGCCTGCAATTTTCACATTTGCCTGTACAGCATGCATGTCCGTCCCCATCAATGGACTGGAATCACATCCCGGCTCTGCCCCCACATCCTGTGCTACGCTGGATAGCCCCTGCAAGCCAGTTCATGATAAATGGCTGGAACACGGAATTTTTCTTTGATCTTTGATTCAGTCTGGGTTGTTATTTTTAGGGGAAAGACACATTTAAAATCACTTCAGTAATTCTTGGAACCATGTGCGAAATTTGCTGATAATCAACACCAAGTGATAGCTTACTAATTACACGGAATCTCTCATTTCTGTTCAACACTGGCTCACAAATATAATTCACTGCTAGCTTCATAGATGGAAGCTTCTGAAAGCAAATCATTCTTGTCATGACTTTAAGATCAACAGAATCATGGGGAAATGCAACGACGGCTGGGATGGATCCAGACCTGGGAGCACATTCACATTCATACTGATCAAGACAGTAGAGCACAGGGGTGTCTGGCAGATGCTGTAGAACATGCATTTGTCATGCATGGACTCCTGCCTTCATATAACTCAGGAATATTAAATTAAACTAACTGAATTAAATGAAATTAAATCTAAATTAATTTAGCTGGTGTTTTATGTACTGAAGTATGAAGAAACTTATGTTGTTTTGCTGGAATCATGAGTGTTATGATGAGTAAGAATTCTGTGTGTGTTTAATGTTTTTCTTCTGGATTTACACAATGAGAAGCATTCATGAAACTGGATGTTAGAAAAAAAAGTCATAATACAGGTTAGTTAATATAAAGTCTATGAAGGAGTCCCAGAATGTTTCAGTCTCTCCACTTACTCTGGGATTTCATTATTCAGTTGGCTTGAAGGCAGAAAAGAGACAACAGTGACAAGGATATAAGGCAGCCAGACAGAAGACCGACAAACAGAAGAGAGACAAACAGAAAACAAACAGACCAACAGCTTTCAAACACAGACAGACATTAAAAACAGCCAGTACGTGGCTAGTGTATGTAGCCACAAGACACAGACAATAGTGGGATTGAAAGGGATTACTGTATGAACATCAATCTATCCGTTACCCATATAAAACAATCACCATTCAAACTGCAACACACACAAAAGTTGATAATAGCTAGAAACAGTTGAAATAACGGTGTTATGTAATTAGGAGTTTTCACAGTTCTGCAGCCTTTTGAGTAGGAGACAAGGAACATACACAAGACCTGACCATTTGGGAGAATGAACAGTGTTGGTAATAGGGTTTTTATGTAAACGTATAGACTGATGACCTTAAAGGTAAGGCTAAAAATAATATTAGCTGCTAGCATTAATCTCCTGATTGTAACAGTCAAAATTTGACCAAAATTCCAAATCCAAACTTATCAGATTTGTACCGTTATACCAAACTCTATACATGTCAGAAACAAAACAATTACAAAAACTCTACAACAGATCATTTACAACCAGTTGTGACTTCATTAGATTCACCTAACTTCTGCCGAGTATGGCCCAATTCTTCCTCCAGAACCATTTCAAGTGAGCTGTGTGTTCAGAGAGGCGTTTGGCACGCCATTGTTGTGCTGAAATATTATTTTCACTCGTGGCCTCCCTGCTCTAATGAGTCTGGCCATTCTCCTCTGACCTCTGACCTCTCATTATCGGGGTGTTTTTGGCCACAGAAACACCATTGGCTGGATGCTCTGCAAATTTCTGCAAATTCTAGACACTAGTGCATAAAAATAGGAGGGATTTAAGGGTTTCCGGGATTCGGGAAGCACCACATCAGGCACCAACAATCACACCACATTCAGAATGACTTAGATCAAGCTACTTATCCATTCTAATGCTTAGCTGAATAGTAAATGAACCTCTCTAGTCTGTGTGCTGCATCTACTGCAGCCAAATGGAGTCGCAGCCAAAAGATTCGCTATTTCGAGGGGCTGGCTATTCGGGTTAACAAGCAGGTGTCCTCAAATTCGCTACTAAGTATAAATACTTTTCTGGAATAAAATATGCATGATGTCCATGACAGAGAGTGCAGCAGAGTCACGCTTTTACTGAGATAAAAATACCAAACTGGCAATCGATCAGCTTGCTCATCATGATTTTCTCAAAGCAAATAAAGATCTTTAAACAAAACAGCTTCCTCAGCCCTGTAGAGAATTAGGAGAGATAAATTCCAGCCCAGTCCAACCCCCTAAGCACACTACCTCTTGGTGATAGCGTTGTGGTACTCGATGAACGTCTGGCCATCAAAGGCGACAGAATCGGAGTCCCCAGCAGATTTCTCAATTATTACTGTTGGTACGAAGGGAGAAGAGACAGATTAGCAATGCAACAGACTCTTAAAATTGTCCTCTTCTTTAAAATAACTGTCTTACTGAATGAAATCAGACTATTCTGTTATTTTCCATATTGTTTTGCTACACATTTATCAAATACAAAGTGTTTGTTCAAAGGCACAGAATGCGGCTGAGAAAATTACATTCTAGCCAAAATAGGTACATAATACAATTTAAAGACAATGAGGGGAAGGTTAGCAATGTGCTAGGGCACAGATGGGGGCCTTACTGTCTTGGCAGTGCTTCCCAGAGAAACCATGGTGACAGATGCACTCGTAATTGGCCAGCAGTGGGCTGCAGAGGGCCCCGTTCAGGCAGACGCCCTGAGTGCAGGCGTGCTGGGAGAACGTGGACACTTCCTGGGATCGGAGTGCACTGGCTCGCGTTAGGATGGGGGTGCCCATTAGGGTAATCTGGAAAAAACAAACACGGCCAAGCAGCCGGCTACGGTGATCGTTGAAGAAACCTGGTACAGACCCACTTCTGATTTCAGTATGTCTGTTCCTAATTACAGGTATATCTGAACAATTACATTTTAGATTACTTAACTTTATGCTTAATAATTAACCAGATTGAAACTTAAAATAACTGAGAAATGTGTTGAGAATCGTATCATAACAAGAAAGATATGCTTTCCAGTGTGAGTGGTTTCTGATATACCTCTTTGGGTAACATGAGCAGCAGTAGGCCTTAAATAATAGCCATTCTAACCACACCGAATGGGCTGATGATTAAATTGCAGGCTGCGGGTAGGGAGGATCTCCTAACAGTGAAGGAGGATCTCCTGACAGTGAAGGAGGATCTCCTGACAGTGAATGAGGATCTCCTGATAGTGAAAGAGGATACCCTGACAGTGAAGAAGGATGTCCTGACAGTGAAGGAGGATCTCCTGACAGTGAAGGAGGATCTCTTGACAGTGAAGGAGGATACCCTGATAGTGAAGGAGGATACCCTGACAGTGACGGAGGATACCCTGACAGTGACGGAGGATCTCCTGACAGTGACGGAGGATACCCTGACAGTGACGGAGGATCTCCTGACAGTGACGGAGGATCTCCTGACAGTGAAGGAGGATACCCTGACAGTGAAGGAGGATCCCCTGACAGTGAAGGAGGATCTCCTGACAGTGCAGCCCTTGCGGCAGTAACCCACCTTCTGAATGGCCCCCTTGAAGCCAGTGCTTAGTGAGGCCACTCTCGCCAGCTTGCTGAAGTCTGGGACCCCTCCCACAAAGAAGGACTCCTTCAGGTTGAGGGCAGCATGCTGGTACTAGAGAGATTATTCACAGCATCAGACCATCGACATGAACGGAAATGTACAATACACTGTCAGAAAAAAGGACAGATTTGTGCCTTTGACGGTACAACTGCTTGTAATTGGGGCTGTACTCTCCAGGGTCTGCCAGTTGTACCCTAGCTGGAGGTAAATGTACCTTTTAGGCTAATTTAAGGTACACAAATGGACTCTGAGGAACATCTTTGTACCATTGGGGTACATTGATGTTGTTTGTACTTCAGGGAACAAAACCGTACCAGGGCCGTACCCTTTCTTTTTCTGACAGTGTATTTGAGCATTTTATATGAATAATGGAAATCTGATTATTTCCATTTATTTGATGTGTCATTTATTTGAGTGTCATCTCCAACCTGTGTGAGAGTGGCCTGAATTTAACAGGACTGCTTTTGAAAGAACCTCAACTCATTAGAAAATAAATAACTGCATTTTATTTAGGACTGTACCTGCCCAAAGGAATGCTACGGCAATCTATGACAAGCAAACAGAATCATTTCCTATTGTTTTATATCTTTACAAAGGATACTGAGGAAAAACAAATAGCCAACACACTGCTGTGTGGGTAAAGTCTAAATATGGTGATGCAGGTTGCAGCAGACTTTGTCTCTGATGAGTTACTGCTAGTTAAGACACATACTTGGGTATGGAGATGACTGTTATCAGGAAATAAAAAAAATACAGAAGCTCATCATGGCTTTGCGCTGACATGCATCTGTTGAAATCAATCTCTACAGGAAGTGGATCATGATGACACAGCCAGATGGAATGCCTGTGAGCCAATCAGACAACAGCGTTTACCTTGCGGGATTTCTTACGTCCAGGGTGCAAAAGGAGGGAAAAGAAAAAAAGGAAGGAAGGAAAGTTAAGACTAGGAAGAATAAAATAAAATATGGAATTTAAACACCACCCTACCTTTTATGAAAGATTACAGTTTGGTTGTATATAGAGTAATCATCCATTTTCCACAGTCACTTATGTGGTTGAGGGTTACAGTTTCTTTTCTAGCCTTTAACCGATACCAGGAAGCACGGCACACAGAGCAGGGGAATGTGGACAGAATGTCAGTCCGTCGAAGGGCACAAACTCTTCAGGCTATTAAAATTAGACACTATTATACTGTCTCGATGTTTCAGCAAAAGTCAAATTTGAGGTTTATTTATTTGCTTGGTTACTGTAATAATTCACTGAATGGGATTTAGCATCCAACTGCATGTGCCCATCAAGGATCAGCATCACTTCAATTAGCCTTTCTAAGCAGAATTAAGGCTTTAAGCAGACAGGACATGGCTGTCTGGTCACCCCAAATGAATCACTTCCCTACCTTCGCTCCAATTGCGTTATGAAAGCTGCATTTTTGTAAGCTGGAAATGAGATATTAAGCTAAGGGAGAAGAATGAAGAGGGTAGAGATGTGTGTGTAATAAGCAGCTTATCTTGCTAAAACTGTAAACAAACAGAAGTAACCTTATTAAAGAGATATGTCATTAGCTTTGTGGTAGCAAAAACATTTACTGGAGTGAACTAACATCATAACCCCCCACCCCACATTCGATTCACGTGTCAGATACTCTCAATTACTATATAATTGTGGTTCTCAAATTGTGGGTCACGACCCCCAGGGGGGTCGCCAAATAATTGGGAGGGGTTGTGAGACAATTTTCTGAATGTGCAATTTTTACCACCTGCCCCCCTACTCGGTGAAATTTATTGCCGTGGACCCTCACCCCTGCTCCGCAAATTGTAGTGTTGGAACCCCCTCACAGCTCATCAAATTTTATCATGGTGAGTCTCCAGACAAAGAGCCAGTGCTATAAGACTCAGTTTTATTTCTCTTAACCCTCGAAATGCGCTCAACCCTTGACAACCAACTTTTTCCACCGTCTTTTGACAACCGAATCCCCATTCTGTGTCACTCTGTGTCTTGTTTGCCTGTGCTGATATGAAAACGGCTGTCTGTTGTCCTTCCTCTTTGCAGCTTTTGTTAAAACTCAGGGACGGTCACCAAGGAGGGGCTTAGGAGTGCTGTAGCTGCCCCTATGATAGCCATTGCACCCCCTTAGCACCCCCAGGAAATATCTTTGGTTTATTTACAATGTTTAATTATTAATGTGTGAATGCTATAATTTAATATCTTGCCTTCGGTTTAATGCTGAATGTCACTGTAACTGTCTTGGAGTGAGCACTGCGTTTGTGCACACGTTGGTGTAAGTGTGTTGCTTTAGAAATGTAACTGGGACGACCATCACCTTAAGGGGACACCCAGGGTCGCCAGCTCTCACGCTCTCTCAGGTGTTACGGCAAACCAATATTATTCCATTATAAACTTAAAATTAGCTACATCAAAAGCTTTGGGGTAGTTTGCAAACCCTACAGACTATTTACAAGGTAACAAAACTGTTACATACATGTCAATGTGTGTGCAGACTGGTCTCAAATTGAAAATCTCACTCCTGCCAGCTGACAAAAGTTGGTTAGCCTAAAAACCCTAAATTTCAGAGCCCCTTCACTGAAAAGTCAAGAAACCCCACAGCACCAGCAAAAGAAAATGTCTGGCTCCACCCCAGTTAAAGCATCCAGTTCCTTCCTTCTCCCTGAATGACAAAGTGCTGTTTTCTATCTTACACTAATGTTTGGCTGTCAGAGAACCTTGTTAACATGCGAAATACTGTTTTTGTTCTTGCTCCACAGAACAGAGCAAATCCTTTTACAATCTGTCTATGAAGATAAGGAAGACTTGACTGACCCATCAGTGTGTGTAGATAACAGATCCCATAGGTCCATAAAGGTCAGTCTTACCGGCGCCTCCCCTCGGACACAATCCTTGCCGTTGACAGTGAGCTCCCCCTTGCGGTTGGCGCGCTCCAGGTTCACTGTGTTCCACACGTTCATCTGAATCTTCTCCTTGCTCCTGCAGGTGCCAAAAATGGACAGTGGCGCACCAGGTGATCATAAACCAGGCTGAAGCTTCTTGAACGGTGCATATTTAATCTTAAACAAATAATAGTAAATGGACGACGAGGACCTGTGGTTTTAATTGTAATTAATCAATAATATTTTGTAAATAGAACAAATTTCCATACAGCCCTTCAATGCAGCATCTTTATCACCAGGTCACTCTTCAGAAAATTACATGATTACAACCCTTCCTCATTTTTTGGACAATTACATCATAATGTATTATTTTAATCTGACATTTTGCATTACAGGTGCCTTGTGTGTTCATCTCGCCGTACCTGATGATGGCGGGGCCCTTGCCCAGATCGTATCGGAACTCCAGGATTCCATCCTTTAAAGCCAACGATATGAAGTCTCCCTTGCTGTCGCTCCTCTGTCCATTGTAGAATATCATGCCATCGGGGTCGTTGGCCAGAAACACCACTGTCATGCTGACCTTATGGCTAAAAATGACACAGAGAGACCAACATCCTTACTAAACTTGCCATAACTAGTTCCTAGGGGCTGTGCTCATATAAACAGGCAGGATTTTCATTCACAAGGGCACGGTCAATATTTTCACTACTACTTGTCATTCACTGTTTGCAGTTGAAACACACAGCTGACAGTTACTAGGATGGAAAGAAGCCTGGAGTTCAGAACTTCTTAAATAGGTATTTGAGTAGGTCTATAAAATGGAATAAAAAGGTCAATGGCAGCAAAGCAATTACCAAACAAACGATGTGCAACATAAACGATGTAATTATATGTTATAGCCTGTAGAACTAAAGAAGAATGCAAATCATAAAAGAAAATTATTACAGAATCTTCACTGTTACATCCCTGTCTACGCAGACCGTATTAACTACATTTTAAATAGACCTTAAAACTCACAATAGGTCACTGCCGTAGGTGTGTAGTCCGCTATATTCTAGGTAGGAGTCTCCACTGAAGAAGGGGATGAAGGTGTCACTCTGCTCAGTCTTGGATTCTAGTGGGGAGTGAAGATAAATGAGTAATAAGAGAAGAATAATGGGTTGTTTCATTAACTGACAACAATTAAAAGCAAAAGTTATTATAGCTAAAGGTATAGCTCATGGAAGTTTTACTTATACAAAAATGTTCTGAAGGCAGAACAAGAAACTATTGGTTGAGAGAGATAACCAATCAGATTATAGAGGTCAGATGTTCTGGTCCCGCCTCCATCAGTTGCTTGGGCGCACTTCCTCTACAATTCAATTGATTGGTTATCTCTGAACCAATTATTTTCTGTTCAGCCCTTTTCTGTTCTTCTGTGTAAGTAAAACTGTCACAAGCAAAGGTATAGCAGAAGAAAAGAAAACCTAGAGAAGTTAGTATGTATACACAAATGCTACTGAGCAAATCATGCTATGAACCCATGCTGCTATCACAAATCAACAATTAATGAGTGTCATTATATGTTCTTTAGGTGTCCTCTGTCACAGGTTAGGGGATCAAGGCATTGCCATTGAAAGCTGGGCAGCAAGGCCTGATCTTTCTAGGAATCCACTGGCAGAATGAGTGCTCATGTGTCACTGTGTCTGAACCTGTTACTTGTCTATTTTACAATTATAAAATGTGACCCCTTTGTATTGATCTCATTGATTTTCTGCCAACATACATTTCATCTCAGTTTCAATGGTTCAAATACAATTCCATCAGATTCTGTTGCTTTGGTAAAATTTACCCTTATATTTGCTTATTTTCTTACTACTGTGGTTAATTTTCTTCTGGTTTCACATCGGAAATTATTTAATGTTTGTTTGTCTCTCAATAAATAGCTCAACCAAGTTAACTGTGAAAGTGCTGAAGAGCTCAGTTCCCAGCTGGTGTGTTTTGTGGTGTGTTTTGTGGTGTATTTTGTGGTGTGTTTTGGTGTCCCTAGGCAGCACGCTAACTCAGATATGATTCACCTGTTTCACAGTGTGGTCCTTCACGGCCCATTGGACATTCACATTTATACCCGCCCTGCGGCAGAACCTCGCACCGAGATGAAGGGTGACACTTGTTTGGTTTACATGGGTTGTGGGCATCAGCGCATGTTGGACCTACGGACACAAATATTCAAAATGCAGAAACATAAAACCAGAAAAAAACAGAGTAAACAAACCACACACCTTATAACTATTAAAATAAATCAAAAACTAGTATTAATATTACCAATCTGAGACATAGGGAAGGTTTTTCCCCAGTTGAAATTAGGTAAGGATTTAGCAATTAAAGTTATTTCCTATTAAAAAATGCTATAACTCCAGATTAAGAATCTGAAAGCAATTCCATGATTCCAGGTTGTTATTAAAAAAAATACAGGTAGCAGTAAAATTAGTAGTAAAATTCACTCGTGCCAGGAATAATCAAAAAGCCCACTTGATTTTCCTCCAGGTGGCTGAAAGGCAGTGAATGCAGTAATGTAGAGCCACTGGACTCCGAAAGCTCTCTATCTCTGGCTGCAAGACCCAACCCCTGGAGATCTTTGATAAACCCATCGGCCAGTTTGTAAGAACAATACCGCTGTGTGGCCAGCTAATCTTCTGACTTATTGAAGTTTTTTTTCTTCTTTTGAGAATCTAAGCAGTTTGTGTTTTATTTTTCCTGTCTTGGATTATTATTTTATTAATTTATTTGCAGCGTCTGCATAAATTAGCCCAGAAAAAGAGACACTAAAATGAAAGCAGGTTTTATGCAACCTGGAAATACAATAAAAGCAAGTAGAATTTTTCATTTCCCTCCGGAAGGTGAAGAGGGAGTAAAACCCCAGTAATGACTGGACAGGGAGAAACACAAGGATAATTCCAGAATCACAGTCCACAAACAGCAGAGGGTTAAAAACTAGCCAATCAAATCCAAATCATGATACGAAGTCAAGCTGACACATGGAGCACAATGCCAACAACCAAATCCAAATCAAGACAAAGAAGGAAAACCAACAAAGCAAGTCAGAAACCAGATCATGACACAAACATTCAGTATAATGCAACTCTCATACGCAGTACTTCACAAGGAGTTAGCTGGTAAACCAAGTGCTTTAATCCATGCCAAATAACCAGGCTGATGAGTTACAGATGTGTCTGGTACTTGAGGGGGGCAGAGCAGCTACTGACTAGGCATGGCTGAATGGACATCGTGCAGGTGTCTGTTTTTTCATGTGTTGTACCAAGCTTAGTACTTGCATACTGTACAACATGTGATTATTACAATAAAACCAAAAGGAAATTGGTCACTATTTAGTCCGCTGCTTGAAGAATGTGACTGTAATGACCTTATTGGTGTGATGTTCAAGAGTGGAAATCCAAGTGCAGAGATCCAGAGCAGCAAGTACAAAGCATTAACTGAGAAAGGTACCGGCACTGCTGAACAATGGTCCAGAGTACTGAGGCTCCCCAGGTTACCATGGGGTTATGTTCCGATAAACCTATCGGAAGGCGAAAATATCGTAAGGTGAAAATGCATTTTAATACAGTACACCTAACCTGACAAACATCACAGCCTAGCCTAGCCTACCTTAAATATTCTTACAACACTTACTGTACATTAGCCTACAGTTGGGCAAAATCATTAAAACACAGTCTATTTTTTTTAATAAAGTGTTGAATATCTCATGTAATTTACTGGCTAATCATACCCATGGTAAAGTCGAAATATCGTAACACGGACCATCGTGGCCCGGAAATCGTCTGTAATGTGAATTCTTGGGTGACCATAGGCCCTCATTTTCCCCAGACTCAGGCGGGGCAGGAAGTCGTCTGCTTGGACACAGTCACTGTACGTGCGGATGGGAAGCAGGTGTAACGGCAGGGAAGACATTACCAATATTGTCTTGTTAACTGTGGTATTTAATCACCAAGTGCTGCTTTCATAACATTGTTATGAAAGTATGACAGGGTGATGAAATGGAGGAACGTCGAGCAAAGGCTGGATATTCCCAACAGAAAGAGACTTTGGCCATTTCAGATTGTTCTACGGGAAATTAATCTCCTGTAAAAAAAAAAATCTATTGTGACCCCAGAGCAAAATGATGAAGTAAAATGTTCTCCAGAATATTAATTTGTAGAAAAAGAATATTAATTTGTAGGCAAAATGAAGAAAATAGAGAAATGTGCTTTCTTCGTCATCAACGGTGCAAGACTTTTATGATAATAAGGAGAACAGACTGAAGAGTCTTCAAATGGTGATGTTGAGCTTCATTATATTTCAAAGGGAAGTGGTCCAATATTTCAGAGGCATTAAACGTTTTTTAGCTCACTGGGGTAGACAGCTAGTGACCAGGTTCTCTCTCCTGTCAGTGGTACCACAATTAATGGGTGATACTTTGACACTTGGTTTTTAAATTACCCCAGTTATTCCACTATATATGTTTTCATTCGCTTGAGTGTTTTGCCTCTCTATACTTAAGTGACTAAGAGTAATTGACATTTCACAGGTATCTTATCTGGCCAGTCTGCTACCACTGGCTGTGACCAATGCAGCATTTACAGTTACCCGGCTCTCCAAGCTACTGTAACACTCCAGTTGATGGTTTTGCACCAATTCTCTGCAAATCATAAAACCAGCTTTTACAAATGGCAACAGCCCAGACAAATTACACTTACAGTACGGGTAACCAAATGGCCTTTAAAAGCCTCCTGGAGTTATTTACTTAAATGTCCATATATTATCATACTATACAAACTACAAAAAGGAAATTCAGACAGTGTTACATACTGTAGTATTAAAATAGTGTGGTACAATTAGTCTAATACCCAGAGCCGCATTTCATGTCTTAGAATGTAGCTTTCGATTATGCTTCAAAGGGAGAAAAGGGTTACTAGTCGTATTTAATAAGGCCGTCCCACCTGAGAAACCATCAACGCACTTGCAGTGGAAAGACTCCGCCTCCCTGGACTGGCAGAGCGCCCCGTTGCGGCACGGGTTGGGTTGGCAAGGGTTGGTGCCACACTCTCCCACGCCGGAGCCGTACAGCACGTGGCCGGCCTTCTCCTGCAAGTTGTACACCATGTTGTTGACGTCCAGCATGCGCAGGCAGCCCACCAGGCCGGAGGAGACTGACGTCTTCTCCCTTACGCTGAAGAGGGAGTGACCAGATAAAAATGTCGTGTCATTTAAAAAAAAACTGAACCACAAAAGAATGCCATCGTGCAAAAAAATTCAAATGACGGGAAGCATCTAAACCAGTGTTTCCCAGCCCCTTCTTTGGGGATCCACAGACTGCCATTACCGGGAGCTGGGAGGGAGCAAAAACGTGGACCGTCTGCAGGTTCCTGAGGACCGGAATGGGAAAAGCTGCTCTAATCTAATGAATACACACATTAACAAACGGAGCACAGTACATACAAAACTGTATAATTGCCTGTAAAAAGCCAAAGGCAAGTGATTATGGACCTACTAATTAAAGGTAAAATAAATGTTACGTGGTACTTTAATATAATAATTATCATTTACTGTTTGCATGTAAAACATAAGGACTGAGTAAAGAGAAATTAACACTAGTGTATGGAGAGCAGATTAAAGGGCTGTACGCTACACCAGCAAACTGTCTGCCTATAATTTTGTTGTTATTATTATTATTTAGATCCATTGTAAAAAAAAAATATCAGTAATAATTTGCTTCTTAATTGATTAGGGTTAGTGTGGTTTCACGTAATTAAATGCGTTCGTACTTGAAGTGAGCAGACACACCATGGGTGATAAATGCCACAGAAGTGCCTTGACTGACAAGGTCGTCCAATAAGCATGCAGAACACCAGTGTGCTTCATATTTAGTGCTGGCTTATTGACATTCATGCCTCTTTGTATGTCTGCTTCACAGGCATGTCAGTAATACACCGCAGCAATTGGCTTCAAGGGCCCAGCAGTGACATCAGGCTGCCCCCCCCCCACAGCATTTTAAGCAGTGACCGACCAATCACGGGCACAGAGTGACCGACCAATCACGGGCACAGAGGTCTAACCTGCAGCTTTCTTCCCGTTTCGTGTGCATTTCTTTGTGATTCTCTACTTTCCTCCTGCAGTCCAAAAATATGCAGTTAGGTGAAATTGTGTCTCTAAATTGCCTTCAGCGTGCTTGAATGCGTTTCCTGTAATGATCCGCCACCCCATCCAGTCTGTCACTTCCCTGCGATAATAATTTTTGTCTTATATGATGTCCATCTGTCCATCTTCTACAGTAACTGCTTATCCGCTATGGGATTGCAGTGCTTATATATTATATGCATGCAGTGGAATTGCAGTGCTTATAAATTATATGCATGCAGTGGAATTGGAGTGCTCTCAGCAGGGAGCTGAGAGGAGTACAAACATGAACTGTCTGGGGGTCCCTGAGGACCGGATTGGGACACAATGCTGTAAGATATCAGAACAGGACTGCGGAGCGCCACAAGGCCAAGACTGATTCCATAAATCCAGTGGCTTACTCAGTCAGCAGCTCTCAGTGCAACTGAACACACGTGGGATGAGACTGAACAAGCTATCTGGAGTTCAGTTCCACTATCAGCCAGCTCAACACTGGCAGCATCTCTATAGAACATTTTTGACAGGCTGCGGAGTCCAAGCCCCAGTGAAGCACTGGAAATATGAAAGAACTGAAATGCTGGATATCTGGATAACTTAAGATTCTCTCAATTTAAGTTATTCAAATTTAAGTTTGAAGAGATATATTTAATCAAATTTCAAAATAACAGTTGTGTAGTGACCCTCACATTGGGAAGCCGGTTATCCGAGAAATGAATGGCCAAATGGTCAAAATAGTCTAAATGGTTAATAGGGTTGCCATAGAAATGTTACTTGTCTAAAAATAAAAATTACAGTGCCACAGGAAACAATATTTGACATTCAGTTAAGAAGAGCCACTTTTTAATCTATTGAAAGGAATGAAATTTGAATAAAAAATAGACAACATTAGAAAAATGAACTGCTTGCAAAAAATACAAAAAAAAAACGTCTTGAATGATTAGAAATATCTGCATAAGGTTTCATAGACATGTTTACTTTTCCACCACACAAATACAGTATGATGCAGCTAAAAACTGACAACTTCATTTTAATGAGATAATAATATTTTAAGGCTTTGAGCCAGAACAGTGGACAGAGAAGAATGGGCAGCGCTGCTGTTGTTCTCTCATTGTCTATGTTTTTTATATCATCTCAATTGGGGAAAAAAAGTCTGATCAAAACATGAATCCATCTTCTAAGCACTGATCCTGGTCAGGGTTGCTGGGGGTGTGGAGCCGGTCCCACAGACAGCAGGATGGGAATTCAGGCTACCGGTGATGCAAGGTGGATGAATTAGCCAGACTGCATGTCTTTGGAGTGCGACAGTAAACCCAAGTACCCTGAGGAACCCAAGCAGCACGGGAGAACATGGGAATCCAAACACAAAGAGCGAAGGCAAAAATGTAGCCACTGAGTCACCTTGTCACCCGTTCTAGCGAAATATAGTTGCCGATTTCTGTGGTGGACTGTATGTTAACAGACACAGAGAGGGACTTACTCTTGTAACATCTCCTCCGGCACACCCCCGATGAAGAGGTCCGTGTCCAGGTTGAGGCCGTCGGTGCCGGGCGGGCTCTCGCCCTCGATATGCAGCTCGCTGTCGACGCTCATCATGGCGTGGCGCCTGTTCCGTATCACCACCAGCTGGTGCCAGCGGCCCGGCTTCACGCGGACCCGACTGAGCAGCGTGCCCGTGCCTGAGCCCGTGTCGAACCTGCCGGACGTGAAGATGAGAGCGCTGGTTAAAACGTGGAAACTTCAACGAACCTGAAATCACCAATAAACTATGTCTATATTTATCTATATTTATCCAACATTTTCTGAAATACCGTGTTTGAAAATTTTTCCGCTGTACGATCTCTTAGGAACATTACGGCTTTTCGGTTGAGGTTGTTAGATTGGCTGCTGTTATTAACACTAAATGCACATTAGCGCAGACAAAAAGGGCTGCATAAGCTGAAGTACGTCTTGCTTGGCGCTTACAGGAGTTTGACGTTCATTGGCGCGGGAAACGGCGGTTCTGGTGTTAATTACTGTACCGCTACTGTCGAATAAAGTTAATCAGTGACCTGTAACTGTTACAATGAACAGCAAGCATCGATTCTTCCACCACGGACTGCTGCCCTTCCCCACACTGACCTAAGCTGCACCTGGCCAGACACCAGGGCCAGTGACAGGAAGTCCTTCTTGCCATTCTGCCCGTTGTAGAGCAGCATGCCGGTCAGCTCCGCGGCCCGGAACTCCATGGCGATGCGTACCGTGTGGTAAGCCCTCATGGTGGGGAAGGCCAGGTATGACTTGCCCCCAAAGGCAGGGATAAAGTACTTAATCACTGGTAGGGAAAATCAAAAGAAGATCAATAAAATAGTTTATTATAGCAGAAGGCTGAGAGGGGCTACACATTGTGGATTATTATATTACAGTAACTAACCCTTTCACTGTTTCATCTTTACTTTGCAATAAAATGAATGCTTCTTTTCACATATCCCATCTTGGTCTATATGGGAAAAACCCTAATCCCAATCACGACACCCTTAACCTCTACCCATCCCTAACCTCAACCATAAGTAACCAACCCAAATACAAGACTTTTGGCATTTTTACTTTTTTGATTGCATTCACAGATGTTTTTAAAACTGAGGTTATCCAAATGGACCTCAAAAGATGTCCCCAAAAGGAGGGAAATTTTAGGTTTTACTGCACTTTGGGGACAATTTGGTCAAATGTGATTTATGCAAACCCACACACACACATACATATACACACAGTTAAGAGCAAAGTCTGGTGTCAGAATACAGGGTCAGGCTATTTTTCTAGCACCACTGGGGCATTTCGGGGGGGTTGGGGGCCTCGCTCAAGGGTCCAACAGAGATGTGACTTCTGATCCCGGATGTCTAACTCACTGAGCCACACGCTTTTTAATAAAGATCCATTTAATCCATTTAACTGCGGTGTAACATTTGTAACTCAGTAAAGACAACATGTAGACAAGTTCTGTCTTGATTTACATGTCCTTAATTTTTTATTTGATGATTTATTCATTTTTTATTTAATTGCACTAAATAGACTATTTTCTTTGCACTAGTCAAATTATCTACTGAATAAATGAGACAGCAACGTATTGTTCATTCCGAATACTGGTAGCCATACTATCCAAACAGCTTTTTGAGATTACCCTGCTATCAGGGTTGGCCCAGCCATCTGGCACACTGGGCATTTTCCAGGTGGGCCAGTGGGTATGTGGGCTGGTAAAATTTATCGTGCGGCCGCCGGCATAATGTTTCGCTCAGCAAAAGATATCATGGGAACTACCTTCCTTGGCAAAGCGTGGGTCTATCGTGGACCCCAAAGTCCAGATCTTAACCCCAGCATTGTGCACTGCATCACTTAAAATGACATACTAAGCTTCCTCCACTCTCGCATTTACTAGGTCAAACATACATATTGGACAAACTATTTAAAATAACATTCTGCCTGTCGTTGTCTAACTGACCTTTTTCACAGACTGCGCCTCCTCTTCCTGCTGGACAGACGCACGTGAACTCGTCGCCATCCTCCTCGCAAGTGCCCCCATGCTGACAGGGGTGTGACGCACATGGCAGGGGGGGTCGGGTTGGTCTCGCATGCTTGGGCATCAGTTTGGGCCTTAAGGGTGTGGTGTGCTGGGGGAGGAATGAGGGGGTGGTGCGTGGCCTGGTCACCGGGGACGCCGTGGTGGCTCTGCGGCCCGGAGACGGCGTGCGGCTGGGACCGGTGTTCTGACTGGCCCAGGACGCAGTTGGTAGCAGGGTGGTGGTCATTGTCGTTGTGGTGAAAAGTGGGATAGTGGAGAGGCCTGGCAGAGACAAAGGGGTGTAACAACCAGTAGCATCATTAGATATTTATACTAACAGCCCTAGTAACGTCCCTGCTATGATTTTTATGGTAAAAATGGTGCAGATTTGAGATTCACCGATTGACCACATTCATATAATAAATCTAAAACAAGTTTAGTCAACTGTCAGGTTCAGAAGCTTACCATTATTAAACCGAATGTTCTCCTCCACTGGATTCTTACCATATTTATTAAACCAAATGTTCTCCTCCACTGGATTCTTACCATAGTTATTAAACCAAATGTACTCATCCACTGGATTCTTACCATAGTTATTAAAACGGATGTTCTCCTCCACTGGTTTCTTCACAACTATGGCTGTCTGCTTAGTTGACTTCACTTCTTTCAGTAGAGCCCCCTCAACATCCTCGACGGTCTGCCTGGTGTCTGAGGCACAGTTAGAACACGACTGATTGCAAAGTTCACTCCATAGCTGTGTAGCATACGTGTTCTTAGCTGCTTTTAGGGCTGTTGCAAAGGAACTGGACTCATGACAAAAAGCCAAGTCAGGGAGGGTGGAACAGTAGCGCTGATATGTGGAGTGATGAGGAGGGGTTCTAGGTAAATGGGAGGGGTTCTAGGTAAAGCAAAATAAAAGGTAAACGGTTGGAAAATGGGGAACTGGAAGTGGTGAGAGTGTAATAGCATGGGGTAGATATGGAGAGAGTTCTGGATGGACAGTTATGTGTATATGAGGAGTGATGGCTTCTTGAAAGAGAAACAGAGATTGTGTGGCTGGAACAGAGCATTCATAGCAGGTTAGCAAAGCTTGTGGAAATGTAATATACTTGATTGGTAAGATCTTAGAAGAATAGTTACATGTAACACTGACACAAAATAGCAAAGCACACAGGGGAAGAAAAAAAATGCTTTTTAATGAACTAGTGTACTACCTTTACGAACTATGACCAAGACAAGTTGACCAGTGAATATTATCCTTTTCAGAATGACATAAATGACACTAGACCATAGCACTATACTTTTACTGTCTGACTGGAGAATGAGTTGATTTTTTTAATAACAGCTCACATAAGAAAATGGCACTGAATTCTGTAATTCTTATGGGACTGACATTCCTGGAACATTAGCAGAGACTATTTTACTAGGATGTAACAAAGATCTCTTTGAAAGCCAGTATATTTCATCCGGATCTATAAAGAACTAAAACCAATGTATTTTATCTATGGCCAAAATCGACTTATATAAAAATCCTGCACCTTTTAAAAAAAGACTATGCAACGTAATGTAATTTCACCTGCATCAAGATGGACCTCCACAAAGGCAAGGAGGGAGTTACTTGGAGCAAGATTTCGGACTCTAACACTCTTGAAGTCCTTATTTATGTCCGACTTCTGGAACAACTCATTTAGCTGAAGGGAGAAGAAAGAAACTGTCATGGCAAATGACAAGAGGATTATGTAAATATAAAACATTCACTTGGCTTTAAATGTGAGTTTTTTACTTGCTTATTGTGCAGAGTGATAATGACTACACAAGTGATTACATAAACACACTTTACAGGGATAAGTAAATGTCAGCATCCTTAATGACAGTGTTTTTCCCAGGAAAAAAACCACGTGCTGATTTAGATTGTTGTTAGACAGTGTCTTTTGCACTGGGAAATAATGAACAATGCACTGTAAGCTACATTACTATTAATGCTGCCTTCCATTTGTTATCAGGACTTCAAATAAATTAATTATCTGATGATTAATACCTCATAAAACCTTTATGGAAAATGTAAACGGCAGATTAAAGCAGGCCGCTGGAACAGCGTCTTTCCACCCTGCTGAGACATCCCGTTTTACCCATTCAGCAGTAATAATTAAGGCAGACATTGTTTAACATGATGAAAATTACTCGATGCATAAATATCACGCCAAGGTACAACCTAAACTGGGAGACTCAGTGTGCCAGTTTGGGGACATCTACCGCATCGGAATTCAGAAGCCAGCAGCACAGAAGTCAAAGAAGCACTTCATTCAAACATCAAAACTACACCGATCATGTAAGGGTCCATGCAGTCCAAGCCATGCATTAGAAGTTTTTAAACGACTGGCTGTGAAGGCAAAGACCCACCCAATGTGCAGCGGTAGCCTCAGTGGACTGCATTTAAATGCATTTAATGAAGTGCATTACCCAGCGTACTCCATGGTTACTACCACATTACCCAGCGTACTCCATGGTTACTATGCATTTGGGCGCATTACCCAGCGTACTCCATGGTTACTATGCATTTAGGTGCATTACCCAGCATACTCCATGGTTACTATGCATTTGGCTTACATGCTTCCTCCTTAAAGACATAATTTTCTCTTTTACGAGATTTAAACGCAATTTTTTTGAAGATCTAATTTCTTCCTCCAATAATTTAACATTTTTTTTTATTAATTTAACACCATCGTCATTTAAAAAACTGTCGCTAAAACAGTTGCTAAGATCAGTTTGAAATTGCCGGTTGCTAATCCAAAGGCCAGTCGTTAGCTTGGAATTCTCTGTTTAATTCTAAAACCTGTAACAATAAAGAAAAGTTCATAAAAGTTTGGGATGATGTATCCTGGCAAAGTTATCACTGAAATATTTGTCTTTAGGTATAAATGTGTCAGATAAATGTGTATTAACTGTGGTATAAGCGTTGGGTTTGTCTTCACAGCCGTGTGTTTAAAAATGTAAAATGCACGGCTTTTCCTATGTTAAAGATTATAATAGCACACTAATTTACTTCTGTACGCCAGGCTGGGCCAAGCACTGCAGGTTTCTTTAAGACAACAGGTGAAGTTAGTGCTTCACCAAAAAAAAGAAAATAAAAAAATATACTAATATAATAACATTCATCTATATCCATCACATAAAACATCTTCATGATGTTAAGATTTCATTGTAATGACCATTTCCTTGTGAAACCAAAAAAATGCGTGGTGGTTCAAAAAATGTGTAACAAAGTACTGTGCAAAAACCCTGAGGGTGAAAAAAGAAACTTCAGTGAAGTGTAACATTTTATGCTTCTCTAAGCTAACAGATTTCAATGTACTTATCACCTATTTAGCTAATCATGTGTATGTAACATAAAGAAGAACCTTCATGTTTTTTTCAGATTTTTTAATTGTGCAAAAGTAACATGCCATTGCAGTGACAGAATGAAATCTTTTGGAAAATGTGAGGATTGATAGTTTGATCAATGAAGATGTGCATTTACAGTTAGTCAACAACATGGTGAGGAAAACCTGTGAGATTCTGAAAAGTTTGATTGATGCGATTTAATTCTCGGGTCGACAGGAGCTGGCATTTAGGGGACACAGTAAGAGTGGAAACTCTGACAACAAAGGAAACTATAGGGAGATGACAGATGTGATTTTCCCGCTACAACAGCGTTCTGCCTTTTGTAAGAGTGTTTGTGTTGCACATGAAGAGTAAAGTACAGCTGTGTGACCTACTCATATTTTAATCAAGTCATTCATTTTACTGCTGTTTCTATAATGACTGAATTTCAGAAAAGGGTCCCTCTACTGAGAGCTGTTAGAGACACCATGAGCAAACATCACTTTTTAAGCATCAGTTCACCAGTTTAACAGTTTACGCAACTGAAGGCTCAGTGAACAGATTAAATAGAGTTACATTTGATTGAAATCAGCAACAAATTGTAAATGTTTAGGACTACAGTGTCATGAATATTTTAATATTCGCTATAATAATAAAACAATCACACCCTAACATTAAGCTCTCATCTTAAAAGTTTCCTCAGACAGTATGGGCTACTGCAGGCTCTGCGGGTTAGCACTCTGTCCGTCTGTCGGGAAGATTTCTGGTTTGAATCCTACAACTGACAGATAAATCATGTCACTTTGAACAAGGTCGCTAACCCAAAACCCTGCTCCGGGGGGGTGGGTCAGGAGACTGGCTGAGCCAGTGCTCTGATGCCAAACTGTATATGTGTATCTCATAGGACAGACAGCAGGGTGGGATGTGGTGTGTGAACAGATTTCTTTGTGCTTCTCCAATGGTGGATAAAGTATCTGGCTAAAGGAATCTGGAACAAAAATGGTACCAAACCCATAAGAGTAACATCGGTACCACTTTACAATAAGGTTCTTTTTTGATGCTTCAATAAAAACAAACAAAAACAAAACTGTTATAGCTCGCTTATAACTGTCTATTCATGATTTACTAAAGTGTTACAACATAATTAATAAGCTGATTATAAACCACTCATAAACCCTTAATAAGGTTTCTCTTATTATAAAGTGTTTCCGTAATGTAAAACATTAGACCATCTTCAATTTTAAAATTTTAAATAACTCATAATTTACAATATACAGCATTCTTCAGACACATTTTTTCTATGCTAATATACTGATTTCCCGTACGGATGGTACACAATTTATAACTTGTCTAACATTCAATCAGTGAAGATTTATTTGTCATCATGCAGCTGTAGTTGCTTAGTCAATTTTTTTTTTTTAAATAATTGTGCTATAATAATGATAAGCATAATTCGAATAAAAAGAAAGTTATTTATATGCAATCATAAAATCAATGTGTGTTTATACCCAATTTACTGTCCTAAGCAGTTTGAATCTTCAAACATGTAGAAAAAACACAATATAGAAAATAAAAATACAGGACACATTTAATCATGGGGATTATCATACGGTGGGGAGGTATTTTGATTACATTGTATTCTGCCATAAAAATTCGTCCTGCTCAACAAAACCCAAAAGCTTCATCTAAAGAGCAAAAATTTACGATTGTCACATAAGTATGAATGTGCGCTTTCCCAATGTCAGTATCAGGATATTGGGATTTTGCCATTTGCTTCTGAAGTGTGTTTCAGTCAGTTCTTTGTATTTCTTAAAATTAATCTTTTATTTTGAAAAGGAAGCCACTTATTTTTATTTAGAATATTATTATTCCTGAGCACAATTAAGATTAATTCTTTAATCCAGGACAAACAATGTATTAAAAACCAGTTTTGATTGTCAAATATAAGTAGAACACCTTGAGGAAGAAAAAATATTATTTAGATACTCACAGCACTCTCAATGCTCCTGGCTGTCTCTCCAAAAAGCTCAGACTTGGGATCATCCATCTCAGGGGTATAGAAGACCTCCTGTCCCTCCACCTGATCCAGGTGCAGAAAACCGCTGAATTTCATGGTGGCTACAAGGCAGAAGCGTGCATGTGTTGGTACTGCAGCAGCCACCAGGGGGCATTAAGACACATTTCCCATAAATCAGATCGAAATCAAGCAAATGCCAATCAAGAGGTTTGTGAAATGCACAAGTCATGCCTTTAATTTTCTGGGTAGGGTGAGAATATGGACCAATAGCGAGGGGTAACGCGTCAGTTTGAGAGATGGGGATGTACAGCAATGGAATATTGACCAAACCATGATTCCCACTCATCGAAATGAGATCTAACACCCACACACACGCACACACACACACACGTACATGTAGGGTAAACATATCCTTATGGGGACCGCTCATTCATTTCAATGGGAAAAATGCTAATGCTAACTATGACAA
>JAODJU010000130.1:17959613-17972502 GCA_026776725.1 Gnathonemus echidnorhynchus | reverse complement strand
CAGGCTGATCATGCGCGTGCGCAGGCTGATCCACGTGTGTGCGCAGGCTGATCATACGCGTGCGCAGGCTGATCCACGTGTGTGCGCAGGCTGATCATGCGCGTGCGCAGGCTGATCCACGTGTGTGCGCAGGCTGATCATGCGCGTGCGCAGGCTGATCCACGTGTGTGCGCAGACAGCACTTTCCAGAGTCACGCTGCATCCCTTTCCTCCTAATGGTGAGGCTCAGGCCTAGAGGCTGTGCCGCAGACTTCAGACGGCTCCTGTAATAACCACTGAAGCAGGTGGGCGAGGAGCAGGAGGCTTCAAGCAGAGACAGAAACATGCTGCCCTGTTTCAGAGTCCAGCGTGCCAAGCCCTGGCGTCTCAGGGCACCCGCTGTGCCCTCGCCTCACTGCCATGGCGGGGGAGCTGAGGAGGAGGACGGAGAGCAGGAGGACTTACGGGGACAGTTGGTTCCCTCCGGATCGCTGTTGGCCGTCCTGCCATCGGGACAGCAGCCCAAGGGGCTGTCGTCACAGGATGAGAGGCTCTCCGGTGACACAGGGATGGTCCGGGTCACTGCAGGCTCTGGGGAGACGACAGGGACATAAGAAAATTCGCACTCGACCGGACCTATCTAATAACTGCTTATTCGTTATTTTTCAGACAGTATTTAGAGAACTCCAGAAATGTTACCTAAAGGAAAATGTTTTTAAATGTACAGAACATATGAAAAAGCCCCCCCCCCACGTACCTTTGTTCCTTCAAAGCTTCTAAGAAAATAAATATACAATGATATATCCATGTACCCATCAGTGTCGGGTCATGGTGAGAGGGAATCCTCTCCATGGAAACACAGGGTCAAAGGAAGGGGAGACCCAGGGTGTGATGTCAGTCCACCGCGGGCACCCAATCACACACAAGCATGCACTGTGGGTCATTTGGGGATGACCGAATGTTTCTGCACAGCAGAGCTGCGCAGACCAGGGGGGTATTTCTTGTAACCTTGATACTGTCTACCTCTGAATCTAGACCTCTGCTCAATCTCGTTATGTTGTGCGCTCTCACATACAGACTGACACAGTGTGCACATTTTGTAAACAATCACACATCATGTGCATTAAAATGTACCTTATCCATACTCTCAGCTCCTGTTTTGTCATTCTCCTTGATCTATTATTACCCCTCATCTTAAAATTGGTACCACAGAAATTCTGAGACTAACCTCATCAACCTGAGATAAAAAACTGTGGTCTCATAGCTATTATGCTATGAGACCATTCACAGTAAGTAGTTCATAAAAAAAAAAAAATGCATCACCGGTTGTAGCAGATACCGTTTTGTGCTCAAGTGTTACTCCAGTGCTGAAATAGTGGCTTCATGGCTAAAAGAGATTATAATAAAACCTCATTTTTAATTTCTACAGCAAAATCATTCACCTGCCTCAGTAATTGCATTCAGTTACATCAATTACTGCTGATATCCGGTAGAGGGTCACATGGTGCTTGGAGCCTGTCCCAGGGAACACGGGGTGTGATTCAGGGGACACACTGACACTCACGGTCACCCATGAAGGACGCTCCACGTTTTTGGACTTGTGAGAACTGAAAGGGTATGAGGGGGAGCTTGGAATGGACCTCAAACCCGCAGGCGTAGTCGCGAGGAGGTGTTGCTCTAAGCATGAACTCAGCAGCATCACCAGATTGCATGAATGGCACAGTGGGTGACACTGCGGCTAGTTTAGGTAGAAAGGGGTAGGTACCTGATCCAGAGTGAACTTCACCCTTGTGCCCTTTGCTGCCTGGGGTAGGTACCAGGCCCCCACGACCCAAGCCAGCATTCAGGAGATGTACAACATCTAATATACATGTGATAGAAACATTGTTTTTTTTTTTATTTCTAGCAGCCAAAGTCTAAAATAGTCAGGCAACAGCAGATTGAGGCCAGGCGAAACGCTAAAACGGCAGCCGTACAAATGAACGGCCCTGCCACATTAAGCAAGCTGCAGGCTCGGGGACTGTCCCCAAGTGTGACCAAGTCGCTAACTCCACCAGGTGTAGAAAATGACTCTGGGAAAGAGCTGCCCGTCCCTCTGCATCTGGGGCCTCACGGTTCCGTATTTATGGACGGGCTGTAAAAGGGCCACTGGCAGCTTTATGGGACGGCTGGTGCTGCCGGCTGTCCAGGTGACGTCTTGTCACACAGGGACACCTGCACTTTCATGTCACGGAGGTGACTTGGCATAAAACGACGGAAGTGAAACCGCAGCTGCGTGCCAATTAAAATTCAGAATTACACGTTGCACATAGTTATAAATACTTTCGTAATATCTTGTTTACCATAATATTACCATGTTTATAACTTTCAACTTCTACTAAGGGGAAATGCTATTTACAATGCAAAACTGAATGAACAGAATAAAATAAATCAATAAATAAGTCGAGAAGATTTTTTTTCTCTCTGTGAACAAACATCTATCTTACCATTAGATAAAATAAAATGTTCATATTGGGTTAGATACAGCTCAAAGTGTCATTCATTACTCCTCATCCACTACAGTGATTTGCTGCCTACATCCCGGTGCCAATTAGCTAATATAGCACAGTGGCTAATTATAATTTGTGAAAAACTAAGAAGTGAGAAGTCACATACAGGCCGCTCTCGAGGGTGCTGATTTACTTGAGTGTCTTTGTTCTCGGTTAAATAAACACGCCTTGGGGGAATGATTAAATATAACGCCCTGAGCCGCATTTTCTACATCTGAAGCACTTCCTATTCTTGTGACATTTTGTTGAAGCCATACTTTGAAGGACACAGACCTCTACTCAGCAGTGGATGCTTCCCCCTGACCACCCATAACCTTACACAGCATGTCACGTGACTTTGTTCCGTGACATTTTGTCCTTCTTTCACTAATAGCTCACAGTATTACTGATCTTTAATGAAACCGGAAACACTAAAATTCAATATTAAGACACGCCGTTCATCACAGAAACAATGTGTTATGCAGAGTTAGAAAGTTCAGGTCTAGAAAATACAAATCCGGACCAACATATTGTTTCAACCAGCCAGTTGAGTACAATGTGAATGTTACTCTTTATACTCAACTGGTTGGTTAAAAGAAAATCTTGGTCTGGCTTTCTGGACCTGAACTTTCCACCTCTGGTGTTATGCACAGACAGTAGAGCCTGCACCCACTCATCCACTCCTCACTCTCGTGCCTTGCAGCAATGACCCATGGGATATGTAGTGAAACAGCTGGTTTACCAACAGGATCTTCCCCGCTAGCTTCCAGCATAGCACTACTCTCTGCCTCCTCGTCGCCGCTGGGCTCCCCACTGCCCGAATCCTCGTAGAGGGTAGATGAGAAGGTTCCGGGGCTGGAGGTTGGGGGAGAGGACGTGGTGCGAGGTGGCTTGTGGTGGGTGGAGGGACGGCGGGAGGTGATGGCGGGGGTGCTGGGGCCCTCGCTGACCGTTACTGGCGGGAGGGCTTCTACATAGAAGCGGGACTGGGCCTCCTCGTCAACTGCCGCGGTGACGTCCGGATCGTCGAAAGGCGATGTGGTGGTGGGCCCATGGAGGGACGTGGTGTGGGCGGTGAAGGGGGTGGAGCGGGGGTGGGTCAGGGAGAGGGTGGGGTGGGCCGGCCGCTCAACAGCGTGCATGGTTTCTGGAGGAAGCAGGAATGAATGATGGGTAAGCATCGATGAAAATGCTTCACAAGGCCTACCACGCCGATTCCACATGTTCATAACATATTCTGCTGAGCATCATGGGAAATCCCCATATCAGCTTGTAAGTAGAAACAAATTCATAGAAAAAGGCCTAATGAGCATGTAACCCATACAGAAGCAGATCTAGCTCAGCGACTCTCCCCCCCCCCCCCCCCACCGTGAAGGCATCAAGTAACCTGAAGACCAGTGAGAACGTGGAAGCTGGCTGAGTGAATTCCAGTTGACTCTCCTTCACTTCCTGTTTACAGGATGCTGAAGAATGTGTATGTGCATTAATTATATATGCAAATGCTGCCTTCCTATAAGGGGAGGCCTAATTACAGCTTGCTGGAGCCTCTGCAGGCAATCAGCTGAGCTAAAGGAAATGAAGACTGGGCTTCTCCCCCAGGACCGACGGTCCCAGACTTTATTCTTTTCTCAGGCACAAACATCCAAAGGCAGTTGGCTCCCTGTGATTCGCCCCAGTGCAGCAGCAGCTAATGCAGGAGCTTGTTAAAAAATAACTAAAGAAAAAGAAGGAAAAAAAGGGGGCTGGTTTGTTTCTTCATAAATGGGCATCTTGGTACATGAAAGTTCTGTAGAATCACAGATCTATGTCTGATCATGACTATTAAAATGTTCAGAACGCAATACCAAACTCACAGACACACAGACACAGACGCAGACACACACACACACACACACAGGTTTTCTGCAAAAATGTATATCACATTCCCAATATTATTAGCAAAACAGTGCATAAAAATGCAGGAGGCTCTGTACTATTTAAAAATACATGGTTACCTCTGACCCAGGCCAAGACGCAGATGTGGACAGTCTTTAAAGTAGGAAACTAGAACCCAACACCTGTTATGATTAAGTATTTCGTCGAGCTTTACAATGTGAGTATTGAATATGCATGAATTTATGGAAGCCGTTTTAAAAATTCAAATGTGACTTTTTTGGGGGTAAAAATCTGCCAGCAAGCTTCTCCGGGCAAAGTCCCATCTGGACCTTCTGTTTCTCATGAATTAAGGTCCAGATTCCCGCAACCATCTCATCCGTTATCCCTGAATCTTTTCATTGTTCTTCAAACTCATTCCTCACCAGACCTCTGAATGTAAAGCTCACTGCCAGAGATGGTCCTACTGGTGAGGTTTCACCACCGGTACTGACATGGAACTTCACTCACATTCTGCCAGACGTTCAGAAATGGTAACGTAATGAATGCGTGAAAATCAGAAAATGACTAAGCGTGCCAACTTGATCAAAATAACTCTGCTAGCAACAAATGCTTGGAGGCAGTGGGCAGCTTTAGATGCTATCACGGCAAAGATGGTCGCGGTGGGGTCTCGCATAACCCCGCGGTTGATCGTAGGCCAAGTATTACATCAGTGTAGCGGAAAAGAGAAGGACACGGGTGTCCAAGCTCCTGTCACTGTGACTCATGCAATAAAAAGGAAAGAAGAACTGGCAAGGAGAGCCGCACGGTGGAAAAATTCGGTAATCGTGTTTAACGCTCTGTTTGATTTTCTAAGGCGTGTGACAATGTTGGCGAGATGCAGAAAATCACTGTCATCTCCGCCTGCTTCTACACTGTGGTTACCTGAGCTGGACATCATGCTGGTCCACAGGGAGGTAAAAAGGGAGAGAGAAGGTGCGAGCGCATGCGGAGCACGGCGACACGGAAGCAGGATCAGGGCGAGCAGTTGAAGGGGAACATCCATGTCACATCACCTATGGCCTACTTATGCCATCTGTTTACATGACCGCCGCCGGACCTCAGCAAAGAAGCAGGTGAAGCTGCCATATGGGCGGCAGGAACACTGCTGGCGATATGTGAGAGAACCTCCATCACCGACTGCACACCCTAAAGCCAGATAATTCATAGCCTTGCGTCTGCCAGGATACTAATTTTATCTTTTACTCATTTATTTCATCTGTACAGTACATTGACCTTTAGCGTCTGCCTCCAACTAACTTCAAAAGGTTCTTTTTTCGGCAAAGTTACCAAAGGCTCGACAAAGGTCACACAAGATTTTGCTCTAATTTCTAAAGAATATTCGGACCATAAAGAATAATTGCTAGTGCATCACGTTTAAAATTGGTGCAATCTTCTCACTCAATAGTGGAAGACGCTTTTTCGGCAATCTCACCTTTTCTAACTAATACTTAGCATTCAGGAGTATAGGGTTAAATCAGTCGAAGAAAAAATAACATTCTATATCCACATTCTTACATCACCTCACCTTACGTTAGCGTTACACAGCCAACCTAATTTAGGTATGTAGATAGCTCAGATATTTGTACATTTATATAAGCAGTTCAGTGGGGGAATGTTATGTCCTGATCTTAAAAAGAATTCCCTCAACAAAGTTCTTCTTTCATATACATTTTTTGTCTAAAGCTACACATCAGAGAGGCTTAATATCAGTTATTATCTTATACAATCAGTCTCTTCTCCTCCAGTCAGTTTTGGAATCTACAGCGTCTCCATGGTGCTCTGTGAAATGGGACCCTAAATAAGCCCTTAAAGTACAATCCTAAGCATCAGACTGTGAATCATTGACAGATTTATATCTATAGTTCAGATTCCTACCGTAAGACAAATTATTCTACTGTTCTACGGAACAATCTGGTAAGCTGAGACATGAATATACTGCATATTCTTGGAAAAGTGATGTCATCCTCTATATGATTGCTCTCTCCCACCTCTTACCTGCCAGCAGTGAACTATGCGTATTCTTTAGTTGAGTACTTGAATCTGTACTCAAGGGTGTGTCCTCTACCCAGTAAATTTCCTCTATGACCTCCTCTAAAATAGAGAATTTATATCTCATAAAAAGGTTAAACCTAATTTTTATGAACAAAGCTTTGTGAATACATTTGAAAATAATTGTTCATTCCCTTCTAAAATGCTTTTGTAGCACATAATTATTGAATTTTTTTCTCAAGAAAGAGATACGCAATTTCTATAGCTCTTTGAACTGTTCCCAGTGCCTCAGAGCTCAACGCCAACACTGCAGCTCCCTGGTTTGTCAGTTTTTAAGCACTGCCTGTTATTGTCCATAATAACTGAGATTTTTTTGCCATATGAAATATGCAATAAAATCGGCCAATTAAATAGTAGCAAACCGACTAATCACTGAATACATTTGTTGAAGAATATATCTGCCCAATTACATCAGGATCAGCTTTGAAACATAATCCTTAGTCTGCCATAGACCAACTGACACGATTTTGAATGTAACCAACAATTTCTACAGTAATATAAATATTATATACTAAATCAGCCAGGCAGTTAATCTAACACATATACTGTATAGTATATGTGTGTGTGTGTATATATATATATATATAAATAAAATGATGCATATATACATAAACATACACACTCACCAGCCACTTTATTTCTTTCACCTGTTTGCTCACCTGTTTGCTCATGCAAATATCTAATCAGACAATCATGTTGCAACAGCATAAAAGCTTGAAAAAAATAGGTCAAGAGCTTTAAATGGTCAGATCAAACATCAGAATGGGTAAGAACTCTGATGCGAGTGGCTCCGGCCGAGGCCTGGATCTGAGCTTCCTGACGGTGGTTGGACTGTTTCAGATCCTACTGATTTCCAAATTGGTGCGAAATAGAAAAAAAAAATCCAATGAGATGAGTTGGATTTGTTGTTTCTGGGGCCTCACTCAAGATGTCATTTTGGGTTAGTGCAGTAGCTGTTTGCGGCCAACAGGGGGCCCCCATAACTTGGGGGCCCAAGACAACTGCATGGTTTCAGTTTTGGTAAACACTGCTGCTGCCAGAGGAAATGCCTTGTTGACAAGAAAGTTCAGCTGGAAGGGCCAGATTGGATCAAACTGAAGGCTATAGAGACTCACAGAGGTGAGTAGAAAAGCATCTCCGTATAATATGTTGAACATTGACATGAATGAGCTACAATAGCAGAAGTTTGGGCTCCAATCCTGTCAGTTAAGACCCGGAAACTGAGGCCACTGTGGGCACCGGCTCACTGACACCAGACTTTTGAAGATTGGAAGAAGGTCACTTGGTATGATGAATCTCTGTTTCTGCTGCGATACATAGAGTGCAGGGTCAAAATTTGGTGTTAAAAGCATGAATCTATGGATCCATCCTGCCTTGTGTCACCAGTCCAGGCTGGAGGTGATGTAATGATGTAGGGAGTGTTTCCTCAGCACATTGAGCTCCCTAACACTAATCGAGTATCGTTTAAATGACACAGTATCTGAGTATTGTTTAAATGACACAGTATCTGAGTATTGTTTAAATGACACAGTATCTAAGTACTGTTTAAATGACACAGTATCTGAGTATTGTTTAAATGACACAGTATCTGAGTATTGTTTAAATGACACAGTATCTGAGTATTGTTGCTGACCGTGTGCATCCCTTTATGGGCACCATTTACCCATCTTCTAATGGCTACTTCCAGCAGGCTAATGTGCCGTGTCACTAAACAGAAGTCATCTCAAGCTGCTTCCATTAGCATAACAATGAGTTCAGTGCACTTCAATGGCCTCCTCAGTCACCAGATCTGAATCCAACAGAGCATCTTTTGGATGTGGTGGACCAAGAATTGCGCAGCATGAATGTGCGCCTGACAAATCTGTGTTACGGAAATTTGGATTTAACTAAATTTACAAATGATAAGTGATGTCAGCCGGGCACAATATCCCAGGCGGAGGTCCAGCTGTAACTTGGGGATCTGTAGTTTACCCTGAGCAGTGTGTTGTTAGTCTACCGACAGATCATTTCGATACGCTCTCCCGTGCGTGATAACCTCTTGCTCTCACCCGTGCATGGCCCCTCATGCTTCACAGTGATGACCTTGTCCTGTCGACAGGCTATGGTGTTCAGCTGACACAGGTCTGCATATGTCTCCCCATCAGAAGCACATACCTGCAATGGTGCACACATTGCCAGCAAACACACAGACACAAAGATACACGCATAAACGTGAACACAGGTACATGCATAATATGTTTCAAAGTACTGAGTTGCTAAATACCTGAAGCTTTCTATACAGAAACAGAAAAATGTTAAGTATTATCCGCAAAGGGTCGGTGTGTATGCATTTTTTTTGGGATAACCTTTAGGTCAACTGTGATGACTCTTCAGATTGGCCACACCTGTATTATATATTAGAAATGTAACCAATGATATATTAAATTAACCCCTTAGCCCTGACCAGGGGTAAGTATCATGAAACTGTATTTTTGGGCTAGCAAGATAGGTTGTCGGATTTAAGGTAGTTATCTTTGTAAGTGAACAAAGATAAAGCCAATTTATACTGGGGTACAGTGAATCTGAGAAGTTATGTAGCTAACCAACTAATCTCACTTGGTAATACAGGCTCAAGGACTAGAGGTTGGAAAATGGATACTTACAGTACCCGTCAAAAGTTTGGACACAGTAAGCCTTCTACAAAGTAGACTGATAGTGTCACATACTGTATTATGACCTGGCCACCTGACCTAAACACAGTAGAAATGGTTTGGGAGGAATTTGACCAGAGGGTGAAGGAAAAGCAGCCAATGAGAGCTCAGCGTATACGTGGGACCAGCTGGAGGATCATCCCAGGAGCCCACCTCATGAAACTGGCGTAGAGGGAACTTTAGGGTCAGCCAGTACCTGGAGCCATTGGGGTTAAGGGCCTTGCTCATGGGCCCCAGGATGGGGTCACTCTGCCAAACCAGAAATTTGAGTCCCAATCCACAGAGCTGCCACCCCCCCCAACAAATAAATATATACATATAGTTATATAGTTATATATAGTTTAATACTTTTTTGGTCAATCCATAATTCCATATTTATAATCATTCTAAAATGTAGAGAATTATACATATGGGTAGCTGTGTCCAAACATTTGACTGATACTGTAAATTAAATCTTCACTTTCTCTAACCCATTCTTCTCTAATAATCATGCAGAGTAGCAGGGAGCTCACCTTAGTCCTGTTCCTCTCGTCACAGTCAGGGGAGGGACACTCACAGTGGGCTTGGCCATTTACCTCCACACAGGATGCTCCAAACTTGCATTCCATCTCTTCACAGGAGGATCTAGCCCCCAAACCTGAATGGAGACATTATAAAACAACAACGAATTAAAAAAAAGCCTCATGGACAACCTGGCTGAAGAATGTCAGGTTACTGGGCCATCTGCTGGGTGCACAGCGCTTAATGTCAATGAGTTCCACCTCTGGGTCAGGAGAGTAACCAAAGAAAAACTGCTACACAAGCAGAGCACAGAAGTGAGAATAAATCTTGCATCACATTCGTCCTTCAGCCATTCCTAAGCTGCAAAATCTCTAAACCAGTGTTTCCCATTCTGGTCATTGGGGACCCACAGACAGTCCATTCCTACTGGGAGCTGGAAGGAAACAAAAACATGGACCGTCTGCGGATCCCGGCGGACCGGGTTGGGAAACACTGCCGTAAAGCACTGGTGTTTTCTCTCGAATAGAGCTTTCACCGACGTTAACCAGAGTACATATAGCTTACGCAGATGTCTTCATCCTGAGGAGATGACATAGAGGTTAGTGCACTCAGAGTGAAATGGCACTGATCTGTGATGAAGTCCGCAGAGCGCCGATCAGCCGTGGGCGTCCTACCGTGCTCACAGCCGCCGGCGCCCATCTCCGTGCCGTCAGAGCACACGTTGCACTTCATGCCCTTCACACCAGGCTTGCACGAGCACAAGCCTGACATCTGCTCACAGTCGTCCCGCACGGAGCCCAGCATGTCACAATGGCAAGCTGCGTTTTGAGAGAGACGGTGGATTTAAGGGCTGATGTGGAGTCTGTTGGTCAAAGGCAATTAAGCCATTTACTACTGACGGAGTGGCGACTGTCACTGCATGTGCGACTCACATCCACATTTGACTCTGATTCTGTAGTGACAGTGACAATACAGTACAGGTCAGGTCAGTACAGACAGTACTATGGACTGCAGAAACCACGGAAACCAGACAAGGAAGAAAAAAATGCTCAATTCCGAGATAAACGGTCTTCATTGACCATGTTAAGCCCTGTAATTTAATTTCATTTCTGTACCGCCTTCCCTCTGCGGCTAGCATCTGACAAACAGCTGCCCCCAGAGGTTATTCTGCACTTAACCTCAGAGTGACCTGAGACCTCGTTCCTCTGTTCGACAACTTTATGTCAGACTGGGTCTGGATTCTGAGCCCACGCTGCATGCTTATGAGATGCAGGAACAGGGTGCTGCTGGATTACTGCAAAGAAAACATCACAGCGATGCAGTGCTGGATGATCCCCATGCTTCAGATGGTGAGATCTGGTGTCTCATTTCTTATCTGAAGGGGAACCTTGTTCATCAAGCCATTGGGCAAACTTTGTAATTTATTCGAAACTGGATTTCTAGAGGTCACAAAAACAAAGGCATTTGTGCACCAGGAAACATGGCTTTCCATAAGGGAGAAGAACGCCTTTGACTCACTGTGCCAGTCTCTGTTCTGTAAAAATAGCAATGCAGGTAGACGAGGGCAGTGGGGGGTCTCTTACGTGTGCAGCCGCTCATATTTTCGGTGACAATGCCACGGAAGTTCCAGAATCCTGGCTCACAGCGGTCACACTTCTCTCCTCCCACACCAGGCTTGCAAGAGCACTGTCCATCGGTTGGGTCGCATGACCCCCCATAAGAACCATAAGGGTTACACTGACAGGTACCTGAGGAACACCCAATTACTGGCACAGAAACACTGCAGGCATTCTATAAACATATACGATGGAATTGCGGCAAGTTGCATTGAAACTCACTGAATAAGTAATTACACAGAATATTGGTTTCCGGATCATTAGCATTAAAATAAGACATTAGTTTTAATTAAGTGTCAGTGTCAGGTTATTGCATCACAGGTCAAACTCTTACTGGGGCATCCTGCCAGTCCTACACCCAGGGCAGCTGTTGTGTTGTCAAGACAACAGCCATATGTTGTTTGACTGCAGTGCTTAGCTTGTGTCAAACCAGGTGGGGAAGTACCTAAAGAGAAAAGGTGGATTATTATAAAAGAGAAGATGATTGTGTGGAATAGAAAGCAGCTACCAACATAATGGGAGATTTATACACAATTTAAAACAACTAACTTTTCATACACAGAATTTAATATTGTAATGGCGATAGTTATGTTTATCAGAATGAAAATGCAATCATAATAAACAGGCAAAGTTCCTGGTGTTTGCTGTCAAACCTGGAAGACTCGCTCTTTAAGGGAGCACCATTATCACAACCGAAAATTAATGTCTGTCTGTGTCTAATGTTTATCTCCCCTGGTATAGAATAGGTTTGTTATGAGGTCACCTCCAAGGCCTGGAACCTAAAGAAGGGACCATCATTCTTTAGCCCTTAAGCAAAGCTGCGTCAGCTGAGATACGGTGCTGCTCGATTGGACTGAACCCCAGTGGTGATGAAATGACCCTTTTAGTCGCTGCCGGAGCCCAAAGATGGGTCTCAGATACAGGTCATTAAACCCATACTTGTGTCCCGTCTCGAAAAGCTGACTAAACACATCTTATGTAACCTGTTATTTTCACCTTTGTCATAGAGTCATCTCAAGTTTCTGCTAGGCTCAGATAAGAGGAAACAGGATGCATGCACCATAGCTTATTAAAAAACAACATTAGCATTATGTAATAACTCAAGAAAACGTAACAAATTTTCACTTCGTTATGCAGTAGCACCTACATTTTGTAATAATCTGTCACATTTTGTAATAGACAGCTCGAACGTAGCATTTTGTAGTAATTTATTACATATTGCGACGGTTATTACAAAATGTGAGTGTTGCACGTTTTAATGATGAAAATGTAATACTGTGCATTATGTAAAAAACAACCAAAAGGTTTGTCTTCATTGACACTTTGTTGAGTCATTACGTAATGCGGTGTTCTTACACAATGGGTTGTTACAGACACTAAATTCAGCTCAACTGTACAGTATGCATTGGCCAAGACATGGACTGAAGCTGAAGTGGGGAAGAGAGCTGTGAGTCTTACTTGTGCACGGCCCCTGACTGTGAGTCGTACTTGTGCACGGCCCCTGACTGTGAGTCGTACTTGCGAACGGCCCCTGACTGTGAGTCTTACTTGCGCACGGCCCCTGACTGTGAGTCTTACTTGTGCACGGCCCCTGACTGTGAGTCTTACTTGT
>JAODJU010000130.1:17947004-17959513 GCA_026776725.1 Gnathonemus echidnorhynchus | reverse complement strand
GCCCCTGACTGTGAGTCGTACTTGTGCACGGCCCCTGACTGTGAGTCTTACTTGTGCACGGCCCCTGACTGTGAGTCTTACTTGTGCACGGCCCCTGGCTGTGAGTCACCAAGGGCTCCTGCTTTTCACATCTTCTCTTCTTCAGCTCACACTCATTGCTGTAGGTGTGTCCATCAGAACCACACACCTGCAAGGCCAAATGGACGGGGAATTCAGGGAAGCCCAGGACAGACATTAAGGTGTAACAACGGATCCCACAGACATCTGAGGAGGTGTTTAATGCAGGTATTATATGCCGCACTAATCGCTACATATTGCAACTTGCCAGTACCCTGGTTTTCTAGTTCGTAAAGCTAAAAGTCTGATGTGTCTTCTAGTCTGTTCCGGAGAAATGGATTACAAAGGACAATGAATGAGTAATTCAAATAAATGCAAATGTCTGCTTTTTGTCCAAGAGCACAAACATCTGATGCTGCCTGCAGGAACCCAGGCTGAAGTTACCTGGTTATGTGGCACATTATGGCAGATGAAGTCACACATACAACGATCCTCTTCGGAATCCTCGTCCCACAACCCACCAAACAGACGACAGCGCTCCTGCTCGCAGCTGCTATCCAGTCCAGACCCAGAAGCTCCTGACCCGCACTCTGCACAAGAGAAACACAAAGGGGGTTTGCAGGTGCGGTGTGACTCAGCAGGTTAGCAATTGATGTCTGTTGTCCAGGAGGTTGTGGGTTCAAATCCCATTTCTGGCTAAAAAAAATATCACCGATCGACTCTTGAGCGTGATACTTAATACAAACTGGCCCAGGGAAGCTGATTGTCATTTTGAAGACATGAGTGTCAGTTAAAAAACGAAAAAGCAGCAACAACTGGATTCTGGAGCACAACTGGTAAAAACAGTGAATTCTGTGGAAAAAAGGTGACTTAGAAAGTAAACTGTTCAGTGCATGAGCATGGGAATATGGTTCACAAGAATTCCATGTCTGATGGCCTTCCTGCAATGGTGAAATGTACAATACTGAAAACTTCAAATCCTGATTGTTATTCAGTCTAAAACACTGATGATAGCCAATAATAATGATGAACCACAGAGTAGGAAATGATTAACAACATTAATTAGCCACTAATAAGCCATCATATCAATCACACTGTATCAGAGATGAAAATTCTAGGATATTTGTAATAGAGAAACCATCAGTAAACATTACACAGCTCAGTTCTCTGAGAATGAAGACGTGGGATCAAAGGGAAGAGTCTTACAAGGACAATGCTTGTATACACAAAAATACCTCTAACTGCACATTTTATATGAAAGTAGAGTTAATGTTACATAAAATCATTGACATATTATATTGTAAACTACGGAATAATGTGGTTTCTAAATCTTAACTAGGACAGTGTTCCTCGCTGTAGTCCATGGGGAAATAACAAGTATCCAAGGAGAAAAGCAGAGCGTGGACTGGGGGCGGTGTGAACACGCCTGGGGAGGAGGACTGTTTCCAAATAAATGCACCGAAAGCAGTGAGACATGACTTATTCAGCAGCGGCGTGTCTGAGCCGTTCCAAAATGAAGTGCAACCCCAATCAAGGCCCCAGGGCCGCCTGCCTTTTTCCCCGCAGCTGATTTCAGGCAGCCGAGCTATTGAAACACACACTTCCAGAAAAGCAGTCCCTGGAGCAGAACAGATTAAATAAAAACCAAAAAAGAAAAGAACCACTTGACAGGCACAGTGCTGGAAATCCAAAACCAGAAAACATGCTGAGGTACAAAAGCTTTATAGCACCTAGTTTTTAACTTGACTAGATCAGTGAATACAAATGATTCACATAGGGTCTATCCAAAAAATGACAATTCCACCAGATTTGTTCTGACACCTGTAGGAGGCAAGTCTTTCCATAGCATCTGAATACACATCCATCCATCCATCCATCCATCCATCCATCCTCCCTCTTATGCTGAGCAGGGTCGTGTGGATCTGAATATACTTAAATTACAATTCTTGAAAGCTCATTTAACGCAGATACATTTCTTACCCGTATACTGCATTATTCTTGCCATTCTATGTTTAGAACTCCTTAATCACGGAGAATGTTCCACATCACTGTCCTCATTTTGCTCTCATAATCATCTCTGATATACTAGCTGTGCCTTCAATCATCTACAATCTAATCGGCTTCCAACTTATAAAGCTCATAAGTTTAGTCTATTCACAAAGCTTTTAGAGAGCAACTTAGAAAACATTTCATGACCTTAAGAATAGAACATGTAATCTTTTAGTTACAAGCCCAATTCCTCCCAAATTGCCTCATTTTCTAATATCAATGACAGCCTCAACTTCAAAGCAGTTTGCCGACAAAATGTATTGCTGTTCTGTAAAACTAGATAGGGAAAGAATCTATATTCAAGAATACAATATATCAGAAACAGAATAAAGAAAAGCGTTATCAATTACGTCTTGCATCCCCATGTTATTCGCTGCTTCTTGGCTCAGATTTCTGACTAAATGACCATTCAGGAAGGGGACTAACAAAGAGAAGAAAAAAGACAAAAAGACGTGAAATAAAAAATTCATTTGAGAAAACGACTTGAGGGGTTTGTGGAAAATTGATATAAAAAAAAGAACAAAAAGAGCTGGAAAAAAAAATCAGAGAACTGAAGAATGACCTTCACATTATGACTTCAGTGAGCAGAAGTAAAGTTTAACTCGGAATTAACTCGGAATTTAGAAACTGAGAGAAGCCCAGTGCGAGGTGCCCAGTCATGGCTGCTGGACTATAGGAAGCATCGGCCCGCATGACAATGCAGACTGAGGGATGTAGTATCCTGTGAGCTGTGTGTCAAACGTCAGAAAGAGGATATTGCATCGTGACCTAGGCAAGATCCAGCTTTGGGGATAACGTGGTGATGAATCATGCTGCCGTCTGTTTTGTTTCTGTTTTTCCTCTATAATTTGCTACTGGTCTTTGCAATATCAGTATTTGTGTTATTTTGAGGGTCTATAATAAGGTTGTTTTTTTTCTTCTTCTTCTACAGAGCACCAGCCTTCAGTAATCGGAAATTCAGGAGGTCTCGCCCTAAAGTGATACACTATATGTAGCCAGTGCTTTGTCAGTGTTGACAAAGAGGCTGAGCTTGGACTTACCCAAGTGTGAAATTGAACAGGTGATAAATTTCCCTATGTGGGCACCAATTGGAATGCTGTCATTTTTCATTACTGCTGAATAAAAGAGTGACACAACAGTTTCATTTCTCCATGTGACTGATGCATGCGGCCAATGAATAAACACCAATGAATAAATCAACTGCTCTCTTTCTCTTTTGGGGGAGCGGGATGGGGCAACTGCAGCTTCAAAGCAAAAAAAAAAAAAAAAAGTGACGACAGATCTCCTGCCGCGGCGAGCAGAAGCTCTTCACACCGCTACTGTCAGAACAAGCACCATGTAGCAGTCAACAAGGTGGTGTATTGTGGGACAGACCTTCTCAGGGTCCATCACCATTTGACTGATGAGACCATATTAAAACACCTGCTAGCAGCACTGGGTGTGCCAGAATGTGTCTTATAAAGCACATTTCCAAGGCTTTTACCACCAAAATTCCCTTTAACCAGTTTCCTCTTATTTGTACTAATTACATATACACACAGCAGGCCTGCTTAATGGTGCTGATTGGCGTCTTTGAAAAATATGGAAATATGCAGATACGGGGCTCACAGAAAGCCTTGGCACGCTTGCTGAATTCTGTAATGATGTTGCAAATTTACAAGTTTCGTAACAAAAGTTCACAGGCAAGCGCGCCATACAAGCGATGGTTAACATACCCATACATATCTTCCACACAAACATTTTCTTTTTATTAAATGTAATTTTTTTTGACTGACTGATTTTGATTCTTGCCACTTTGCTATTAATTGCAACTGCAGTCAATGGCTGCCAAAGGGATACTAAACACAAATGTTTGGTGTTTAATGTTACTGTAAAGGTGTCACTATAATTAAATAACACAGAATAAGGCTGTGTGTCAATGAGCTTTTTAACTCAGAACAGCTACTTTAGGACTATAATTCGGGTTTCAGTGTATTACTACTTGAAATAAATGTTTTACTTTAAAGCAACCAGTAGTTTCTAATGTGATATATGTTTTTGTAAGCAAACAAATGAAGTAATGATTTTTGTTAGAAAACCAATAAATTTGCAATATTTTTACTTGTTAATTAAGTAAGCATCCGAAGACTTTCTGTGAGCTCTGAATGTTAATTGTCCTCCCAGACAGATCCTTTTGACTGTTGACATTTCATCTGTAAACTGAAGGTCATTGCCCCTGACTCAAACCAGGATAGACATTGGAAAGATGAATGGATGGAAGTATCTTGCTTAACGTCAGACCAGCAGGGAGACTTTTGACGCCTTTAAATTAATAAATAACTACATAGCCAGGTTACAAATATCCACTCGTTTGACAAACACTTTGCGAATTTTTAATTCAAATTTTGCTCGGGTTTTCATCACAAGTTGAGCTTCGGGAGCTGACGCTAAAGCCTCACATCGATGTTCTGCGAGAAGCAGCTTCCTGTTTCTTCTAACTGCTGGAAAGTCGTGCTCCGTGTGTCTGGCTTACATTCAGCATTTTGCACTAAAATCTCCCTAAGTCATGAAAAAAGAATTTATTTTAAATGACACCTACTGTAATAATGTACCAACAGTATGAAACAAGGCCTTGTTAAAAGCCCAAACCGACCAGTCAGGTCCCACCAAACTTTACATAAACTTCATCTCAACCTTGCTTAAGGCTCACTCTCCCAAAGTCCTGCTATACGTCTCCCATGCACCAATGCTGCTTCCTCCTTCTGAGAAAAGTAACTGTGAAGACCTGTCAAAACACTCTGAGTCTGTCACTGAAGAAGCACTGGATGAATATACACCAGCCACTGGGGAACAGATTACCCGTTGTGGCTGTCCCCATCACTTGCAATTGTGTCTTCGGGTACAAGGTTTATATATGAAGGGACAAGCAGGGTCTCGCTACAGCACTATGTCTGACTCACGCGAACAAGCGGATTTATGACAAGAATGTAAGCTCAGTAATTCACAGTAATTCAGATGCCGCTGACATTCAGAGCGTGCGACTCGTAGACAAGGGAGAAGAGGGGCGTGGACACGTTTTATGAACCACACAGACCAGTGAGCCGTACCAGTGAAGTGAAATTAAATTATTCACAAGACACATCTTCCCCGCGGTGCCAGGTCAGGCAACTGAGGACTGGGTAAGAAGTAACAATGTGTCCCTTTTTCGAAAAAAGAGCCAGCGGCTCTCAGTCGCCTTAGTCAAACTCCAGCACGGTGGCAAACACTAACCACGTAATATCAAACCCTGTACTTACAGCAAGGCAAATGAAGCGTGAAAACCAATCAGCACCAGTGAATGTGCTCATATACAGTACGGCCCCCGAGCACAGATGAGTGGTACCGGTGGGACCAGCTGAATTCTTACTATTTGGTGGAAATATGCACTGTTCATTACAATTTTTTTTAGTGCATAATGATTACAAACGGCATTTTCAACAAGAACAATATGAAAAACTGTTGTGTAGGGTTAATGTACTACACTAATGAGTGTAAGTCAATGGCCTAGAGGTGATTTGATTGCGATTATTGAGGGAACAATTCAATGCACTGGAAATCTTTCATTTCTATTACGATTCGATTAGATTAATGGATTATTCGATTTTGATAACCTAAATTCATACCTTTTTTTAACTTCAATGAAAAATCACAAATACTACCATGATACCTTACACACCATTAATGCAATGGTGTAACTACACACTATTAGTGTAATGGAAAGAAAGCAGAATCTCAGAACATTCATTTTTATTGTTATTATTAAAACAGGGAGAACACGCTATTGTAAAATTTTCAAAAAGCCAACTACTGAACTGTACAGTAAGAAATGACGCATTAAAGGAAGCGTGACCTAATTTGGCACATCAATGTGAGCGCGTGCAACCCCAAAGTAGAAGTATATTTATTTCACACCCCAAAATCGATTCCGACATTTTCAGATCGATGCATTGAATCGCAACCTTAATAACTGGTTCATCCCGATGCATCGACCCCTATTAATGGCTGTACTAAGTGGCAAAATAAAGGTTCAGACACCACCAGCAAACTGGTAATAGCTGCAGGTCCTCAGGACGATGGGTCTGATGCTGTCTTCTTTATCGTAAGGCCCTAGTCAGACACTCCTCTGCCTCTCATCTCCGTGTTTATCTTTGTGTTCAGTTGACTGTGTGTTGGGTGTTCCACCATAAGCTAGCCAATAGGAAAACAACAAAGTCTGACCTTACGGCAGGTCTGTTACGGATTAATGTCACATAACTGGAAACACTCTTTGTTTTTCATTACTCTCATGGCGGCCCTTGTTCATCGGTGTTTGGCTCAGCAGGTTAGGAATCTGTACCTGCGGTCAGAAGGTTGCTGGTTCCAATCCCAGGCCTGAGAGACTGATTTCACTGCTGAGCCCCTGAGCAAGATGCTTAACCCCCAATTGCTCCAGGGACTGGATGACCTTGCCTTCTCAAAATGCATGCCACTTTGGACAAAAATGATCTACTAAATGAACAGCAATGCAATGTAAGGTATGCTACACAGATAAATATAGCCTTTAGCAAAAGATGTACCATCTGAAAGTATTATCTCATTGTCGCAAAACAATCAAAACATATCAATTCTAGGTATATTATTGGTCTAATTAAGAAGAAAAAAAACAACTCTCGTATTGTAAAATACGAAATCTTTTCATTGTCCCAGCAGGCTGATAACGGCAGAACAAAAAGGAGCCAGTGAACAGGGAAGGTTAAAGTAGGTCAGAGTGTGTTTGTGGCCTGTTTACAGGCCAATATGAAGGCTGCACTGAGTGGGGCTTTGGACAACAGTCTGGTAGAGAATCGGAAAACAAGCATGCGTGATGCAATGGGGGAAAACACTGCAGCACAAGCAGCGAGCAGAGAGGCTGGAGGCCTGCCCCCTCTGGGCCTGAGGTTGGGCGGCTTGCATGCTCTCCTTATGATTATGTGGGTGTTGTCACACAGTGCAGAAACACATGAGTATAAATTGCCCTTAGGATGCTGGTGTGGGCCAGCATTCTGTAGCGGGCGCCTTGGGCCTCACAGGACCCCGGACCATATAAATAGTTACGGGAAACTGATGAATGCCATTGGCATGGATGTTTCACTTTGAACGAAATACCTAGATATACTTTCACATTATCTGTTACTTTAGCCATTTAGCATTTGCATGCTAATCATAATGCACCCTAGTACTGCATCGTATATTTTTTAAAGGTATTTATAACTTTTTGCATTTATACTTTGGAATTTCATTTTGATCTATAAGAAAGCACGTTTTAATTGAACTTAAGACTTATTGCGGGGTTGTACTTTGTCCAATAGAAATTTGACTGTAGACGTCTTGAGAAGTCGGGACACGACAACAAGAAGCACAGAAAGAATGAGTAGGCGTTCAGCAAATATGCATAAAAATGAACAACAGATATGAGAAAGAATCAAACTCAAGAACATGGAATGAGGAAAAAAGAAAGAGTTGCAATCAACGAACTGCACCTTCATCGCAGCTGCCAGCTCGGGCCACACTGATGTCCCTCTGGAGGATGCAGGATGCGACTTGCAGCTCACATGCATTGTCATAGGTGGTGCCATCGCTGCCACACACAGGACTGAAGGGCAGCCCCGGGCACGCTGGGCACTCACACCTATCCTGCTCGCAGCGGGCACCCCATACACACACGGTGGCACCACACTTCTCTGCGCCCACAGTGGAGAAATAACACAAACGTAAACGAACTCAAAGTCGACGAAGGGAGCAGTGATGGGGAAAAATTAGGTTTCGAAACTGACGGAGCGAACGGCGGGGTTCCCCAGTTCCGGTCCTGGGGGGGGGCCAGTCTGTGACACAGTTTGCGGATTTCCCTGCTCAGACACACCTTCCAGTTGTAGGAGTGTCAGAGCAGGGAAACCCGCAAACTGTGTCGTAGACTGCCCCCCCCCCCCACCAGGACCGGAGCTGGGGAACCCTGGCTTAGAGCGATTAACACAGCCGGCTTTTCAGGGCCCCTGGGCAAAGCTTTACTTAGGAGCCCCCCACCCAACCAAGAAAATTCACCATTTCACTCCCCCCCAGCGCCCTAGGCAGCTGCCTATTCTGCCCATAGCTACAGCTGGTCATTAGCGGGTTTAATGGCACAGCTTACATTTTGGATCACACTGGGTTAAATAAGGCGCTGATTTGCAGAGCACTCTCATCTCACTCCAATGTGAGCTTCAAAGCCTTGTTTTTCCCCCATCACCATGACACCAAAAAAAAAAAATGACATAAAAGCAAAGTATAAAAAGCATATTCGATGACAGAAAGAAAGAACCTTGTCAGAGCCATTGCTGGCAGCCTCAAACCAGTAAGGCGGAGTCCACTGGTGCTGGGGCATGGCAGAGGGACGGGCACACGCACTCACCACACTTGCCCAGGGTGGCTACCCGCAGCTCGGTCTTCTGGGTGCAGGCCTGCACGTGCAGTTCACACTCATTATCGTAGGTGTTGCCGTCGCTGCCACACACTGGCTGGAAGGTGTTCACGCATTCCGTGGGGCACACGCAGAGTCCGGTCTGCCCGTCACAGATTGCTCCGAACGAGCAGTTCCGGCAGGCCTTAGCTGAGGGAGACAAAGTGAGAATGAAAGCCTGGGGGTTATAATTCTCGGCTGCATCTAAACGAAATCCTGCTATTTGTCACAGCGTGATACTTTTCGATCCCGATATCCTTCACAGGCTTCCGCCGTCTAATATAGATATTGTATTTAATCAAGTCTCACTTCAGCAGGACGAGCCAAACGGTTCAGGAACGATACACGACGCACTCGTTTGACGGTCTGTGTCTTACGTGCATTTTTCCACATTAAAAGGAGGAAAAACGGCGCCCAGCCAGCAGAAACGTGAGCCTCCTGAGCTGGTTTGTCTATCAATCAGAGCAGTCTGAGCCGGGGGCATCGTGGTTTGCTAGAAACGCTGTTTGGTGAAAATATTTCCCAGTACTGCTTAGAGCAGTGTTTCCCAATCTGGTCCTCAGAGACCAACAGTCAGTGCATGTTTTTGCTCCCTCCCAGTGTCCTGCCATACAGTCCTACTGGGAGCTGGAAGCAAAAACATAGACTGTCTGTAGGTCCTCGAGGACCGGATTGGGAAACACTGGCTTAGACTATTATCCCAGTGAGTGCTGTAGGACACATTTTCCTGCTGGAGTAGCCTTTTGAGAGTAGAATAAAACAAACCCTCCATGATGTCATTTGTTCAGCCTGTTTGCTCAGCCTTGAAAGCACAAGGACTCTCTGAAGGCTGAACTGTCACGCCTTGGGTAGCGTCCCCACGGCATTCCGGCGGCTTCCACAAGGCAGGCCGCTGACAAATCCTTTGATAAATATGTACTCATAGTGCTGAGTGATTCAGGGAGCAAATTACTGCCCTTCCGGGGGGGGGGGGCGGGCGGACGGGCATGAGGGTTTTTTTAACGAAAATGGCACCCAGGCGGCCATATTGACACCACAGTGATCATACTCAGCTAGACTTGACAAAATAATACTGACTAATTAACAGCTAATGAAGGGAGACACTCAAGTAGAGCCCATAGTGGCACTTGACTATTTATTGTGCATTAATGAAGCAGCCCGGTCTCAAAGGCCCAGATCAGGCAATGGGTTTGTCAAATCCTTGCTAACTCTCAGTCAACTCTGATCAAATCCTTGGTGAGAGTCCCTTAGGAACAGACTTGTCCAACCTGACTGACCTACTCCTGTTTTGTACTGAAGCCATATGACAGGAAAAGAGGGCATCCTTAGAATAAAAATGAGGCTTTATGAAAGGACCCATGGATCCTAATTAATCCCATATACTCGTATTAATCAGCGTGTACCGAGGACCCACTCAAAACTCCAGCTGATGTGCTCGTGCACGCACTGCGTGCACCTGTTCACTGGCATCTGCATGCATGTCAACAGCTGTATATTCACTATACGTTTAGTAAGCAAATGCCAATGCATACAACCCATAAAATTTCCACAGACATAGTTCAGACTTCAGATATGAAAGATTGTTCTATACGTGTATCTCCCACTGGGCTTATGCATCACTGAACACCTTAACATAAAAACATAAAGCATCAAAGCGACACGCAAGTATTTATCTGCCTTGTATAAAAGAATAACAGTGACCGATCTCTGGCTTGGGTGTGCATCTCCTTCTCCATAACAGTGATCCATCACTGGGTATCTCCTTCATAACAGTGATCCATCACTGGGGGGTCTATCACCCCAATTTCTTTACTTTCACCCCATCCTTTCCCATCTGCACTCCAGTGCTTGCATCACCCTTGCCTCCCACTCATTGTTGCCTGCTGTTTGGGACCTATATTCCATACCATATTTTCTATAAAGACCATGCCTGCTACCCTTGTTTGTCCTCCTGTTTGTTTGCATAAATGTATATAAATTGCTTTCCATATCTAAATATCTCCCAGCCCCATTTGTGTCCCCAAACAAACAGACAAGGTCACCAGTCATTCATGCATTCTATGAAATGAAAATATGGGTACAACACAATCAGATTGTTCCTGCACTGTGAAGATAGCTGCTTTTCATTATCGCTCTCTCTCTCTCTTCTTGGGTAAGGATGGAAAGTCCCGAGACCACATTCATACACGGAGCCGCCAACCTGTTGTAAACGATAAACACGCGAGCGCACACGCAAGCACGTAGGTGTGCGGAGAAGAGTTTCCATTACTGGTGAGGATACTCCTGAAACTTTATCACTGGTCACAGCCAGGGTCGGGGAATGAGGCGATGAGCCGGTAATGAGACACAGGACCAGCACAGGGCCATGATTTCAAATGTCAGATTAGCTGTTGACGTGGAACTCTATTGCCCCGTTCCGTTGATATCAGCTGCAAGCGTGGAACCAGTGGCGTTGTATTAGTGATATGCTGCCACCTGCACTTTTAAATAAATACTACTTATTACTCTCCAGTGAGCGGCACCGAGGGCTCTGTCTCCCAGGAGCCGCCTCCGCAAATCAAGTTTACCGAGGATCCTGAACAGAACACTTCTTCTGCTTTTCAGTTTAAATGCTTCCTTTACCTGAGCATAAACGCACTGTGCAGAAAGAGAACAGGGGGGAAGAAAGAGGACGAATCACAATGTGTGACTTTAGCGACAGCAGACAGCCCAAGCCCTCTACCAACACGCGCTTGAAAGCTTGACAGCATGATTATCGCTGCAGAGCCTCTGGGCTGATATTAAACCTGACCCGAGCAGAGCAGCAGAGCTTACATGAACAGCTTCCAGTGAAGCTTTCAGGAAACCCGCAGCGTTCCCTGCTAATGTGACCCCCCTCGGCCTTGTGCCCCCGGGGGTGTCAGCAGAACAGCAAAAAAACCTGTACGTGAATTTTGTGCTCACATGCAGGCTGACAAAATTTCTACATAACCATGGAAACGGAGGCACAGCCTCTCATATGGCTAGTAATACAATGATCACTGCTTGAAGCAGGTCTCATCAGGCAGTGAATTACTGAACGCAACTGCACTGCCATTTCTTGTGTGTGTACTAAAAGGAAACAAATCATAACTGACTCATATATATATATACAGAGTCAGTCCCCGACAATCGATGCAATACTAATAAAAAGGACTTCTGAAAAAAAAGTGTCCTTTTTCAGTATTTCAGCAGAGGAATGCCATTTTTAATGAGCAAAAAGAACACCATAATATGAGTACTGGGTAAGGCCAGTCACTGTGACATCTGTTCACATTTCAAGAAAGCATGTACAATAAATGTATATGGGGGCGGGGCCACAGAGACATTGGCCTCAGCTGACATATGATTGGCCCTTGGAGTGGCCCGCCCCTGTCAGTCACAGATTCAAAATATATCATTGGCTAATAAGGTGGGACTTATGCATAATTATGCATTACCTTTAAAAAAAAATCCAAATCGCCACTGCAAGACGGGAATTTGGGATTCAGGAGTAAAGGAGTAAACTGATACCAGATCACAGGCTGATTGAGCCCCGGAGCTCACTATACACTCACCGCAGGCCCCTCGGTGCTTCATATGGATCTCCTCCTGCAGGACGCAGCTCATGGTCTCCATCTGGCAGAGGCTGCCGTAGGTCTGGCCGTCAGTGCCGCACATGGGCTCCCGGGGCGGGGGGCAGGCACCGGGGCACTCACACACGGGTTTGCCGTCCTTCACCACACACACAGCCCCGAACACACAGCTCCTCTGCAGGCATGGGCTGGGGATGTGCAGGTCTGCAGGGAGAGGGACGGGCAGGGATGGGAGAGGAACATGGAGTCAGGGCCAAGAGTGTCCTCAGAAGGAAGCTGGGAGTCTGGGAGGAAGAGGCAGGGAGGTGGGGGTGACAGAGCAGGAAGGTGGGGGTGACAGG
>JAODJU010000130.1:17935759-17946813 GCA_026776725.1 Gnathonemus echidnorhynchus | reverse complement strand
GGGGGGGGGGGGGGGGGGGGGGGGGGGGGGGGGGGGGGGGGGGGGGGGGGGGGGGGACGGGGGGGGGGGGGTGGGGGGGACAGGGGGAGGGAGGTGGGGGTGACAGAGTGAGGGAGGTGTGGGTTCCTAGTTGGAGACAGGAGCTCGTGCCCTCAGCTATCAGCATATTCACTCTCCCCCATAATCAGTGCATATTCTGTCTCCATTACTCCACTTTCCTTCTGCCTGAGGAGATTATTTCATATATATACGCATTTTATCCGATTCTTTTAGTTCAATGCCACCCAAAGTAAGTGTCACTTAATTAAATTAACATGAAATAATAGCATGAGATAACGAAGTAGTCGTGCTCACTGGAGCCTGCTTAATAACTCGCATAGATTTCGAAGTGGATGCATAACATACCATTTAGTATTTAACTATTCTAGCCAGTCATGCTTCCTGGCATTTTATTAACATTATTAATGAAACGGTCTCTTACACTTTAGCCTTTTCAGTAATTCTCAGAATGGAAATCGGCGTGAGTGATCTCCAGAAGCAAGATTTTATTATTAAAAGGTTGGACATCTAAATAAATCAACTACACCTACAACTACAAGTAAAATAATCATGATACATAAAGATTTTATAGATGTACTTTATAAATTTAGTTGTATGTATACAGTTTTAATAAACAGAAAGGAATGTTTTCAAAAGGTCCATCATCAGTCATTGAAGAGCTCACGCTAACACTGAAGAGTACGCTAGCTAGTCTTTCCATGTTTTCTTCACAATGTTGTGATTCCTGTCTTGTCAGCTTCCAGAACATGCACTCAACAGTTCATACGCTGCTATTGACATCAGCTGCTTTGAGCCCAGGGGAGTTATTGTTCTATAGCTTTTAGTACCATTCTTAGTATTTCCTTCATTTTATTATTAAAATTATTATTTTAAAACTTTTCATGTCACTCTGTAACTCTAAGAAGTACATGAAAATGTAGAAGGTATACATCTAGAAGGAGTGATTTACATAAAAATGCAGTGCAGGGCCAGTGGTGAGATGCACTGCTGCACTGGGACTCCACACAGACGTGCAGTTATGCACTGCAGCACCATGAAGATGCCAAATTATGCACTGGAACGGCATGAAGTCCTCTGGTTACACACTGGTGCATGAAAACGTGCGCACATGCATAGTCATGCCCTGGGACTTTGTTAAGGAAGCAGTTTTGCACTGGGATTATATGAAGCTCATCGAGTGCTAATGGTGGGTTAATGACAGATATGAATCAGAATCAGAGTGTTTTTGACATAGCTGGCCTGTAATACTCATTGATAATGTATTGTACAATCAAAGATTATATGTTTGCAGAAGGTCAGATTCTTGAAGGTGTACAGCAACAGCCATGACAAGCACACTGTCACCCTCTTCAAACCACTGCTGAAGTTGTCCCTATGGCTCTTTGCAGTTCACCCTGACACAATGGGTGCTCCCCCCAAAAAAACTGGATTTTATTTAGTACTGTTTCCACCTCTGAGTAAACCATCATGATCCTTCATTTTACTCCCCCCATACCTGTTCATTCCTCGCCCCTTCCCTGTACCCCGTCCTCCATTACTTTTCTAACTGTCTTTCTGAGACAGGGAGAAAAATAGCTAGAATTGTTTTCAAGAAGCGTTCACTGAATCATACTTGCTTGGGTCTGAGTCTGGCACGGAAGACATGAAAGAACAAGGCCATCGGGGTGAAAAAATGGGGAAGACCTTCCTTCATATGTCAGGCCCTTTTTTTTCTAAGAGACACTTTCGCTGCCCTTTGCCAAAGTAAAAATGATGGGCACTGTTTGATGTCCAGGCCAAGCCTGGTCCGCTCTTGCAGAGAACTCCACCAACCCTTAGATAAAATGCTCCTGGAACAGCTCACCTTATATACTCTACCCACAAAGAAGCGACGCAACAAGAAAAGCTGATTCGCTTATGACCAAAATGTAGCTGTTACTCCCCTGCAATCCCCTGAACCGTAAAAGTGAGACACAAAGGAACGCAAGAGTATTCTGAAAGCTTAAATTACACGATCCATCACGGATAACCTGCAAACTTCACATTTATACTGGGAATGTTTCTGCAAGTGATGAAACACAATTGATTTCCATGTGGAGGGGAGAAAAAGGGGCTTTGATTTGGTTTATAAATATGCAAGGAATGGAACTGTGCCACATTTCACACAGCATCAGAGCTTGCGGTTTCCCAGATCTCCTGACCCTGCTTGTGCTGTATGAAGATGGTGAGCAGGACTGCTGTGAAAGCAGGCAGCAGATCAGGTCAGGAAACACCTCCAGTCATCAGGGCTTGCTCTCTAACCCATTATCTAGGTCCTCAATCCCACAATGCATCTGCTGACTCCGATAATGTTTTTGTCCTGTTTTTCATTTTTTTCTTTTTTTAAATAATAGCATATATGCTTTTTTTTTGTTTTTTTGTTTTTGACACAATCAAGTAACATGACAAAAACAAAGTACATTCCCTTCCAAAAATGTATAAGTGAACTACAAAAGTGATGTTTCCCAGAAAATCACTGGCAGCACTGATTAGACTGCTGCTAGTGCTTGGTCAGCTTTGCCTGTAAAATGAGAAATTTCCTTTTTGGAAAGTAAAACTTTGTATCAAAACACCGGCACTGTTATTTAAACAAAAACCATACAAAAATGTAGGGGTAATATAAGCAGTGTCTTGTTAAGACACAAATCGAGAGCCACAAGTGTGACCCAAAATATTACAGCAACAGGATTCAATGAGCTCTCTATGCGTACCTCGAACTTTGATGTCATTTAAAAGTTGCAGTTAAAAAGTTAAATGTAAAAATGCAGTCTGACAGATGGCTGGAGAAAAGATAAGGGATGTTTGTGTCAACAGACGCGGTCAGTGTGGCCTCGTCAAATCAGGTGACACCTCGCTGGCATCGGAGCCGGTCGCAGCTACAGCAGCAGAACCCCTGGTAGCAGAAACGCTTCCTCACACATTGTGCGGCTTTAATTAGCAGGAAGCCCAGCAGAGCGGCCAAACTCCAGAGGATTAGCATCCCTGTCAGATCAAGCTGTCTGGGCGGCAGCCCATCTATAAACGTTTAGGCACCTGCCCCCCCCCCGGCAAAAGCGGCAGCCTGTATGAATTTAATTCATGGAAACGGTCTGAGGCACAATACTGCGGGATTTTTGCATTAATCTGCCTCATATCGGGATGAAAAACAGAGATTGTACTAGATTCTGAAACTGGGCAGCTCAACTTCTGTCCTGGAAGAAAATGAAGCAGGACTAACACTGTAAAGGAGGAGAAGAGGATCTGGCCCTAATGCCTAAAACATGATTTGGATGGAGTCATCTTACTACAGCCTAACGGGGTAGAGGACAGCCATAGATCACACACACTGGTGTTTGCATCTTATGCTCTCCTCTGGGTTCTCGCTACCTCTCACAGAGCAAAAACACACCACGTGGTGAATTAGTGACTCTTAACGTGTCGACACCCTATGAAACTGCCTCACGCCCTCACATTTCCAGGGATAATCTCTAAGCTCACTGTAACCCTGTTACTGGAAATGTGCCATGGAAATGGATGCTTCCTGAATTGTGCATTCAATCCAGTTGCCATGGAATTCATGCAAACAGTCTCAGACGGCTTTAACAATACTGCACCGTGAAACACAGACACATGTGGTCTTCACAGAGCATTTCTGGAGCTTCCCTCTTATATATTTGCCTTCACCCTTCATGAGGTAGCCAATATGCATTGCCCGTGAATAAATTTTACCCAGAAACCGAGCTAAATATAAATAACAGCTTTATCTCATGTAAACAAAACCCGAGGGCTTCATCAAACTGAAACGAGGGGTCTCAGCTACCTGCAGTATACAAGACAGCTGCTAACGGGTGTCGTATACGTCCCATGAGACATTCTCACAATTAATTTCCACACAGTACCTGAAAAATCAAATATCTGCATTTTTGTGGTCCAAAAACATTAAACGATGTATAAAGACTTCTTCATTCCACCTCTGGAGATTAACTATAATGCATCTCTCAAGTGGATGGATCTCACAGATGGAGTGGACAGTGGGTGGAGTCAGCTATGGGCCATGCTATGTATTACGGGGAAAGACCCCTGAGGCTACACAGGGAAACATAAGATCAGGGGAAAAAAACAGGGCCGCCATGTTGACTGATTATTAGCTTATTGCTAGACTGACTGTTTATAAAATAAACTGGGAAAAGTATTTTTCAGACTGGCAAAGGAAAGACGGAAAGTGCAGGCATCCCTCTTACTTAAGAGCCTAATGTATTAGTGGAAATTAGCTCGCATAGTGAAATCTCGTTATTTTAGTTACGTAATTACAGTAACACTTTACTTGAAGGGGCACAAATACTTACACCTCAGAAATAACACTGTTATGACTGAAGTACAAATTATGAACAAATATAGTTGCTACTTGAGATAAAAAATGTGTCACGGTTCATTAATGATGAACAAACATGAGATCAGTATTTAACTTGTGTTATTCAGTGGTTCCTTAGTAGCTCTTTCGGTAAGTAAGTAAGTAATTAAGTAAAATTTGTACATTTTTAAAAACACTCATGTGTTTACCAAAGTGCTGTACAAAGAAGAATAAACAATGATGGGTATTTTCTGGGCGTCCATTTCCTCTCACAGTGCAAAATGATGCGATGTGGGGAATTAGTAATTATTATTGTGTCTACACCCTACTCAGTAGTTCACAAGGGCTTACAGAATTAACAGATATAGTAACAAATACGGTAACTGCTTCAGATAAAACACGTGTCATGAGTCATTAATGAAGAATTAACATGAGATCAGTATACAACTAGACTTACTTTGTGGTTAATTAACACATAAATAGGGTGTCTACACCCTACTCAGTAGTTCACAAGGGTTTACAGAATTAATAGATATAGTAACAAATATAGTAACTGCTTCAGATAAAACACGTGTCATGAGTCATCAATGAAGAATTAACATGAGATCAGTATGCAACTAGACTTACTTTGTGGTTAATTAACACATAAATAGGGTGTCCACCCTACTCAGTAGTTCACAAAGGTTTACAGAATTAACAGATATAGTAACAAATATAGTAACTGCTTCATATAAAACACGTGTCATGAGTCACTAATGAAGAATTAACATGAGATCAGTATACAACTAGACTTAGTTTGAGGTTAATTAACACATAAACTATAGTATAAAACTATATTATTTGTAAAGTGTTACTGTAATTCCGAATCATTTCAATGGGATTTTTTTTTTTTTTTTAAACGATGAACTGAGATAAGATCACAAGATCTCACGCAGGAATCACCAAACAGAATGTGACGCGGATAGAACTGTGAAAACAAAAATGGGTAGCGGGTGCTACGGGCACAGCAGTTGGCCGGCCGCTCGCATGAGAAACCAGCCTCGTGTTCTGCCGCGGCTCAGTAAAGGCTATTAAATTATTTCAGGGGCATATATGAAAAGTCAAAGGATTCCTGAGGATAACATGTATCAGGGGAAAAAGTTCAGAATGAAAGAAAAATAAAATGAACAATCTAGGGAAGCAGAATAGGCAACAATGTTTCTAGCTCAAACAGAAGGTAGAAGATCCATAAATCACGGCCCCCGAAAACAAAAATAACAGACGGTAGTGGGAATAGAGCTACGGCATGTGAGAGGTCATGCACATGCAAGTCAAGCTGAAGGGTAAAAACAGCAAATATGCAGAACACTTTATCAAGCAATGGGAGAACATTAAAGTGGAACAGAAGGGGCCTCAGGTTGTAGCAAGGAGACCCATGCAAATACGGCAATGGAGCCACAGTGAGGACAGCAGATTGTTATAACAGAATGCTTGGATATTACATTATGTTGAGAACAATACATTATACATTTCATTGGGAACACAGCAATTGCATATAACACAAGAAAGTCAACATCTTTATTTTTAACACAGACCAATAGCACAAAAAATTGCCTAAAATTATTTTGAACTTTTTGTTTACGAGTAAAGCACAAACTGGGTAGCACTTTTCTACCAACTTAAATGTTTTATTTGGTACATTCTAAATTATTTGAGGCACGTTTTTTTTTTTTCTCTCTCTCTGTATGATGCCTTTTGGGAAAAGTGGAGGTTTGTGTGCTTCAGCAAAACTATGAGCAGCGTTGCCAGGAGTTTTCAGGTCCTGTCAGCTGCAGCAAACAGGCCTTAGCAGAGGAGGAGTTTTCAGGTCCTGTCAGCCGTAGCAAACAGGCCTTAGCAGAGGAGCTGGACAAAGCCCTTCGCTCATATCGGTATCCAGCAATACAGGACGGTGTTTATGGACAACCTGAGTCAAAGCTTTTCGGACATCGGATTGTGAATTTTGCCATGCTGGGAAAAAAAATCCAATACTGTAATGCAGAAATCTCCGGAATGTGCAGAGCAAGAACCAAGGGAAGCTGGATTTTTCTTTATTCTCTTAATAATGGAAATGGATCTCTTACAAATGAACATCTTGGGTTTACCACACCTCCATGGACCGGACTGACACACGGCAAACACACCATCTACAATCTGGGAAATGGACAGCAAGGACAAAATGGTGCAGCAGGACAATGGAAAGACTATAACTCTACTAACTATACTGTCATTCCAATTGTATGGCTATGCCTTCAATATGACAGTTACACAGGCTATTGTCCCAACAGATGTAGATGAAGAAGAATTTTTTATAATAAGGTTCAAGCTGAAATAGATAGAACAAGCAAGCAAATTATACTCCTTGTGACTGAAGACTAGATTGCCAAAGTCAGAACTGAGAAGATGGAAACTGCGATGGTAACATTTTAAGAGAGCATAAATAATGTAGCATTAAGTTATTACTTATGTATTAATTAACCACAAACTAAGGGTTAGGTACATACTGTGTTCATTCATCACTAATGAATCGTGACACATCTTTTATCTCAAGCAGTTACTACATTTATTACTATATCAGTTAATTGTGTAAACCTTTGTGAACTACTGAAGGAACATGTAATGAATGACACAAGTGAAATACTGATCTCATGTCTGTTCATCATTAATTAATCATGATGCATCTTTTATATCAAGTAGCTACTATATTTGTTCATGATTTCTCCTTAAGTAGTAACTGATTTACTACTAAGTGTTTGTGCCCCCTGAAGTAAAGTGTTACTGTGCTACCAATGATCAATCATAATGGACTTGGAAAGACTAATTAGATTCTGCAATTTCAACAACCTCGTCATTGTCAATGCATTCTTCAAAGCACCAAAGTGTTGTCTTTACACTTGGACATCACCAGATGACGTTGGCAGAAATCAAATAGACCACTTTATCAGAGTCAAATGTTGTAAGGGCTCATTTCAAATAGCAAAGACATTGCTTAGAGCAGGTCAGGTAACGATCATAAACTACTTCTGGGCAAACAAAGGAATAAAAAACCCATCAAACTTCCAAGAAATTATCTGGAGAATATATCACCTGCCTTCAAGAAAAACATCAGAAACTGATTTGAAATGCTGAACCGACTCGAGAGAAGCAGAGGAACTGTGCATAGAATTCAAAGAAGTCTTGTAAAAGGAATCAGAGAATAATTCCTTCAAAATGAAAGGACCAAACAAATACAAGTTTTATGGCAGAAAGGCACAGCAAAAATTGCAAAAAAGAAAAGCTAAAATCAGGAAATATAAAGATGCATTAAAGTACTCAATCACAAATTCTAAGAAGCTACCTAGAAAGAGAAATACTAATATTTCAAAAGGCATTGTAGATGGAAATAAACACAGATCTATCCATCAGAAGATCTATGATATTAAAAAGAAGTTCCAGAATAGAGTGGTTATGCAAAAGAACATTATCAGGCAAATAGTAACTGACAAAACCAAGATTATGCAGAGATGGAAGGAACAGACAAAAGACCTCAACAACGAAGACAAAAATAACCGGTAACACTTTACTTGAAGCAGTCTACATAAGGGTGACATGTAACCGTCATAAGAATGACATAAGAATGGCATGACACACGTCATGCACATTAATGACATATTATTGATGTTTATGACTGTTGTCATAATGTGTCATTCAGTTCCAAAAACCGAATGACACATTAATGTGCATGACATGTGTCATGTCATTCTTATGTCATTCTTATGACGGTTACATGTCACCCGTATGTAGACTGCTTCAAGTAAAGTGTTACCAAATAACCAAAATATGCAGTACTGTGCAAAAGTCTTAGGCAGTCACAGAAAATGTTTGAATGATCTTCATGCTGGTGTAAAACAGTATGATACTATGTCTGTCAAAGTGTCAGCTTAGCCCTTTCAAAACCTCTGCTAAAGTCACCAGAGATCCCCAGAGTATTTGCTGTAACTCTCCAATATACCCATGTATTTTTTGACTCAACCACCACCCCACCTTTTTGGCTAATCAATACCTCACTGAGTTTTTTATCAACTTAACTAAATAACTGAGCTGGTGGAGAAATTTAATACATAGAATGGCTGAGGTGCCCCGAAGGAGAGGTTTGGCGACCAAAGCGGAGGTTATCTACCTACCCAACAAGACAACAGTGACTTTTTGGTGAACAGATTGCTTATTTTTTATTGTGTCACTGTTAATTTGCCTGTTATATTGTGTCTTTTTTCCTGAGCAAATATACACTTATGTATTTGTATTGCACATGTTCCTGTTCATCCCATGAATTCCCCTTAGGAAAAATAGCCATCATTGCTGGGGCATGATGGGTAATCGAAAAAAACTGAAAACACAGGTCAACATGTGCTTTACTGACTAGAGCAAAGTCTTTAAAGTCTTTCATTATGTCAACCATGTCAAACTATGGAATGTTCCCAGGAAAACTGACGTAGCAGAGAATCCCACTGTCCTTATAAAGAGTCTCTAGGGAAAGAAGCTGCAAGAAGCTGATTGGATATGGAGAAACTGAATGGTCAAGAGGGGTTGGTTGGATAAGGATGAATTATATGACCATTCAACAAATTAAATAAAAGTGAAAATTTGTGGTCAAATGTGAAAAAACAAAGGTTATGCCCAAAGGATCGGCAAACTTTTAATCCTGCCATATCTCTAAGAACATCGATGGGAATGAAACTTATTCAGAGTGTGGAATTTTCTGTGACTCTTCATGGGTGTGAAAGTTGGTCAATGAAGTAGCAGGATGGGAAGAGGACTGATGCCCATGAACAGGCGCCAGCAGAGACACATCAATGAAAACAAACCAGTGGATTCGTGATCAAATCAAGCCGAAACGTTCATGTGAGGCTGGAGTCATACTTTGGGTACATTATCAGAAGTGCACTGGAAAAGCTGAACGCAAAAGAGGAAGAGAAAGAACAGCAACAAGACGGATGGACTTATGTCCATGAACCTGCCTCTGGGAAGGCCGAAGATGTGGACAGAAAGTACTGGAGGAATATAACCAGCATGGCTGCTGAGAGTCAACGTCACCGTGACGGGTAATTATTATTATTATTATTATAATCATCATCATTATTATTATTATTATTATTATTTATTATTGTTGTTGTTGATGATGATGTTATATAAGACTTCCCCAACCATGCAGAATGATATGCTACAAAGAATGAGATTTTCTGTAGAAATACTGAGCAGTGAGGCCTTTCAGAGCACAGAGATACAGACGCTTCTGCCCCGCCTTCACTGGCATATCCTGCTGCATGTATCCCCGCCTTCACTGGCATATCCTGCTGCATGTATCCCCGCCTTCACTGGCATATCCTGCTGCATGTATTCCAGGGGGCAACAAACTTCTGGATTATGATAGGAAATGAGCTACACTGTATTTCCTATTTATAAAAAACTACTGGTTTCAAAACCGTGAAGCATGCAAAATAATGTATCTCAAACTAATTTCCATCATCAAATACATATGCCGAAAACTGATATTACACCAGGGTTCTAACTACACTTAAATGCTGGAGGTTCAAGGTTCTTATAAGCAGCGGTGACTATTATGTGTAATACATGATGTCCGAACCCTGACCATCATCATTACAGAGCTGTTAAAAACTCAGCTCTTGTTACTGCTCCCACTCTGTGATGAGATGGGGATTAGCCGTCCCCAACTGGGGAGAAAATTGGCTTTGTCACACCTTTCCGTCTATTAATGCTTTTGGGACTGCAACTCGGAATATCAAAGCAGCTCAGCAGAAAAGGTAGCTAGAAAAGGGCTGAGACAAGGATATTATCAGAGCGTGACTGTGTCCAGACTGTAGACCTTCCATCTCTGCACACTAGTCTTACACAGACCAAACTGTCAGAGCAAGCTGTCATGCACTGGGATGAATTTCCAACAAAAAAACAGGAATATTTTGTGAACAAGTCACAGAACAGGAAAACATATTTTTTTGTACTGTAAAATAAAATCACACACTAACTTGTCACTAGCAAAAATCATATGGAGTGGAACATTAGCCAAATCAAAAAGAACTAAATAAAGCAGAGCAGACCAGAACAGGGCCATTTAGCATTAAAATGTATATATCTCTTGGAAAAGATTTATAAACAATGCTAATGAGGTTACAGTAATAAAGCTGCTGGTGCTACCTATACTATAGCACAATAAAATGAAAGTCTTTAATTGGGTAAGCAGCAATACTGCAGTCTATTCATACAATGCTCTAGTGTCTAGTTAGTCGGAACAGATTAATTTATGTCTCATCCACCCACTCTTCACTGCCAAGTACTGGACTTTGTTTAACATGTAGGCAGAGAAACAAGTGTGTTGAGAGTTATTTTTATTTATTTATTTGGAGAACTGATGCTTGATGGAGCAGTGGCACAGTGTGCCGCACTTCAGGCGTGTGTATTTGATTCATGGCCTCGGTTCTCTCTCTGTGTGGGCTGCCTTTGGGTATTTCAGTTTGTGTGGGCTGCCTTTGGGTATTTCAGTTTGTGTGGGCTGCCTTTGGGTATTTCAGTTTGTGTGGGCTGCCTTTGGGTATTTCAGTTTGTGTGGGCTTCCTCTGGGTATTTCAGTTTG
>JAODJU010000130.1:17897248-17912428 GCA_026776725.1 Gnathonemus echidnorhynchus | reverse complement strand
TCCATCCATCCATCCATCCATCCATCCATCCATCCATCCATCCATCCATCCATCCATCCATCCATCCATCCATCCACTTATCCAGAACTGCAGCCTACCCAGGAAACTCAGAGCACACGGCAGTGGAGGACTTAAGCATACAGGGGCAATTTAAAGTACTCAATTCAATAACAAGTTTTTTAATTGGGGGGAGCCAGAATTCCTATAGAAAAGGCACAAAACACAGGGAAAACACACACAATTGTAGTACATGAGAACTATAATTTACAATTGTGTGGCAACAGAGACAGAAAAAAATGTTTTTAGCTGAGGCACATATATATAAATCTAAAATGAGAACCCTCCTTTAACACTGTACTGTACAAATCAAAAGCATAAAAAGAAAATTTGCAAGGTCATAACATCTCAATAACAAAACACTTAACATTCAGCAAAATATAATACCAAAGGATGCATCCATCTATTTCTGCATCCCGTAAACGGTTATTCGGTACAGGATGGTGGGGGGGCTGGAGCTTATCCCATCGGGCACAGGGCACAAGGCGGGGGACTTCCTGGACACGACACCGGTCCTTTGCAGGACGCATGCACAGATTGACACGCTAGGGATGCCATTTTGCTAAACCGCATGTGGGACCATAGGAGGGAGTTTGTGCAACACGTCATGAGGGCAAGACTCAAACCTTCAACCCTGGCAGTTTAATGCCAGAATTCCACCCCAGGAACGCACAGCCGTGGCATGTACGTATGAATGGGTAGCACAGAGACAGGCAAGGCTGCACGGCGCCGGGTTATGTGCTGTTGCTGTGTGAAGAGGTCGAGGAACAGCTGCAGTGCTGTGCTACCCTTTCCCCAGGCGAGCTTACCCCACACAGGGAGCAGATGGACAGCCCCAGCACTCCAGTCACAGTGCCATTTGACTCCCTGCACACTGAAGCACCAGTATACTCCCAGCGCCGCCTCGAACAGCCTCCCTCCCCGAAGCCCAGATTTTCATCATGTAGCCTTTTAAAGTCAAAGTCTGGTTTGCAGCCAATGGCACTGGGCGCTGGCTCCTATTAGGCAGCCTAAAAGAGGAAGTACTCGGGCTCTAATTAGCGGATACGCTCCTCGGGCGCCGCTCACGCCCGTGGACGAGGAGCAAAAGGGGCCGCTTCCGTTTCCACCCCCGGCGGGGACCCGTTTGCTGGAAATACACCACAGGACAGTGATGAAACAGAGGGCAATCAGAGGCAACTGGGGACACCTGTGCGTTACACAACCAGGCTTTCATCAGATCTATTCCGTGGGAAGTCCTTCAATCTCACGATAAAATGGAAAAAAAAAAAAGATTAAATCTATCTCCTGTATAATTTTGTCTCCTCTGTTTTTTTCTTCGGAGAAATTCAAATCTCAATTAAAATGGTTACGGGTAATTTGGGTAATTTATGGCAATAGAATGGATGTAACATTAGCATATGCAGAACACTAGTAATTATAAACTAAGTGCTGACCGCTTTGGTCACTGAGCATAACCCTGAATTCCCACCGTCACAATGCTGCCCGTCATTGTACGACAATCCCACCTTCTGCCGACTTACGGCCAAGTAAATAGCGCTACAGCGAATATGGATTTGTTTTGCGTATATGAGAAATCTGAAATGAGTAAAAAATAATCATATGTCTGACGTCAAGGCAACATAATATGCCAAATAAAAACACAACGAGGGAATAAATTAGTAAGATGTAGAAAATTACAAGCCCGTCAGTAAGCTGTGATGTGGACGTAACCAACAAGAAGTGTGTGGCAGCCTTCGGAGGGGTGCTGAGATGGCTCAATTATCCCTCCTCCTCTCTTGTTCCCAGAAAAGGGGGCCATCACCAATTAGGCTCTCACCTCCCCTATTCTACTCTGTCTGCTGTCTGCCCCCCACCCAACCCCAATGATTATGGAAGGCATTAACCCTCATCAATATTTCATGGTACATGTTTCTACAACACAACTGCCCCTCCTGCTTCGGAAGCTGGGGAGGCAAATACAAGCGCCGACTTGGAGCCGGGGTCCGGCCACACTTCCAGAGGGCCTCGTCAGAGAGGGAAAAGGTCAGCATGAATTGTGCATGAGGTCTGGGGTGGACGTTTCCATGGAGATGGAGTAGGGGTCTAGCCTGGCCCCAGCTGGGCCCCTTTCCGACGGTACGAATCGGTTATGGAATTGGTGGAACTGGCTCACATATTTACCAGGAAATAAGATGCTCATTTCCTCACACCAATTTTTCTTCCTAAAAAACACTATCAATTTTGATAGCTGGTTAGGAAGAAAAACAGAAAATCGCCTGTCACAAGCGGAGAGCTCAACAATGGAAATATGGAGACACAACACACAAGCACAATGGACCTTCACTGCAGCAAGAAAAATGTAAGAGGATGCTATCTCAGCAGCTCCCTGCCATTTTTCAGCCATCTGACCAGTCAAATGGATGAGTTATGAGCACCAGAATATTAATCACCTTAAAGTTTTTCATGAATTCCTAAATAACACTTAAAAAAATAGTCCATCAGTTTTTGGAAATGCCACGTAGTTTTAGGAGCTGACACTGGTAAAGTGTGGGTGGTATGTGGCTCAGTGCATTACAGCGCCGCAAGGTCATAGGTTCAAATCCTGTAGTGGGCAGAGTGGTTTTACGGTTGGGCCTTTGAGCAAGGCCCTTAACCCCAACTGCTCTAAGGATTGTCTGACCTTGCTTTCTCAAAATCTATGTCACTTTGGATAAAAGGGTCTGCTAATTGAATAGATGTTGAGTTAAGTTTAAAATTTAATCTCTTGAGGGAAAGTGAAATATCAAAAAAATGCAGATGCAAACGCACAAGAGCAGCGACAAATTCACCTGACGCATATGTCGAAAACCTTATGTCTTATGCCGGCTCCATAAGCTTAAGTACAAAACATACATTGAATAAAGTTTCTTCCGGAAGATGAATTTTTAAACTTAGGATCCTTTGGTCAGCTTTACTCATGTCACTGGAAAATCCTACAATAAAAATATCGGCTATCTTTCAAAGCATTACTTGTGACTCGTGTGATCGGACCAAGAGGTCCCAACACACCAGGATAATAACAGACAGATAGAGAGCACGGGAAATTGGAAGCCTTCAAAAACAAGAAGACAATGAATCAGATATAGGGCACAGGGACTCAGCAGCACTGATAAAACCTGGCAGTTTCAGCAATTTTGCCATCTTATTCCAATCTCTGGCTGAACTAAAACGATGAACAGCCTGAAAAAGCACTACGTGTGGCGTATTTAGCTCAATATAACTAGCAGATCTTGTGTTGTAGACTCAGGGAGGTTTGTTACATGTGGTGAACCTAATAAAGATTCCAAGATAATAATGGAGCGATAAATTCTGTATTCGGTGCACAATAATAGCCAATTAATGAAAAAATGCGAAGTAAAATGCTGAATCCTACAGAATTGCTGAAATGCCTCGTGTCTGAATGGCAGAGGATAAATAGGCCCAGTGTCTATACTGTAACTTTTCTGTTTCTACTGTATAAGACCATTATTTTTGAAGTAACCTATATCTTTCACCTAGGCCAGGCCAGCAATTCATTTTAGAAAATATCATCAGTTATAAAATACACTGGACTCATACCGGCAAACTGTAATCAGAAAGAGTTTCTGTAAACGCACTGTAGTGTAACTTCAAACCTAACTGCAGTCCAATTACACAGGCGTCAGGCGCACTGCGCCCTTAAAGTCGGGGCAGCAGCTGCTGTATTGCGTTATTTCACATCAGCTTCTGTACACCCTACAGTGAAAGGCTGATGTTTCCAAAGTAACCATTATATAGACTGAACCCCAGAGTTATCATATACAGTACTTTCATGCCCTAGAAAATACAATGAGCACAGAAAGGATCAAAGACAACCTTATGTAAAAGAAGCAGTAATCATCATTTGTCTGAGCCAAAAGAAATTGTGCCTAGAATCACTTTGGACACTGAAAATTAGTTTAAGGCTCCTCTCCAAATAATATCCCACAATGGAGAGGAAATCACTGTTCGGTTTTACCAGGGAGATGACAGCTCTTCAGATTGGATTCATCACAATTTGGGCCTTTTCCTTTGCAGCTTCATCAGATGCACTTGTTCTCAGAACATCCTGCTTGTTACTTATTCATTGCAAAGCTGAGCTGCTCGGGGCTGAACTGGGCTCCCGATCTCTGAAGCGTAAATAATATATTTATTTTTCCTGTTTCTGGAACGCAGACCAGTGAAACCCAACCAGCAGCGTGTATTCTCTGCATATATGTTTTGTTTTTTTATAATTGGGTATTGAAAGTGGATGAATGGATGGACTGTGTCAATTCTGGCATGGGGATGTGAGTTTGTGTGTGTGTGTGTGTGTGTGTGAAGGGGGGGGGGGGGAGAATTACAGGCCAAAATTTGATTATTTCATACATTCATCCTTAGCTGCATCTTAGAAAAATCCTTGGTGCAAATTGGAAAGCAGTAGAAGTAGCATTTTAAATTTTGTTTCATGATTACTAATTTCCACTTTATGATTCCAAAGTGCATTTTTGCCCTCACATTCACCAGTCTTTATCTTTTCATTGCACTAATTAGAAACTAGAAAGTGTCAGAACCTTATTTTTTAATATAAGTATCTGTAATATCATGCCTAAATTATTATGCTGCCAGTCAAAGAGAAATATGTGGTGTTTGTACACAGGTATGGGTCTTTGCAGCAGGGTTAGAAATACACTGATGATTTGCTGAGCTTATCGAATTCCGCTTTTTACCAACCAATAAAATTCAGAGCCACAAGTCAAAAGGCACATTTTCTTTTCAAATTCATAGTTCAAAATGCGTAAGATGTTTCTGGATATGAAAGACTTTGCCTATAAAAATATGAGTCACGTATACCGTCTGTGTGGAATTCACATTAAAAAAAAATTCATGTAGACTCAGCTGGAAAGCCAGTGTTGATGTCAGCGATGTGAAATGCAGAATTTTCCCGTCCCTGTTAGAGATTCTTTGTGTCTGTGAGCGTGGTTCTCCAGAACAGCTACGAGCTGGTAGCAGCAGAAGGCCACAGCTCTGTGCCTCTCGTGGAGCTGCTTCCTGTCCCACCTGGGGCTGGGGAACATATGGCGTGACTGAAACAGACGGGTGCTTCTGCGGGAAGAAGTCACACCCCTTTCACTGCCTGACAAACTCAAAAAGCAGATCATGCATACATGGAAAGTGACCTCACAGGCTCCTTAATAATGATCCATAAATAAAATCTTGTCACTGTAACACGGATGGACTAGAACCAGGGGAGAATATCTGCAGTGATCTGCTTTAAATATTGCAGAAAATGCGGCCAGTTTGCATTGTCTGGTGGGACTCTCCTGGTGCACAGATGTATCAGTGTGGCCATTAGCTGCGTGGTATGTGTGCAGCCTGCTGAGAGGAAGCCCATCGACCTCTGACCCCTCATCTAGCACAATCCTGAGAAAGCACAGGTCCCGGCAGTGTAACAGTCCATTCAGAAAACAGGACTTTTAATGTTTTGGGGAGCTGCGTACAGTAGGAAGGTCCTGACAGTTTGTATCACAAAAACATACTTCTTTGTTATGAAGCTCATATAAATTTGATCTCAATGTATAAAGCAGGGCCCTGAGCAGCATATGCGGTTGGAAGGGAAAACATGACATATAGCTATTAAGTACATAACTTTAACTGTGCTAATCGGAAAATATTTTGAAAGTTTTCCAACTATTTGTCATGCATTTGAAAAATAGAGCCAAATGCTTTGATTAATTAAGCCACCCTCAAACAGATGTGCTCCAGAGAGGGGAGATCTACACAAACACATCAGAGAATGCAATTATCCAAATCTCATCCTGAAAGACAAATGAATATAATTTTACAATTGCAAAAGTGAGCTCTGCACCTGACATAGCAAACTCATAGCTTGAGGGCACTAATATCTACTTGTACTCTGGTTACCAGAGTGCAAAACTCTGTTCCTCTCGTAATTGTCACAGAGGAAGATGTGCAATTATTTAAAGACTATATCAGTTTTTTATGGCAGCTTGGCAAAAAGTACATATATGCATAACTAATAAACTGCGGTGAAAAAGGCAAACAGAAAACAAACAAGTACGGGGTGTAAAATGATGAAAATGGGCGAAAAACAAAAATCAAACAACTTGGGGCCTTTAAATTTCAAACTTTTCACTGAAATCACGAGAAAATAAGCTGTCAAAAGAAACATTATATTTTGACATCTTTTTAACCCACAATACTAGCACACAAATCATCTCATTTGCTTCCATTTGCTTCCCAAATCTAGTGAATCAAACTCACCAAGGCAACTGTTAAATCAAAGTGGCGAGTTTGTGTTCTCTGGAGATCAGTCTATCAGATTCAAAAGCCACAAATCATTTGGTTAAACAGAAAATGGGCAAAGAGATCAAATGATCGAGCACATGGGAAGATATTTGAAAACACATTCATTCGTTTCTTTGCTTGATATTCTTATTATTATGATTATTGATTGTTATTATAATGATCATGATGTAGAGGATATTGTAGAATAGGATATAAACACTATACATACAGAATTAATCCTACCCTCTATTCTAACATTTTATAAGGCTTATACTATCCTGCATTCTTTACAGAAATGAAATCCAAAAGTTATCAATAGCCTTGTCTGTTTAAAGCATTTTACATCAAGCAATAAAGAATAAAAACTTCAAGCTCAAAACACTCTGTCCACCTCCATACATATTATATGGTCCGTAATGCAGTTCTGTCCAAGAAGGGCTGCTCACAGCTAAAAGTCTCATTTTTTATACTTGCGTGTTCAGCCACATGCAGTCCAGGCCCAGAAAAGCACAGCATCAGAGTGTATGGGAGGGTTTAAATGTGTCTGAAGTGTTGTTGGTTGCAAGATAGAAGAAGACAAGCTCTTTGGATATTTTTTTTTTTGTTTTTAGTATTATTTATGTTGTCTCAGTGGGATTTGCCTCAGCTTCCAGTTTTGAGTACAATGACGAACTGGCTCCTTCGAGTTGCTGCTTGTTGCAAACAGATCATTTGTGGGTTTCAGGCTGGAGCTATGAGAAATGGCCTGAAACATTACAGCCCACACGGCTGACGGGCTGCTCTCCTTGGAGCTGGCGCTCAGGGTCAGCCCTAGGAATTCCATCTGTCTGCACACCAAACCCTCACTAGAGCAGCCTGCTCCAACGCCCATGAGATACACATTGCTCATGCGGTGCAGCCTTTCCTTCCCCCCTTCCTTTCCAGGGTTAAGATAAGAATTCAATAAAAGGAGTTACTGTAAGCGTTCCATCCGATTCCGCAGCATTTCGACGGCCTACCTTGTCTACTTTGGACGTGACAGTCGCTTTCATTATGCAGATGAGGCTGATCTGGGCCACTTCTCTGCAACGCACCCATGTCTGCATACAAAACAGACTCTCTAACCACCCACTAACAATTAGACACTCTAGGGCTGTTTTTATTAAACCAGCAGGGCTCCATCCTCCATAGTTTTCTGGTGGTCATTAGTTTATTTATGAAAGGGTCCATTAGTAGATCTGCATCAAAATTAAAGAAGGTAATTCCTAAATAAGGCCATGCAGAACAAAGAAATCAGAGGACGGGCTTCCTTCCAAATGAAATAAGATGCCTAAACACTGTTTCTTAAACTTTATATCTCTAAAATCATTATTATTAGACCCTTATTTTTTTGACAGTGTTCACACGCTTCAAAATTTTAAATAAAACCGCTAGGTTATTGTGAATTACAATTAGCTTTTCAAATTAAGCGTTCAAACCTCCAGAGATTTACAGCTGTGGCAATTCCAGACCGATAAACTCCTTGAAATGATCCTTCCAACCACTAGGTGGTGTCTGTGAGCCCAGAGACAAGGAGGTTATAAAAAGTATCGACTCAGATTGACAGGCATTATTGCCAAGACAGTGAAAATGAGATAGTGAAGCAGCATTCCATGTCTTAACAAATTTGGTCTTACTGCTCCAAATACACTAGAGAAACCCATAAATATAGGACAAGAATTGGTGCTGGAACATCCTTTCATTCACTTAACATAATTTATGCAGCCATTAATTTATTATCGTACAAACTGCATAACCGTTCTGAGACGTAAATCAAACTGGCTACCCAGCGTACAGTACACTGGAAAGGTTTACTTTTAGGAAAGGTTCAGATGGACCAAGTAGACAGAGGGTAGCAGAATATTTGGGGCCTTTCTATCATCCTGTTAAGGATCTTAAAAGCAAGCTGCAACCCAAAGTGCATTAACTGAGCTTTTCCAAAAAAGCACAGAAGTTACAGCTATTAAACTGAGATGCACTGCAAATCATCAGGTGATCAAAAGGCAGACTACTCCCCAAAATGCTGAGTCATTTGCGTCCTTATAATATACTTGTATCTGGTACTTGGTATTTGTTCTGTGAATACTCACAAAAAGACGTGACACAATTACTCATTCCAAATCGAATTCGTATGCATACTTAAAAATACTGATGTGTACAACTGTGTAAGCGACAAATAAAACTTTGATTGATTGATTGACACATCATGTTTGAGATGCATCATGTTTGCTTACCTAACACCATGAAGCATTCGTATTAACTTTGCCATTTTATCTCTCTCAAAAGCATACAAAGGAAGCTAACAAAGAAAATGTTATAAAACGTCAATCACAAACGAAAAAGATGCATCGTAGCCCACTGACAGATCCGTACATGGATATTTTTGAATTTTTTTTTTAGGTCTACTATCTTCTTGAATAACTCACACACACACTGTGCCACATACCCAGATAAACAATGATGTTTACTTTACATAAAAGCATCTTCTCTACCATTCTTGCACAGACACCCATAAATATAGTTTTAGACTACTTATTTTAGACAAAAAAACAATGACTTCCATGCTATTCTTTTTAATAAAAAATTTAAACAGTGACCTGTTATGAAAAGAGAGCTTGCCGCGGACAGCTGGTAATCCCCTAACCCAATGGCTGTTTCAGAAATACACACTTAAATGCTATTAAGAGGCACCTTCTTTCTGGCTTGAGGAACTGGGACATGCTAGTTAATGCAGCGGGGATTTGTCTTTCCAGAGCTTTGCTGCTTGAGTGGAATCTCACAAAGACTATAAAATATCAGCTGACACATTTTCCACGTTTAAGATACATTAACATCTATCATGAGCACACAGAGGTCCCCAGAGTGGCTACTAGTGGTATTAACAGGTAATTTACTCCGAGCTATTCGTCATTACGATGTTGGTTACGTGGTGTTCCTATAAACCATTTTCAGCAACAGTGAGCAGACTGTCTCGTGACATAACACCCACGGGCTTATCCAGATGCCTGAAATGAAAGCCACACCTCTCAGGTAGAAAAGTCTGTAAAGACATCTGTCAGTCAATCTGTAGTAACCAGTTAACATAAATCTCCCACAATTTCCAGCACCTACTTATTGACTTCCAGTCTCTTCACCAGAGCATTTGAGGTGATCATCTTGAACAGCATTGACATCCAGTGCTGACTTCTGCTGTCACACGCTGGGAAGCGCACAGCGATGACGCATGCCAGAAAATGTCCAAACATGCTAAATTTGTTTCTTCACTTTTGAATAAATTAGCAGTACTAACTTAATCTTGAATCTTACATAAGAGTTATGCATTATGTTAACAAGCCTTGTAAGTGTGAAAAAAAGAAAATTTCTCTGAAAATTTTAAGTGGGTGTCTGCGCTTGCATATTAAAAGTTTGTTCTAATAGCATGACAAGCCACTCGACAAAGCACGTTCTGAGGTCCTCTGCAAGGTTTTGCAACACTTAGAGGTTTTGCATGCACACTCTGCATAGCCATGACCACAAAGCACCCGTTTACACCTTCTTCACATCACAGTATCGCTCCATCCTAAGGACCCATAAGATGACAGAGATTTTCAGCTCTATTGTGCAAAATCTGTGACATGAAAAGATTTAATTAAGATAGCAGACTTGCTGTGATTAATTCTGCTCCTCTAAGGGGCGAGAGTCTTGCTGTCAAGAACACAGCAAGAATTGAATTAATTACAGGAGGAACTTTTTTGGAAAGGGAATGAAACAGGGAACACCCAGCCTCAACACCACATCACGGTATCAAATCTTGTCTTACTTCAAATGTTGAGATTTCGTGATGCAGCTCACGGGACACAGCGTACTCCTCGTTTGAATTCTGCCTCTGTTGTGTGTGTGTGTGTGTGTGTGTGTGTGTGAATTTCAGATAATATTCCAGCTTCAGGTGTGTTTTCTCGCCAGTCTGAAGACAAACACTTAGGATAATTTGTGTCTCCAAATTGGCCACAGAGCATTTCACTGCGTGTGTCCTGTGACGGACTGGCATCCCATCCAGGGTGTACCCCTGTCCTGGGCTCGGCTCTGCCTGGGACAGGCTCCATGGCAGTAAAGAGGTGGCTAATTCAGGTCCAGAGAGAAAAATCCAGACCAAGATTTTGTCTCAACCAACCAGTTGACTATAAAGAGTCACAGTCACTGAGTACTCAACTGGTTGGTTGAAACAAAATCCCTGTGTAGACTTTTACTCTCTGGACCTGAATTACCAAACTCTGGTTAAAAGATGCATGACATTGTATGGGGTTCAGATTTTACAAAATAAATAAATTGAAAAAAAAAAAGTACAAAAAAATAATTTTGGCATTTTTGCATTAAAAAACTAGTTTCCCCAAAGTTCTTCCACTGTGCTGCACTGCATCACCAAGGTAACCACTGGCTTTGCCAAATGCACTGCTCATTACTCCTCAGGTGGCTCTTCATTCAAGCCTCTCACTACAAGGAAAGTTTAATCACTCAGATTCCCCAGGTCTTAATAATATACTCCTTCAGCTGACAAGCATATTACTGCTAGAATTATACCAACATGGGTCGAGAGAAACCCTTAAAACAGCCACCATTTGCGGTTTGCAGAGTGCCGTTCAGCTCCAGCAATTACCTTTAATCAACAGAAGAGTTTATTTCTTTTTAAAGCTGAATAGTGGAATGAATAAGCAGGACCTAACAGTGCCTTGGTTAAAGAACACTTTAAAAAATCCCCTAAAAATTAAGGAGACCTATTTTGCTTTCTAAATCCATATATAGAAATTGGTCTGCTTAACATTCAGGAATATACCCCGCATAGGGAATATAATTCTACAGAAAAAATATCAAAAGCTTGCTTCCTCTCAAGGTAAGACTGAACTTTAATCTGTAATATACACAGCAGCTGCTCAATGCCTGATGTCGTTAAAAGACAGACATTTCTGATTGGTTATGAGGGACACAGCATGATCACATGATCTACTTTAGACTGAAAATCAACTAACTTCAGACATTTTTGCATGTATTGGTTGTTAAATGACTGCAGGCAAAGTGAAATTTGATGGACGTCCACAAAGTTCAAATTTATTCTGACCAGTTTATATTCTCTGTGAAGCAGATGTTCGTATGTCGTGTGGTAAACATACATGACAGAGAAGCTAAACGTGTGGGAGAGCATCGTGAGTATAAACGTAAAACTGGAATATATTCATGTTATAAACATCAGCCATACATGCATAAGCCTTAGTGCAGAGCAATACTTTATAATCATACTTTATAATACAGAGCCATACTTTATAATCTCTATTACTGGAAGATTAAGGGTGTTTTCACATATAGTCCTCTTTAAAGGAACTGAACTCAGACCTCTAGAAGTGGTCCAAAAAGTGGACCAACAGAAAGGGGACTCAGTTCTTTTTGTGTTCACAATGCGAGTTCATTTGAAAGGGGACTCAGTTCTCTTTCTGGTTTACTTTAGCTCAGAGGGGCCTCAGTCCTTTTTCTGTTCATACTTCAAGTTCTTATGGAGCTCTCAGACCTTTACTGCTTTGGATCCTGGGTAGTTTTCACTATGTGTGTTGTAGATAGGTAATGTTTTATGTTTTCTTCGTTCCAAATGTCAAGAAATGCCGTAGTCTCCTCCTCTGACCAAACTATTCCGCGTCCCACACTTACAGCCATTATTTTTGCTTGTTTCCTGGGACTGTACCACGTGACCTGTCTACGGCAAAGCTAAAGGGTAAAAATTGTTGAAGCAAGCCAGGACTGCTTTGTGTTCATAATGCACAAGTTAAACGAACCGTGACGCGGACTAAAAGCGAACCGGACTGAAACTACCTCCTGATATGGTCTCAGTTTGGTTCATTTCAAAGGGTTCTGAGTTTGTTTTTCATGTTCACATATATGTAAAAAATGCTGACTAATCGATCTGAGTTCACATTAAAGCAGGGGTCTCAAACTGCAGTCCTGGGGGGCCGGAGCCCTGTGTATCTTAGTTCTTTCCCTGTTCCATCACAAATGGTTCAGCTCAAGAGCTGTGCTAAAATTAGCACAGGGAGATGAATCTGCTGTGTTAAATGAGGGTGAACCGAAAACTGTGTAGGGCTGCGGCCCCCCAGGACTGGAGTCTGACACCCCTGCTTTAAAGGATGAAATGGACCAAGTGTGAAAACACCCTCAAATATTTTCATCACGGATCTAACAAGCATCTAACCTCCAGTGCGCAGAGTAAGATTGTGAGTGAACCTGAGCCCCCTTAGTTTGTGAAGACTTCCTTCTACCAGAGTGGAAGCGATATTCGGAACAGTCTAGAACAGGAGGTTCTGCCCACTTAGGGGAGGTTAGGCAGCATGCGAAGAGTGATCACAGGGGTTCAGTGGGAGGGCACTGGAGTCCTGAATTGCAAAGTATTAAAACTAGACAGAAGGCAGCATTCTGAAGATTTGGGATCCAAGCAACATTATGGCCAAGAATTGGCTACTATGGTGCAGTAACCTAGCAGGTACTGAGACTGACGGCTCCTTTTTCACCAAGACTGTGGCATTATGTTGTGTGGCACAAAATGATTAAACATCAGACAGAGGAAAAACAAGAGTTTCTTACCCTCCATTAAACTATAATTTATGCTCTAAATGATGTTCTAAATGATTTACACAAACATGCGTGCTTATGCAGTATGATATAAAATACTATGTAAGGATTATATATAAATGGTAGCTTTACTTCTTGAAAATGTTTCGCGCAGTTAATTAAACTCAAAATCCTTTTGAACTTTCAGCCCTCCAATGACATAATCTGGCAGATTTCTGACGTAAAACAACAGGCTAATTTGGAACAATTGCTATTATATCTCAGCACGACAAGTAATAATTATTGGGGATGGCATGGTATCAGACTTCAAATGGGAGCAAGATGATAATTAGGGAGAGCTTTGTTGCTCTGTCAGTTTTCAGCCAGTGATTAGGTGGCTTTTATTCGGAGGGATTTGGCTGCTGACTGTAGTCACACGTCCTACATTGTAAAGTTGCCGTCCAGTAGGATAGAGAATAAATCACGAGCTTCAAAAACCTCTTCAATATCCTGCTATTTTAAAAGCCTATTATATTATGTTGTATTAAACACCACAATAGTCCTTGTGTCCTACCACAGTGATTTCAGAAACAGCAGAATCATACTCCATTGTTGGAAGACGTAGCCTGTGCCTTTTAGATTTCAAATAACATCTGCAAAAAACGGCATTCTCTCTGCAGCTGCCCATTATAATATCAGACACATTATACAAGATGAAAACACCTGTTAGATACAGATCACGGAGTACATGTGCTTACCTATATAGTCTTTATGTTCAAAGAAAAATAAAGAGAATAGGACCAGACAATTACAGACAGATTTAAATAATAGAGAACATTAAACATATTTGTAAGGAAATACATACATTAGTACATAGTATTGAAAATAATAGCGCTATTACGTTGAAAATGGTTATATATCGTGCAGTTCCAGAACTTGAGAGTTATGAAGTGTGCTCTTCCACTTTTTAATTACTTACTGTTAGTACTGGGTCACAGCTTGGACACCTTACCTGGCTAATTGACAGCTAACTGCAAAATCTGCGAGTCTCAGCCCTATTCTACGTAAACCATTATGACTGAACTGGAAGCCTGTTCTGTGTGGCTTCTGGCTCTGGGTTGCCTGTCATAGTGCATTTCTGTGACAGCAGCCATTCTGGCGCTTCCTCTTGCTGGAATAAAAAAGACCAAATTGGAAAGAGAACACACCATGCTGTGGATTGCCATAGACCACTGTTTCCCGATCCGGTCATCGGGGACCAAAAAATGTGGGTAAGGGAGCAAAAACCTAGACAGTCTGGCAGGGAGCTGGGAGGGAGCAAAAATGTGGACAGTCTGGTAGGGAGCTGGGAGGGAGCAAAAATGTGGACAGTCTGGTAGGGAGCTGGGAGGGGGCAAAAATGTGGACAGTCTGGTAGGGAGCTGGGAGGGGGCAAAAATGTGGACAGTCTGGCAGGGAGCTGGGAGGGAGCAAAAACCTGGACAGTCTGGCAGGGAGGTGGGAGGGAGCAAAAGTGTGGACTGTCTGGCAGGGAGGTGGGAGGGAGCAAAAGTGTGGACAGTCTGTGTGTCCTTGAGGACTGGACTGGGAAACACTCCCATAGACTGAAAAACACAGCCTGTGATTAAAACATCTAATGAATTTAAACCTGCTGAATGGCTGAATAGTTCACAATAGACTCTGTTCTTAATTTGCTAATTCAAGTGACATAAAGTCACTAAAATACATACAAGGCCAAAGGACTCTCAGTCAAATAACGAGGCTTTCAAGCCCTCTATGCAGGAAAGCTTGTCCTTCTCAGCCAAATAGCAGTCATATCGCTGTACCATAGATCAGAAAGTAAACAAGCAAATGAACTGATAAGCAGCCTTTGGCGCAATAAAAAAGAAAAATTCTCCCCAGTAACTGTCTTGCTGTCAGAGTATTTACAAACATGACTGTGGGGCACTCCTGTCCTAAGGACACCTTCCCATTCAGACAGTACCATGAGTGTGGGGCTCTCCTGTCCTAAGGACACCTTCCCATTCAGACAGTACCATGACTGTGGGTCTCTCCTGTCCTAAGGACACCTTCCCATTCAGACAGTACCATGACTGTGGGGCTCTCCTGTCCTAAGGACACCTTCCCATTCAGACAGTACCATGACTGTGGGGCTCTCCTGTCCTAAGGACACCTTCCCATTCAGACAGTACCATGAGTGTGGGGCTCTCCTGTCCTAAGGACACCTTCCCA
>JAODJU010000130.1:17873021-17890675 GCA_026776725.1 Gnathonemus echidnorhynchus | reverse complement strand
ATGATGAGAAGAAAAGTATCGTATATACTACTTAGTTCCACATTTCTTTAGAATATAGATCCAGGTCAAAAAACACACAGATAAACACACACACACACACACACACGCTTCAGCAAACATACGGCCACCATGTGTGATGAGGCTGTGCTGCCCAGGATGATGAATATCTCAGCGTTCTCCTGCCTCCCATCAGAGGCTATTAATCTCTTTGGGCAGAGAGTTCTGTCTACAGGTCTGACCTCGTGGAATTACGTCCATTTGCAGCCGCATGAAGGTGTCATTAGGGGCTCGGCCAGCCCGGTATGTGGGAAAGCCTCACCAGAGACCACACACAGCTGAATGGCAGGGCCATTAATTTACATCAAGCTGGCAAGAAGCGCCGGACACAGCAACCCGTCGTAATTGCATCTCGCCTCGAGGTCACAGGGACCAAACTGAAGCATGCAGCTATACTGCCGCGACTCCATGTTAGGGTGAAGGACGGTGGAGCCGCCATGATGGAACGCCGTCCCTGTCTGACCAGACTGTCCTGTTCGCAGCAAGGAAAACCATCTCTACGTCTCTCAAGGTGACGAGCCTGCGGCAATCTCTAACGAGGTAAAGACATGCAAAAGGACCTGACCACACAGTGAAAAAACATCAAAACATATAACACCAAGTGAAATCAGAAGAATAAAAAATCTGTTATTACCCAGACTAGGGTCGCTGGCGATTATCCAAAAGCAATACAACAAAAAAAAGACATCAACGATTACATAATGCAAAAAAGATGGTGCTGGCATTGAACATGTGCATGTATGTACTGTATATAAGGGCAGAAAACGAAAACACAGTAATTTCCTCGCACAACAAACTCTGCACGGAATAACACTCTAATCCCAGAACCTTGCAAACAGTAATAATAACAACAGACTGTACAAACAGCAACCAGAAATGGTAACCAACAATTACATCAATCAGAAATGGAGCACAGATATTGCACCTCGAGGTCACATCAATCATCCTCTAAAAAACAATCACCAGGCCACGAGACAACAGACATCGGCGCAACTAATACAATCAAAGGTCATAACAAATAAGATCAAGTCACACACCATTGTCACAGAACAAACCTCACCAACAGAAGCCTCCACCAAAGTATCTATTTTAAGGTCAGTTTGTGGCAGAGGAATCAAACGAAGGTGATACAAATCAGACTTCCTTTTTTCATCAGACAAGCCTTGTAAACGTGGTAAAAAAAATCTCTGTGGTATTCTAAGACGTGGGTAATTATATATGCATTATTTCAGCATGCAGATATATTGAAAGATAACTCCAGATATTGGATACACTCCAGAACAGTCAGACTATCGTAAAAGAATATGTCTCTCACACATATGATTGCACCTGTTCAGCCCACGAAGTCAGCTGTGCCAAATAAATTTGTGCAAACTGACACAAAATGACTCACCCCAAGGCAATGCATGAAAGATTTCTTGCTTGTTTACCCTGTAGGGCTTCCATGCACTGTGGATAAGTGATCAGCAGGATTTTATTGGCCAATAACCTTCTTACAATTAGGATATGGACGACAATACTCCTACATCAATTTAGCAAGAGTAACAAGCTTTTTGTTTCACATTTCCAAAAGGGTAATAGCTATGTCTTATCAGATCTGTTTTCCAGTTTTACTTCTTCAAGTAAATAACCAAAGCATCAAATAGAAAATGGTCGTAAAGCAAGGGGAGACAGATTTAAGGGCATCTCTTTACAAGCGTCATAAAGTAGCAAGTGAGCTTGCATTTCTGTAGATTTTTCCCTGCGAGCTAAATAGTTTCAAGCTTTTCAGAGTAGGGAAAACAGGCGACTGCAAATATTTCTGCATCACCTCCAGTCAATCACAGTGCACATCTGCGAGGGAGACACAGTCTGTTTGTGGGGAGGGATTCGGCCTTCCTCATCTGACAGATCAAAAAGAAAACAGTTTGGTGCTGTACAGAGATTAAAAGGCAAAGTTAAAGAAAAAAAAAATGGATCTCAGTTGATAATAAAGCCAGGTCTTTGAACTTGGAAAGCACCAGAAAAAAATTAACATAAAATTTATCTGGCTGCTTGGAAGACAGGCAGCACAGAAAGAAGAAAAGCCATCAACACTAGGATGACATCACACAGTAGTATGGTGTGAACCAAAAGGCACAATCCAATGCTCTAACCCCAATATAGCAATTAACAGGGCTAGCCTAACCGTCCTTTTTTACGGTTCACCATCAAAACAAGCAAAATCCCCAAACCTTACAGGCAATTACTATGTGAGGAAGCAGAGCAAGAGGAGAGCTTCACATAACTCTGAATACCATCGCTGTGTCTGGAGATCATTACTGTTTGGGAAGATGAAATATACGAAAGATACTTGTCCAGTATTTTCCTCCAAATACAGCGGTCTGAATCTGTACAAAGAGCATGCAAGCTGTAGGTAGATCTCTGACAGGCCGGACGGTGACACACAGGTGTGACTGGCTGGGGGCGACCTTATCCCCCGGAGACAGTCAGCACAAGGTGTGATTCACGCAGAGATGGACAGCTGCACTGGCATCCTAAGCTGAGACCCGGCTCAAGGTGAACGATCCGCACGTCCACATTAACTGGCAGAGCACCAGTCCCCCCCCAGACAGAGCAGCCACCTGACAGGACACGTTCTTCATAAAACATTCACCGTCACCCCTCTACGTCTCCAGCCACCGTCCGGTCTGGCATTGCAGAACCGGTGTGAGTTTCCCCAGGGGTATAATGCAGACTGGGTTTCTCCACCTCGGTGCTGAAACAGGTCCAGTCGTCAGGTTCTGCTACAGCGATGGAGTCAGCAAATCAATTAATTAATATATTACAGAACCTCTGGAAAAATATATAGAAATCCAAGCAGTGTAACAAAGAAGGGTGAGATATCTGGGAGCAGTAATGGGATTGGGGAGAGGGGACGATGGCTTGGAGGACCGTGTAGCGGCGGAGCAGGAGATCATTACGGCTCCAACACACACACACACACACACAGCCTAATTAATAAATAAAATTTGCAATCGTATTTCTGGCACAACCTAACAACTCTGCCTGGCAACTAACCAAAGAGTCTCATTACCAACATTACTCCATATTACTCCACATTACTCCACAGACCCAATTCTTCAAAAAAGAAGGATGTTCATTGGAACATTCGAGACTTAAGCACCACCTGCTTTCCATGATAAGTATTTTGGACAGATACAGTACATCCCAAGACTCCTATTTGGCAACCCACTGTACATCAAAACTAAGCACTTTCAACAGCTATTAAATACTCGTCTATTGTACTATTAATTTTTAGCAGTATGGCAAGGTAACGACGCAGACTCACATGCAGACTCTTACACAATCGGACACAGAAAATACAAACGCTCTTTAACCAAAGTTTTGGACACATTTTACGTGAACCTAGTTCACCCATTAAGGCCGAAAGTGACATGTTATTAGATACAGCATTCTATTCATTTGCATTTGCGCTAATGAGCTAAGTCGCTGTCTCTATGCTCTCCTCCCTGTCAGGGCTGATCTCAGATGGAGGAAACAACAGGGAATATTAATTGCCACACAGTGGTTGCCATTTAACAGTCTTCTGAAAGTCAAGGATTTCAATAATTCATGTCAGCGATCATAGGCCTCCTGCAAGCTCTCTTTTCACTACTGCTTTGGTTTCTTTTTTAAGCACCTTAATTTTCCAAGGAAAGAACAGCTTCAGAGCTCCTGCCAAAGATGACAGACACACTGCTTTTCTGAAAAAGAAAAAAAAATGCACGATGACCAAGGTTCTGGAGATGAACCAAGTTCTCGTAATAATTCTCAAGCAGTGGTAACGTCAATCAAAGCAGAGGCAGCAATTCAACATCTTATATTGTTCCAGACTTAAAGTTGGGAAATGTCAAGAATGAACTGTCACAACTGCACACACATACACGCAAAGAAAAGTTTGCTAGACTTACACACTCACCTTAGCATTTCAAAGCACTTAAAGTTTCCAGGGGTCTTTCATGCACTCTAAAGGAAGCCTTTCAAAGGTCACGCACCTCAAGTCACTGCCATAAATGGCTCAAAAAGATGGTGATTGCTTCAGGATAAATAGCTATAGCCTCATCACAGCATAAAGAGGGAAATGTATTGCATACAGAGACTAATAGTGAAGTCAATAATATTGACAAACTATCTGGATTTCACTCTACAACAGAAAGCCTCATTGAAAAGTAACATTTAAATTAAACTGATTCTGTGGATTACTCACAAAATGTCAATAACTGTATTTCAGTACGTATATCATCAAGGTAAAGCTATACAATTTGATTCTTCATATATGGTTTGCATTCATCATTTCTTTCAGCTTTGGACTTCTGCTCTTCAGACATCTCATGATGAAATGCACTGCCACTCTGCCATTGAGTGGTACTTCTTCTGTCACCAGAAGCCCCCTCGCTTTTGGATGATGCTCCACGATAACAAGGATGTCTTTTAGACATGACAGTGACAACGTCCATCAAACTGGCATGAGTCAATCCATGAATGAAACAAACGATTATGAATTGTTTCAGCATAAACGACAGTGACGAATTACAGAGACTGTTAGGAGGAAGGAAGGATACAATCATCCACATGCATTAGCCCCCATCAGAAAAGGCAATGCAGGGAAAGCGAAATGGAAATGAAATCCACTGGGCCGTGAAGTCACTGACTGTCCAGATGACACTGGGATGAGGAGAGTCTATTAATAGAGCTGGGCTCCAAAAGCAGGGGAGTACCTGCATTGACCAAGCAGAAACGTCTCGGCAGCCTTTATGACCCCCTCCTGACCTTGAATGTGCTCTTTAACTGGGCCACCAGGGGGCAGCTGCAAAGCAGACATCTCAATGAGTCACACTGGCTAAGATTTCGATCTATGGGCTTGGCAGCTATTGATCCTAGACATCATAGGGGGTGAGAGCTGGATTTCAGTAGGAATGTGATAAGCATCATGTTGTAGTTAAGCACTCTACTCAACCTATCTCCACTTACAAACTGTATTATTTAATGATATCATTATTATTATTTATGAATTTGTTTGTTTGTTTGTTTTCAATCATTCATTGTATTGTATTCATTCATTCTTCATTCATTCTATACCGCTTGTCCCAGGCAGGGGGTCTGAAGTCTATCAGGGAAATAATGGCTGTGAGATTGGGAATAAACCAGGATGGGAGAGCAACCCATTACAAGGTGCTCACACACACACACACACACACACACACACGCACATGTAGGGTAAACATATCCTTATGGGGACCGCTCATTCATTTCAATGGGAAAAATGCTAATCCCAACAATGACGACCTTATCCCCTACCCAGCTCTAACCTTAACCATAAGTAACCAAACAAAATACAAGACTTGTAGCATTTTTAGTTTTTTGATTGCAGTTACAGATCTTAATAAAATTGAGTTTCGCCTTGTGGGGATCAAAATAATCATCCCCACAACGTTATGATAGGTTATTTTTTTATCACATTTTGTTCCTACAATGCAATATATACATAACCTACACACACACACACACACACATACGAGTAATACTAGAAGTAGTAGGAATACCAGGAGTAGCATTATGTAGTATTATGATTACTGTTTTTTTTTTATTTAAATTGCCTACACCATATAAAATATTTCAATTCCTTATACCATGTAATTTATATATGAATTGCACTGAATTTCTTAATTGTAATAAACTGAAATGGGAAAAAAATAGAACACACAGAAGACAGCAACACAAATGCTGACTACAGTATCTTGAAGGACATGGAGACAGGACTGCAAAGAAGACAGGGGATTCCTAGAAGGAGCAGAGGAAAACCGAGAGGGAGATCGGTGAGGAGATCAAGACGAGTGCAGAGCCAAGAGAGAGGGGAAATAACGAGATGGAGGAAAAGAAACGGGAAGGACTGAGAGAAAAACACAGCGGAAGAAGAGACAGACGACAGTGAGTGAGTGTGCAGGAGATGGTGGAGGACAGGCTGAAGGATGAGATGGAACGAAGAAAAGAGAGGGAGGGAGAGAGCAGAGAGATGAGAAAATGAGACAGAAGGTGAAGTGAGAGAGAAAAGACTTAATGAAAGGAGAGGGAGTACTGAGCCGGGGGGGGGAGGAGTCTCTCTGCCATGTAGGGACACCCCCACTCACCGCTAGAAAGAGCCAGAATGATGTGATATCATGAGCTACTGTGGGGTGTGAAGAAACACAGCTGTGGAAAAAATTAAGAGACCACAGCGACATTTTCAGTTTCACACATTTGTCTGTATAACATTTTTTTGCAAACTCCAGCCTGGTCCTTCCCTCCTTCCCGTTAATGAAGCTCTTCTTCCCTGTTTTATGAGTCTTCAGTCCTGCTTCTAGGCCTGATAAGAACTGTCCTAGCAGTGCACTTCACACCTGCATTCAATGTGTCCCATTCCTTTTGAAGGTCACTTGAGGTCATCCTCTGATTTATGAGACACTGTCAGATATGTTGACGGTCATTAGAAAGTTGCTTCTGCCCTTTACCTGGCTGGTTTTTGGTCATTGCCAGTGTCTCCTGCTTCACCTTGTTCTTGTGTCCTGCTGTCTTAGAACCCTTGAGCTTGGAAGCAGCCTGCTGCTCAGTTTAGCCTTCTGCCAGCAGATCCAGGATTAAACCAGGATTTACAAATGGAGGTTTTGAAAAAATATAGAGTGCTCTCAAGTTGTTCCAGAGCTGCATATATCTGGCCACTCACAAACACAGAAAACATACTTCCCAAGGCCGTATCTCAGTTTTATAGTTTCAGAGAGACTCTACCTGGACAACTGCATCTTCGACAAATTTAAACAACGAACTGGCACTGCAAAGCATTTTAGCTGTAGCTAATCAGCAAGCATAGAAATAAGCCTGAGATGCAGCAGTTTGAACTAGAAAACGAGACCACTGCAGATTACTGAAAGCAATAAATTAACAAATTAATTCATGACAACAAATCATATTTTGTAGAAATTTTACAGTTCAAAACAATCCACTTGATATTCGCCAGTCACTGAATCAGGTGGGCAGTAAGCTAAGGAAAATGGTTTTCCCCCTTGGATTCTTCTGCACTCTCTCTTTATTGTAAACATCACACTGAGGTGTTTGAGTACAAACAAATTACAAATTAGGTTTGGCTTCCAGTCCATGAGTTGACTTCTTCGTTATGTTGCTTTCTAGCTTTGCATTACATTACTTTTATTTATTTACCAGACTCTTTCATCCAAAGCAACATAGATTGTTTTTCCATTGCTACCAGGAACTGAGCTGTACTGCAAACTGACACGTTTCCTTTGTAAATTATGCGAGCCGTACTCAAGCTGTACTCAAGCCATACTCAAGCCGTACTCAAGCCATACTCTAGCCGTACCCGAAAATGACACGGCCATACTAGCAGGGCCAAAAGCGCAAACAATCTGAGCTGATTGTGTCAGCACCTTTTGTTTGGTCAAAATGCAAGAAAATATTGGTCTGTTGTGCCCAGATTATCTGAAGGAAGACGGGTATATTCTATGTATTACTCATTATTAGTAGTATCACCCATCACAATGTCCCGGTGCATTCCCGATAACTCAAACTTGAAAATGTTCAATCTCCTACGTAAAAAGGTACCACACAGAATGGATTTGTAATATAAATTTATGCAAGCGAGTGCTAATTCCACTAGTGTTTGATGCTAACATAACGCAGTGATTCTCACAGACTTGCTAGAGAAAAGTAGCACATAGTAAACCGTGATATACACAGATGAACAGTAAATAAGCGTCCCTTCGGTTTTATGTCATGCTGCTCTCCAAACCAGGCAAAGCCTTTAAAGAGCCAACCCTTCTAAATGAAGCTTGCTTTGTATGGTCAAAACTTAAATGAAAGGTAGATTGCCAAGAGGTACAATAACTAATAAGTCATGTTTAGAATGAATCCCACATAGTTCCTTCACTTAGCTATATAAACAATTATGACTGGCTTTACGTAATAACTGAGAATTGCACATGCCTGAAACCAACGTGAAACAGACACTTAATGAAAAATTTCAAAGTTGTCTGGCAAATCTGTCCAGTGAAGGAGCCCAATTAAATGCCATGGGGTGGCATTGGTGGTGATGCAACAGCACACCAACAGCTTGTGACATATGCAAAGGGTCATCAAAAAAAGACCTGCCCAAGCACTTCTTCAGCATGTAAGCCTTCTCCAGACATTTCACACCACTATACCAATCAGTGTTTTCAGCTCTGAAAGAGTGATCTCCTTTGCTGCGAGCCTCAAAAATTCACAAGGTATCTGTGAACCACAAAATCTCGTTTATCTGACTATGATTTTGCAGCGACCGTGAATGTCTTGCACTGCATTGATAGTCAGGAGCCTTCACAGTGATTGAAAGATGGTTGCAAGTTTGAATCAAGATCTTGCTGTATTTTTCTGCCTTTGTCTCCTTTTCTGTTCACATTCTCAACAACAGACTTCAAGTACAACTGCAAGTGGTGCTGCAAGATCTCCATAAATTCCCCAATGATTTCTCCATAGTCAGGTGCCTCGACAGTGAAGATGAATGTGAATGTGGAAGGCTTATGTAGGACTTTATCACAAGGTGCAGCAAGAAATATCTTCCTTAACATCAGTAGGACAAAAAACAGTTGGTATTGGACTCCTTTCATGCCATGGTACCTATAAGAGCAGGCCCAGAAGTGGAAGTGAAGATGGTGTGTCTATCAACATGTGTAACAAGCCTTTCATCATGACTGGACACCGGAAGGGAGCGACATCCTTACACAGGCTTCTATATAAACTGAAGGTGACTTTATTACAGAACAAAACTTACAACGGGGTACTAACCTAAAGGACCACCAGGGTTCAAAACCCGGGGCAGGAAGAATCAATTAGGAGGTGATAGGGCTAAGTAATGCACTGGGTGAGGTAGGCAAACCGCAGCATGAAATACTGACACTGACACTAACACTAACACTAACACTGACACTGACACTAACACTGACACTGACATCCACAAGCATGTACACAAGCAAAACACTAACAGTAACTGTCAGACAACCAGGGCAACGGTAGGTACTTATATACAAAGGTGATGAGGTTAAACAAGGAACAGGTGCGAGTAATGAATCATTTAACGAGCATATTAGGACTCTGCACAGGGAGGAAGACGGGACGGCCAGCGACATCTGCTGGCCAAATGGGAACATGATGACAGATCCTGACACTACCAAGGATGTTCTACCAGTCCTTGGAGAAAGTGGTCTTATGGGATAACAAACTGGCTACACTAATCAGTCAGGAGGGTTGGTTCTGTTACAGGGCTAAACATGAGCAACAAGGAGGCAGTATAGAAATATGGATGATGGCAAAGGCATCGGCCTTCATAAGCAAAACTGCACATCTCCCTCATAATACTAAATCTAAATACCTTCAGGCATAGGCTCAGCACAGGCAGTTGTAATTCAACAGTATTCTGAATCAGAGAAGGTATACAGTACTATGTGTACAACAATGAGCCATCTATCCAATCATCCCTTAATCAATCAATCAAATCCATCCATCCATCCATCTGTCCCTAACATCTGTTTTTTGTCCTGCCTGTACTATTCAGTTAAATTCAATTTATTTTTATATAGTGCCTTTCATAACAGAATCCCCCCAATGTACTTTACATGCATGTGTTGTGATACCTGCAACATTTACAGAGAATCATTAAAAAACAGGGAAAGGGGAAGACAACGAAATTAAAGATAGAAAGCCAGACGACAACGGATGAGATGAACCAAAGTCGCCCAATTAGGGGGAAAAAACACCTCTGGGCGTAAAAGGTCAACTGGCTGCCCCCCCCCCCCCCCCCCACAACCCTGGCATTCTAACATTAGAGAAAATGAAAATGAAAGAGTGGGCCTGCTTGCTAAAGGCAGACTGCGAACTGTGGTCAAGGTCAAAGCCAAAGTCCATCAGTGAGTCAGTTCTCCGTGCCGGCCTGTGTGGGGGGGCAGACTGAAGTCAGCCCCCACGATGTCACACTTCCTAAGCCTACGCTTGCACTCGTGCTCTTTGTGTTATATTTGATGCTGTGCTGCCAGAATCCCTCACTTGGGATGAGAAAAGTACATCTATCTATCTCTGCCTGAACTCCTTCAATATATATTCCATAGCATCAACTGTAAACGTCACCTAGTGGTAGCCTACTGCTCCGTCAACGTGATCTTTGTCTCCTGGTTCTCCCCATTGAATTCTGGTCTCTGGAGACCATGTTCTGGACAGATGACACATGAATATATACACAGTCCTGGGAAATCCATTCCATCATTCATCCCACATTACGAGGACCTCAGCCCTGCCTAGCCGGTCCCAGAAGGCCCAGGTTTGTCAGAGAAAATGGCGTGGGGGGTGGCTTTAATGGGGGGAAGGGAATCAATCGATTGGACAAGAGCCTGCTTTATCATGCAAGTCTTGTTCTGAATTCAGTGAGCACCAGATGTGGAATGCACTCAGCTTTCTACTAGATGAAGCGCACTGTCCTCCAGTTCCTCCCCCCAGCTACTAAACCACTGACTGCCAATATCTGTATATGCCTTTAAAAAAAAAAGATGACAGACTAATTAGCCAAAACACAATCTTTATCGTATTTTGCTCAGTGTGTGGTCATAGCAACTGCCCCTCATGGGGAGAGCTTATAGATGCCTAGATGCCTCCATGAATCAGCCAACAGTGATCACTGGGTTTTACTAAATTCTTATTTTTTAGTTTAATTGCATGTGGTTGCCTCACACAGGACAACGAAGGGCTAAGAATACTGTGAGGAAACTAGGTCACATATTACATTAGATATTAAGGAAAAAAACACATAATACACATACCATTATTTTTAAACAGCATGTGCTGCGCTCAGAAGCTTCTCACATTATCTTTTTTTTAGTCTGCTTTTTTTTAATCCAGCCACATGCAACTAGGATGGGAAATTCGATTTTTGATAACACATTTGCGCCACCATGTGGACCCTATTTGTATTACATCATCTACATAGTGAGGACCCTTTGCACTATTCAGAAAAATCAGTTATTCACTGTTATTTTTGTTGAGCCATACCAGAAAAAAAGAAAAGTGTAGAGAATTGGAAAGACGCACAAAAGTTCACTCTTCAGTTTCACTTCAAGGCCCTCATCTTCTGTAAAGCTAGTGCAGAATTCACATGCACACGTCAGTGTGGCAGGGAGGGAAAAGAAGAAAATAAGGGAGAGAGGGACTGTAGGCACACAATCAAAGGAATGCAGTAAGTGTACAACTGACCTGCATCTCTGAGGCATAAGACAAGCACTGCATCAAACACTACATCACTGCCATCTCGTCAAGACCACACTGCCTGCGGACCACTGCAGAGCTTCGAAGCTTCTCTCTTAATGCACAGCAGATCTATGCCAAGTTACTCGTATTCTTATTGTAAAACAGTATTAAAACCTACACCGGGGTCTCCAAGGCACACGGGCACGAGCAGTCGAGCACTGAGCCTCTCTAAAGGTCAAAAAAGCGTTACAAAGAAAATCTGACAAACAAATCTACAACCCTATGATAATCAAATCAAATACACGGACAGCCCTCCTCTTTCCAGCAGATAATGACCAATGGGAAATCATCTGCCAACACAAATTAACAGGTAGACGTAAAACATCATCATAGATGAATATGAAAGAAACAAAAGAAAACATTGTTTTCATGAGGAATGGGAAAGAGTTTTGTTTTCCCCCCACGAATGTGAACAGTATGTGTCATTTACGGCAGAAGATTGCATTTATTTTTTTTCTGAAATGTTGAAGCATTTAATACAATACATCCCCCCTATTCAAATCTGGCCCTCGATTCCAAATCCAGGCCTTGTTTTCAGTTCTCCCAGGTAGTTAGCTCAATAATTTCTGGCTCTAATTGGCCAGAGGCTTCACAAGTGGCTCTCAGGTAAAGGAAAGCTGGAAAACCAGCAGTGCTCGGCCCTCGAGGACCGTGATTTGAACAGCCCTGCAATACATGAATACACATAAAATGGTGGCATCACATGACCATTTCCATCTTCTCAAAGTAGCACTCGAATGAAAAAGGTTGGTGACCTCTGACCTTTTCCTCCCAAGGTTCCTGTCGTCTTCAATACACCACAGAGAAAATTTTGGTACAAATGCAATGGCTGCCAAACTACAAAGTGTCAGAACTGTGTCACAACGAAGGATTTCTTCAGAGTCAAACAGTTTCTCACAAAGGAATTCTACCGTTTCTCTCCTATGAGACACACACTTTTTCAGATGAGATCCGATCTTGGCAGAGGGTCAGTCATTAATGCACCACCCCTAAATCATCACCAAGGGTAAAAGGCTTCGTTGGAGGGCGTGATGCTGATGCCAACCACCAACCAGCCTTCCATCACTAACGTCGCAGACGTTCCATCATCTAACCCGCAGACACACACCACCCAAGCTCAAAGAACAGAGAAGCAAAGGAAATCGACCAAAAAAGCCAGAGTGGTTAAGCTTTGTAAGAGCGACAGGAGAGGGACTGTTCCGAGACCTACAGCCGCTCGGGACATGACCATCTATGGTGGCCCCGCCTCTTATCATGTTCAACAGTGTCATTTAGCATCACACTGCCTGACTGATTAAACATTCTATCAGAGTACATCTGAGTGGCCTCCTACAATAATACTCTACAGTACAGTATTCATATTGTACTTCAGAAGTGTTTTTAATAAACGCTGCTTAAATTTACTCTGCTGTCTTACTGTGTCGGCTTAGTGTAACACAAGTACAAATATTAATCTTTGCTAAAACAGCTTGAAATAAGTGTTGATATTGAAATAAGTGTTTGAAATCTACTTCAGTATTCTCTACCTCTACAGAAAGTCCAGGGAGGAGAATGACTAGGTTAGTTTAAATTATTAATATTAAAAAGATCCCTAAATATAACTTGCATTCTACATTTAGTGTATTTCTGGAGTGTGTGTGTGTCCCCTGAATGGTTGGTGCCCCATCCTGGGATATATGCCTCCGGGATAGGCTACAGACCCCCCATGACCCTGAATAGGATGAGCAGTTACAGAAAATGGATGGATTTAGGGTATTTCTAGATGTATGTTGTTATTTTAGAGTATTTTAATGCTGAGTGATTGGTTTGTTTTAAATCAACTGATTTTCACAATGCCTGACCAGTGACAGCAGCTTTTTCACACCGTTTATTTAACACTGCACACTCTCTGTCCTGCTGCTACTATTGTTTCCACTTTTATTTATTTCCTATTTATTGCTCTCTTGTTGCCAGTTCTTTGTACTTGCATATACCCTTAAAATGATGTTGAATAATGACCTACGAACATTTCAAGTTACGAACAGCCGTTCAGAACGTATCTCGTTCGTAAGTAGAGGAGCGTCTGTATTTATTCAAATATCCATTCAGACTAACACTGTTACTGCTTTGTCAACTGCACTGTACATTGTCCTGTCCTGTAACTGCACTTATGCACTCCTGGTGTTGTTTCTATCCTTTTGTTTTTTGTGCACCTTTGTCTTTGAGGAACGATGCTTTGTTTCACTGTATACTGTGTATATGGCTGAAATGACAAATAAACCTGCTTGACTTGACTTTATACCAGCAGCAGGGGTGTCAAACTGCAGTCCTGGGGGGCCAGATCCCTGTGTATCTAAGTTCTTTCCCTGATCCACCACCAATGATTCAGCTCAAGAGCTGTGTGGTAATTAGCACAAGGAGCTGAATGTATTACATGAGAGGAAACCCAAAAATGCGCAGGGTTCCGGCCCCCCAGGACTAAGAAAATCGAGGTAAAAACATATAGGCACAGCATGCAAAAACATGCACTTCAATATGTAGTAAATGCAGAAAGTCTGCAGATGTCTCACTCACATCTGTATTCTGTGTCATAAATACAAGTCCATTTAAAATCATATACACTGAGGTCTGTTTAAACTATTATCTCAGCAAAAGACGCTACAACAAAGGCCACTAGATGGCAGCAGCTTCACCCTCTGGATTGTTATGAAAAAGGATTGAGCACCAATGCCTTACAGGACAATAGTAAAGCCAGCTTCAGTCACCTGTGATCACGAGCTCTGGGCAGGGACCAAAACAACGAGATTACAGATCCCAGTGGGAGAAATGAGGTTCTTTGGGTGAGGAGGTTGGACATTCCGGAGGGGCTCAAAGGACAACCACTGATCCTCCACATTGAAAAAAGAACAGCTAAGGTGGTTTGGGCATCCTGGACCCGGATGCCTCCTGGACACCTCCCTGGGGAGGTGAATCGGGCGTGTCCAACTGGGAGGAGCCCATGGGGCAGATGAAGGACACGCTGGAGAGATGTCTCTCGGCTGGCCGGGGAACGCCTTGGTATCCCCTGGAGGAGCTGGAGGAGGTGGCTGGGGAGAAGGAGGTCTGGGCATCACTGCTTCAACTGCTGCCCCCACAAACCGACCAGGGATAAGCGGCAGAGGATGGATGGATGGATGGATGGATGGATGGATGGATGGATTGACAAAGGTAAACTCTAGGAGCTCAGAGTTGAAGAGAATTTCTCAGCTAACATGGCTGGCAGTAGATCACTGTTACCCCAGTCATGTGGTACTTAAATATAATGTAAGCTGCAAAAAAGTCAATCTGCATAATGTAGTGAAGGAGTGTTTGCATTTGCCAGAGGATGTTTTGGAACACAAAATTAAAAAGGAGAGAACATTTTTTTTGCATGCAAATCATTATATATAGTGTGATATTTAGATTTACTAACCTACACAACAAAAATACTATCAAAGGAATCTCAAGGTAATGTAATCGCGGGCATATTAGCAAAGGAAAGTGAGATCGTTAGTCAGAAAGAAGTCTGTTGATGTTTTGGGTCCTGGTGTGTTTAATAAACTTCAATGTCTGAGACCCATTCGACCATTTTCCACTCCTGAAGTGGAGTGTCAGGCTGGAATTGGGGTGGCGGTGCGGGGTGGAAATCCCCCATTATTGTTCAGGCAAAAGGGGCAGATGCTCAGGGACCCCCAATCTCCCTCCTCACCTGCCTGCGGAAGAATGGAACAGGAAGGAGTACTACAGTCGAAGGTGCACAAGTACACACGCCTCTTCATGTATTTTTGCTATTTGCTACGACACAGCAATCTGACATACCAACATTAATGTCACATGGAAGAATCCGCGGCCAATAGGGGGCAGCAACCTGGCCACAGGTGACCATGCTCATGCTCATTCAGAGGGTGCTCACCTAATATTGCTTTTTTGAGTTTCTCTATTACTGACCTCCTGGGCATGTGGTTATGAAGGCAAACCCTTTCCAGAAAGTGACTACAAACATTCTGTTCATTGCATTAACACTCAAATATCACTCTGCATAAGTGAAGTCGTTAATAACAGGGGCTACAGGCTGAAGCTACTGACATTACAGCCAGAATGGTAACAGAAATCGAAATGACGGGTTGCCCAGATGTTTCGTTGTTTAGCTAACAGCGCTGCTGAGAGCGCATCGCGGTGTTTCAGCAAATCCAGATGTCTCACGTATCCCACGTAGCTTCCACCAGCGAAGCCAGCTCATTAAGTGCCACTCCCATCTTCTGTCTCCCTCTGAATGATCTCACTCCAGGCATTTGGCCCGTTCTGAAGCAACTAAAATCAGTTTTATGTGGCATCTCCTAAACGCCCAGCCAAATTAAACCTCCTTTCATTTGACTGCTCACTTCTCGAATGCTGTATATGTTGTTAATATGTGCTTTTGTGACATTTTCAGAGAGGAATCACCAAAACACATTCTTCTATTAGAGGAATTATAAAAGGATTTATCTGAGAGAAGCCAGAAAGAATGTTTTTTTCACAAATAAGGTCATTATACATTGACAGAATATAAAATGAGCAATGATTATAGGCAAGCTTAAAGAAATGCCTGGTATCTCTCTGCAGACCACATTCAGCTCAGATGTCTGAATAATCTTTCGTAGGAGCATTTTACCACCAGTCCTGTGTAGGTTCACCAGTGACAGACCCTATACACTTTATAGCTGAACTCATATAAAATTTATCCACAAACAAGTTCTTACCTAGGTTAAGAATGATGTGCTCGGGGAACACACAGACACACACACACTCACTTCAATAATTAAAACAGCATCTAATATAAAATCTTAAAAGCCTGCTTTCCAGCCAATTCAACTGGAATGTCTTGTCCAGTACTTGTGAGCCACCCGCCGATGGAATCCCATATGTGATGCCGGTGTAAACCCCCCTCTTATAAACCTTTGTTTAGTCTCAGATCTCTGCCTCTCTGAATACGCATCAATGGAGGTGAATTCCTATTACAGATTTCTAACACCTTGTGCAAGCTCTCAGTTTGCAGTCAAGTGTTACAACTAGTGGATAAAGATTACATTCTGAGAATGGAGGCCATACATTCTTTAATTTCAAACTAGGAGGGGGTCTTCCTAGCTACACCTATTAAAGATCGGGGGGTGTTCCATTAGAAGTTATGATCGGCCAATAAGAGATTAGGTAAGGAGCATTCTTACTGGAATAATCATGACTTCTAGCTTAAGTTATCCCAGCTAACTGAGGAATCTGGCTTCATGAAACACCCCCGCAGGTCTGGAATTAGAACCACCACATAGTTCATAATCAAATTACTGAACATCAGATTCGGCTCTCTCTGTTCTTTATTAGTGTCAAGTCAGTACAAGACAGTGTCGGGCAGCTAGAGGTTACAGCACTATGCTCCATGATACATATGTTCTGTTTATTCTCCTTTAGAAAACGGCTGGGTCTGTGGACTGGTTGATACAGCATATCGTTCTTGCTCCTGACCTGAACCTTACACACACGGCGTTTCGGGATATAACATGACCTGCAGGTGTTTTTCCGATATTCAGGAGTTCTTTGGTGTGCCTCTTCAACAAGAAATTTCTATACTTAAAGACTCAGGACTTTAGGTTTAATGTTTTCTTTTTCCATTTCTGATGTTAAAGGGGTAGATATTCTCTAGTCAAAGCCCAGAAATGTACTGAACTTGTTTCTGGCATATTTCTGCAAACTGATCTTCTTTACCAGACAGATAAGCAGTTTACACTTGAGCTGTAACAAAGGATTAGGTGTGAGTGCTTCGAAATCATGCGGATGATCTGAAACTGGAGTTCAGAGAGCAACTTTTCAAAATAGCTTCCACTTCACCCAAAGCTGTATAAAAAATTTCATCTTTTGACATTTGCTCTTTAAGTATGCTTAAAGAATGTTTAATACGCTCGGTTAAGAATATTCTTAACAGAGTGCATGAAGCCTTCCCGAACAACCCCAAGGTATGCTTCAAATATTGGATTTAAAATACATTAGATTCCATTTTTAAATAGGGTCAGAAGGATCTTGGTGTGATCTAAATCTTTTTAAAGCTGCTTTACCCCACGACTGGTGCCATTGAAACTGGTACCATTGCGTGACCTTATCTCTGGTACTAGACCCAGCTGGTAGATGAGGGACCTTGAAGGATTATTGCACATATCAATGGCCAGAGAAACCTGCCACTCACAAATGCACAGCTCAACGGGCAAGACTGAGACTGCCACAGGACCAAAGTAATC
>JAODJU010000130.1:17857193-17872921 GCA_026776725.1 Gnathonemus echidnorhynchus | reverse complement strand
CACATCCACATTAGCCTGTACAGTATATATCTTAGCTCAGGTGAAGAGGTACCATATCTCATTTCAGACTGAGACTGCCACAGGACCAAAGTAATCCACATCCACATTAGCCTGTACAGTATATATCTTAGCTCAGGTGAAGAGGTACCATATCTCATTTCAGACTGAGACTGACACAGGACCAAAGTAATCCACATCTACATTAGCCTGTACAGTATATATCTTAGCTCGACCAGTTCTGACAAATCACACATTTTCATCTCAGCCACTTCTGCATGCAAACAACAACAAATGGACTTTTTAATCACTTTTTACATTGCTTTTGGACTTGGAATCCAATATTTTTCTGACAAAGCTATGACAAAGTGTGTGATTTCTTTTGCAGTGTCCCACCTGTTCATGGCGATGACTCAAAATAAGTTCCACCACATGACTGTTCTTGAGAAGGATAGTGGGATATTTCTCCTCTTGAAAGATAACTGCTGTGCTTAGTTAACTGTCTGTCTACTACATCGGCAGCATGTGGGTCTAGCCAACACTGTATCTCCTCTGAGTAATGATGTTGTTGAACAAAATGCGGTACTGCTATGGCAGCGTGAGATTCTCCCACATCTGCAAAAGGGTGGAAATCAAGGTCAGCTTCAGTTTTGCAACCTAAGCATCCAAAGCTTGTTTCTTTGAGGTCTTCACAATTTTTTTTGCCATGCAAAGCCATATTAAATATTTCACCACAAACTTAAGCATTAGAAGACATGCCCTGCTGGTCTTTAACTTACTTAGGGATTAAAAATATTCATTAAACCTCAAAGGATCATCTTCTTTTACATTAGAGCTGCAAAATATGTCTTTCTTTACTTCAGCTGACACAGGTTCAATAGGCATAAGTTTAGGTGACCGAAACTCTGGAAAAATCATAACTGGCCCTGTCATTCACCTGCCTGTTTTTTAAACCATGTGACAAGTGGTCAGCAGCTAACATGCTCTGTGGCGATGGGTTTGTCAAGTCTATTGGTGACAAATGTTTAGAAACATGCAAAACGGTTGTACTTTCAGACACTGGCAGAGATTCTGCAGCTTCAACCTAGAATTCAGTTTTCAGCATTCGATCCATTTCTGCAGCCAATATAATACTACAAGTATTATAAGTCCCAGTCTGGGAGCAGCGATGTGCTTCAATGGTGCAACACTCAGCTTCCCCATCAGAAAAGACAAAGGATGCATGTTTTCATTATAGCGCACTGGTCTTAGATGCGATACACGTCCATGCCCTGTTTCACTGGCCTCACAAACATGATGCATATGAACACTCAAGGCTTTTAAATCCTTCCAGAATTAAACATGTCTTTGCCCAGAAAGAAGGTCTGACTTTTGATATGTTGGAATGACAACATTTACATCAAAATACTTTGATTTGCTTGTCAACAGGTAGAACCAGAGATACAAAACCCAGAGCATCAAATTGAAAATGTACTATTATACACTATATTACGGTAATAGTTACATATATCATGCACCAAGAGGTCAAAACAGTATTACCATCCCAATATGAGGCGAGTAATAACGACTATCTCTTAAAAATAGTGCATGATAAGGTCTGGGAAATATTAGACCTGGGGTTCCCAAAGTGGGGGTCAAGAGACACTTGGGGGGGGGGAGGGGTGACAAGATGATTTCCAGAATATGTTCACAGAAATTTTAGAATGGGGAAATCTACCGTTCCCCGAACCCTTCTCGCAAATGTCCAATCACTGGAAAACGAACTAAATGGGCACGTTTCCACCGGGATGTAAGAGACTGTAACATCCTTTGTCTCACCAAGACATGCAACACCCCCCTGCCCCCCCCCCAGCCATGAAATACAGTCCTTCTCTATTTTCCACATGGATAGAACAAAGGAGTCCAATAATCTAAAGGCAGGGGAGTCTGTTTTATGACCAACAACAACTGGTGCAATCATAAGCATGTTTCTGTCCTCTCTCGTGCCTGTTCGCCTGATACGGAACTTCTGACAGTTCTCTCTCACCCTTTCTATCTGCCTCAGGCACGTGCGGACAGGCCATTGGGAAGTTCGGGAAAAATCCCAGTGGGCTGGCCTAATGAGGCTGAAAAATGTGGGAACCCGTGTATCAGACAATAAACTAGCATTCGGTTCTCAGATCTGGGAAGTCTGGTTTCCAGAGCAATACCTGAAACTCTTCATCATGTTCTGCAAACTCGTCACGTGTTCGTGCAGTGTGGCAGGTCGCATTATCCTACTCACAGATGGGATGGGCGTCACGTGTCAAAATTCCCTCCACAGGAATGGCTGGAGCCAGCTTTCCCAGCAGAACATCGTCCAGAACATCACACTCCCTCCACCAACTTGTCTTATTCATATAGTGCATCCTGGTTCCATCTGTTCTCCAGGAAAGTGGAACACACGTGCCCACCCATCCACAAGATGCAATAAGAAATGGAACTCATTGGGCCAAATGACCTTCTTCCACTGGTTCAAGGTCTAGGCCTGATGATCGCATGCCATTTGCAGGCACTTTAGCGAGTGAAGAAGGGTAGGTTCCTGTCACCTCATACCAGATGGAACAGCCATTGTTGCCCCCTGCATCAATGAGCCGTGGGGGGCCTGACAGTCTATTGCTGGTTCGTGGTTCTTCCCTCCTCCGCCCAATGTTGGTATGTACTCACCACTGCTGACCAGGAACACCTCACAAGCCATGTCATGTTCAACCCCAGTCCCTTGTCAAAGTCGCTGAGACCTCAACGCTTGCTCTACTCTACTGCGTCCAACTCACTGCTTACGGAAAGGGGCTTTTTGCTTGCCATTTAATATTTCCCAAATCTTCATTAGTACAGCTGTTCTGAGATAATCATCATTACTCATGAGCCACCCACCTGTGACAATCTATGGGTGGTCCTAATGTTTTGGTACTATATATCTTCTTGTGATTCACTGCGTCAATAGAGATAATTTAAAATTAAAAGGACTGTCCTCAACATTCCACTGTATACCAAGAGCTCTCTCATATGGAAAGTTGTTCCTCATACAAATCATGTTCTTCACCAATTAGCTCTTTTGTTTTCAGGAATCACTGCAAGAACATATCTGCTGTTGCTGGTCCACTGAGTCAATCTTCATCTTCCTAGTACAAAAGATCCAATAAATCTCTTTAAAATTAAATGGTTTCCTTTGTGGGATGGCATGGAGGTAGAGTGGTTAGCGCTGGTATCTATATCTTTCACCAGGGTGTGTCTCCATCACGGTGCTGTGTTTGTGGAGGATGTATGTTCTCCCCTGTGGGTACTTCAGTTCCCTCTCATCATCCAAAAACATGCTAGGGTTAACTGGAGTTACCGAAGTGCCACTAGGTGCTTAAGAGGAAACCTAAGAGCACAGCTGGTAGATGACATGGCACCAAGAAGATGAGCAGTCAAGTCTACAAGCTCTTGATCACCGACAGACCATTAAAGACGCAAACAAGAAAATAAATTAACCTCTTCCTCAGGTTCCTCACATTTCCATGGATTTGCTCATGGTGCATGTGGAAATAGAAACTGGCTCAATGTGCTTATTTCCATTAGCAAGAAATATTCCAAAACATACTAACATCATTCAAAATGTTTGGGAAAGACTTATTTTTACTTTACACCTCCAACCTTAAATACCTACACCAGAGGGTGTCCAATAACCAAGTAAAATACACTGTTTCCTACAAACAATCCAGTGCTTAAATTATACAAAATCATGTACAAAATAAATGTAATAGACATAAACAAAATATAACAGATACATACATTGGTTACAACAATTAAGTCCTTACTTCAGCCTAGAGAAAGTGGACGGAATTAATACAATTTATTTATACTTTTTTTAAAAACCATACCAATCAGTTGGTTTCAGTCCATAATTTAACTTCCATCCATCCATTTTCCAAGCCGCTTATCCGACTGGGTCGCGGGGGGTCCGGAGCCTATCCCGGAAGCAACGGGCACGAGGCCATAATTTAACTTGATCTTGTTAATTATTCTGTTGTGGTGTTCATGGTGTTTAATGGGCAGTCATATTCTAGTTATTTGATTATTTCTGATAACATGAGGTTCTATCAGTGTGACAGATGGACTTGAGATCATTGGCCTCCCCTCCGCAGATTCTGACAATATTCAATGCAACCACGTGATGAGAGAAAAAAAAAAAAGGTTCTTTGGGTAACTTTGTACAATTTTGTGAGACACACTGGCAAAACATTAACTTTAAACATTACCTATTAGCTGGAGAATGGGGTCATTCTACAGTCAGAGGCCCTAAGTCAATGAGGTCAATGTGACCTGTCTCAGGCACAAATCCACAGAGAGAAAAAAGAATTATCCCGATATAAGGCCAGGATGGTCCAAGAAAGAACAAGGAATGTGCACAGGGCTGAAGCAACTACTGGAACAAAACCCTGAATTTTCGAATGTATTCCAGAGCTGTATAAGACAGTGTGAATAGGGTATATGATCCTTGTGCAGAGGGACCAGCTATCCACTTTTGCTTATAAAAATAGTTTTAATCCTCTTTTCTCCTGTTACACTTATTAAATTGTGCTTATGGTATTTTGGTGTTAGAATAACACTTCAAATGTAAAGATTACAGATTGCCTTTTTCACTGTACTGTCTGTATTATGGGGTTGGTTAATGCTATAGGAGACATAGGCAGCCGCCTAGAGAACAAACTTCTCATGTAGTCAGACTGCCAGCCAATTTCACTTTGCCCTGGAGGAGGGGGGCATCCACGGTGATGCTGGCTTAGGCTGCCACACTGACTATAGAATGCAAGGAAATATGGCTGCTTACAGACTGTAATTAGCTGGCGTATTAAAAAGTGACTGACATTCCTATAAGATGGCACTTTGTCTGCACGTCAAATGGAAAACAAGACAAAAGGCTGCATGTCAAATGGAAAACAAGACAAAAGCCTAGCCGGCAGAAACCAATTTCCATATTATTAAATGAATATTAAGGGAGCACTTTCCCATTCCCTCAATCAGAGTTTTTCATGAATCTTTGGTCATATGAATGTCTGTATTATTATCTATCTCACTCGCACGTTGCTTTGAACAAAGTCTAAATGAAGACGAACTGCTCACTAGGAGATTATAAACTCCTTAAGATCCATAAGCCACTTATGATGAAATCTTACTTTCTACTGCTTTTAAAGATTGTCAGTGCTCTTACAGACAAACATAATGGAACAATATATGAAACTGTCGAATTGTAGTCTGAACGATGGTGATGTATGGGACCTGTATGGGACACATTAAGTCTCTTTTTACACTCTTCAGGTGTAGGAATCCGGATAATAAGATGATCCGTAGACCTCAGCTGCTTTGCATGGTTTACACCTTTGTGTTTACCTCCAATAAAGCAAATCAACCAATTTACCTAACAGTAAACCTTTCATTTCTTTTGGAAATCCTCTGAAGGAAACTGGACCCAATGATGCAAAACATATTTGTTTTGCAATGAATCTTAACAACTAATTAGGCTTTCTGTATTATGCAGGGAAGAAGTCAAGAGATGCCATTAAAAACACAACTCTTGTACAATGGCTTTGGCCCAATTTAGTCTTTTTCATAAGGGAGAAAATCAATATAGAAGGAAGAGTATGATTTTTTTTTCCAAACTTCTAGTTTGCCTTCATTATTGAAACAAGGACATTCTGAAAGTGAGTTCCTCTGTCTGCATCTCAACGCCTTCTCCTCAGGCAAGAAAAGATCCAGAAGATTCTTTTGTATTTGCTTCCACTTTGAATATCAGTGCTGGCCTCATTTTCACTGTGGTTGAGAACAAGTAAAGGACAAGATCAGTATGTCAGCGTGTGCCAAATGGAAACCAATGACGTAAGGTGCCAGTGACATCATCCAGATTCTCAATAAATCATACTGGAAACACAAGAGAATGTGCTGCAGTGTCCTAAGATCAGGACGTGCTTAAACTGATCGTCGTCTCCTCGTATCTTTCCTCCCACGCTGCTCCGCCAGTCCCGCCCACTCACCTTCAAGCAAATCCCCCATGTCAATGAAAGCCACCCCCTCCATTAACAAATTGTCCAATTAAAGCCACCATAATTCAGACTAAAGGACAGTGCTTTTCATCACCACAATTAAACTGTCCCATAAATATAACGTCTCTACTACTGATTTACACGGTGTTACGGACAAAGAGAGCGAGTCCCCGGTCTACCCTTCCCTCTCTCCCCCCAAAGCTACCATAATATCATCCTCCTTACACCCTCTATCCAAACATTTAATGCAAAATGCAATAATGCTACATAATCATAGAATATCCCTCTTTCTGTTTGCATGTACAAAGATGCAAAGACCATGATTGTGCACGTTCAATTATAAAAAAAAAACACCAAAGATCAAGGGCATTGGCTGCTTCAATTTGATCTAATTTATTTTTCTGAAACCCTGCCAAACGCAATTGCCCTAAAGCACAACATTTATAATAGCACTTAATGTTAAACAGCTGTTACTCCACGTTAAATTAGAGGATGCTAAAACTGAAAAAACAAGCATTAACCGGAACAATTAAGACAGCATTCACATATCCAGTAACCTTTAAAAATGTCTTTTTTTCTTGAAGTGCAGCCTTGAAAATAACAATGACACATCCTGTCTCCCTCAGAGAGGACAAATGCCAGAGACCATGTTTTTCAGCAGGAGTTACAGACCTGCACTTCTGAGGTGTAATGACTGAAACAGAGGCTCTTCATAGATAAGATTTTCACTGCACTGCAGCACTGCATTTACTGTTCTGTAGTCTTTTACCAGCTGGGCCTCTTTTCACACTTTTCCCAGAGTTGCACAGAAGAATTAATGCAAAGTCCCTATCAGCCGAACCACCAAAAAAAAAAGTGCAAAAAAGTGACATAATCAAAGTAGGTGACAGTTATCAGCCCAGCACATGTGTATTCTATATCATGTTCCCATTTTGTATGGTCTAAAAGGAATTTGTGATAACAAACCCGGGGCCTGCATCATGAAGCAGGATTTCTTGCTTAGCTGGGTAACTTGTCAGATTTAAGTTAGTCAAGGCAAAATGTAAGCGAACAAGGATAAACTGAAGTACCTTAAGTCTAACAAGTTACTCGGCTGAGCAAGAAATCCGACTTCGTAATAAGCCCCTGGTATATTACATGTATTAAAAAGTAGGGCTGGGTAATTAATGGAAAATTAATCAAAAACGACATTCAGAACCTCTAATAGACATAATATTGCCCATGTCATGCCCCGCTCGTCCGATCCTCCTGTGTGTCACGCCCCCCTCGTTAACCTCGTGTGGAATCCCCACGTTTACCAGCTGTTTCGTATTATTTCCAATTAGTCCTGCGTATTTCAGTCCACGTTCAAGTACGTTTCCCGAGGTCTGTCATTGAATTCTAATTGTGTAGTCCTGCCTATTTTTGCCTGTTCCATGTCCGAGCTCCTTTTCCCCATTGAATCCCGTTTTCCCCAATCCGTCATGTTCTTCTGTAACGTCATGTAACTTTTGTATTTAGTCTTAATGTATGCAATAATGACTTCATTGTTTTGCAGCCCTCCATGTAGTAATTCTTCATGAGCATCACAGGTAATATATCTCGCGTAAAATCGGAGGCTGTGTACAAGGCAGCCTGTAGCTCCAGGGTGTGAAGGCTAATTGTTTTACCCTTCAGCCAGGAAGTGCCATGATCCTGAGCTCATTTTCGGTAATCTACTCTGGCGGGATGCCGTGTCGCCATCTATCACGCCATTATAAGTGTCACGGCAGAGATGTAAAAAAGGAAAATGCCCTGAACAAGCGGGAGGACAAGCCCTGCTTCTCTGCAGAAGGACATCCCAAGCTGTGGACATGAACACCCAAAGCATCTATTTAAAGAAAAACTCACCAAAAAGACAAAGCACCAATCCTGCAGCTGAGTACTTATTTTACTCACAGGCAAGTTCCCTCTTCATTTTTCCTGTTATTTTTGTCCCTCCATCTCTCAGCTAACTGTCCCACAACTGACATTCATTTTATCCTGCTCATTAATCATAAACACCGTGCAGTCAAAAGCAAGGAAATGCTGCCCTCGCTGTAGATATTAATAATGGTCGTCTTAGTTCCTTTATCATGTGCCTTTGTAAGATGAAGTGCTCGTGCTACACAAAAAGAGTAGAATGAAACAAAACTGGCTGTCCTTTCTTTCAAGCTGAATAAACTATGCTGCACCACACCTAGTGCCCCAGGCTGCATCTTTGGGGTGAGTGATGTGGCAAAAATATCATCGCAATTTTTTATGCAGAATCATGATCGATAATCTTATCACGATTTTTCATGTTGGTTTTTAAGACTATTTTGCAAGTGAACAATACAACCAAACTAATTGCTTTATCTGAAAAACTATTGCAATTCTAAAACAGGTTTCAAAACCTGAGATAAAAAATGACAACATACTATTTGGGGTGTTTTGGTTAAAAACGGTTCGTCATGCTGCCATCTGACTTGCAAACCTTACCTTTGCAAATTTTGCAAATAACTATTGTTTGTTCTGTGTCGGATTTGGAAAAGCCAAACAAGTTCCACATTACCAATGTCAGATTCTTTCTAGAGAATAACTCCTCCATGTCAACCATGCTGTTGCACTGCCAAGAAGAGAATGTTTTGCATGTTGCGTATCGCACGTTGGGAGGGGGGGCACAAAAGAGAGGGAGGAAGAAATCCAAGGCACTACTTACTGTTTGCTATTACGGGTTTATTGGTGTGTCGAATTGGATTCGGCTGACAAAACAGCTTTAGATGAGTGTCTGAGCTATAGAACCCCTACTGACAGCATATGCACTGTAGCACGATGCTAACGATCTCTCTGTGAAGACTATGAAGGCAAACTGTGAAGACATTATCATCGTTCTATAAGGATCTAAAACTGCACACCTCTACTGCGGCTGCTGTCATACCAAACCCAGCAGCTGAGAGAAAACATTCATCACAGCTCTTGGTTTTCCCCAAAACAACATTCCAAACAGTTCAGAGTCGTACTTCTGGCCAGAGGCTGCACTGCAGCAGTCATCACTTTGCCTTTTGTGAAAGGTCACCTGTCAGAGGCAGGAGTATGTTCTGGAGATTCAGAGATGTTATTCAAATGAGGATCAGTCACCCACATCGCCAAGGGATGTACTTCAATTAGGACCTTTGTAAAATCACAAAGGTTACCCATAAATAAAGAGATAAGCATGATTGACTCATATAAGGGTTTTGATGAATTGAATATCAAAATGGTAGTGTTTAACAACTCAAAAGTATTGCTTTTTTCATAAAAACAATTCATTTTTTTTATCCACAATTCCAGTTCAGGGTCGCAGTGATCCTGGATTTGGAAGGTGAGGACATCAGACAAGGAAAGCCTGCCAGCTTAGCACAACTTAGCACATCCTAGCACAGCTTAGCACTGCCTAGCACATCTTAGCACAGCCTAGCACAGCTTAGCACTGCCTAGCACATCTTAGCACTGCCTAGCACATCTTAGCACAGCCTAGCACAGCCTAGCACATCTTAGCACAGCCTAGCACAGCATAGCACAGCCTAGCACAGCTTAGTACTGCCTAGCACATCTTAGCACAGCCTAGCACAGCTTAGCACTGCCTAGCACATCTTAGCACAGCCTAGCACAGCTTAGCATAGCCTAGCACATCTTAGCACAGCCTAGCACCGCTTAGCACATCTTAGCACAGCCTAGCACAGTTTAGTGCAGCCTAGCACAGTGGACACACTCACAGTCACCCATTAGACCAGTTTAAAGGTCACCTGGCTGCCTGTGTTTGATCTCTGGGAAACTGAAGTGCACATAGGAAATCTGAACAATTTCAGGGAGCCAAGTGCGGAAATCGAAGGCTATTAAACTTTTCTTGTGAAACTGAAATCTGCTTAATCCACTGCAAAACCTATAACAACCAACACATCAACAGCGTTTTAATAATGCAATAAATAGATGCAGCTCACCCAGTAAATGCTAAATTAAAATCGGTATTTATTACAAATACTAACTAATAACACAAAATATACAAAGCCATTTGCTATTTTGTAAATAGTTGTGCAAACAAAGCATGCTTTGCATGATTGACTGAGGTGGCTTGCGTGACAAAACATTTTTGTTGTGGCAAGGAGATCTTATTTAAAAACAATTTTACAAATGCGTAGATAATGTAGTGATTCTGCAGATATACACATGAATAATCAGAGATTTCTCACATATGAAATGCTTATAAATGGATAGAAATACAATCATAAACACTAATATTACATATGTATATGCAAACATACAGACCTCACTGTATCAATCAATCTTTATTATTATTATTATTATTATTATTATTATTATTATTATTATTTATTATAGCAGATTACTACAAGCCAGTTTGCGATATTAATTTTTTTTAAATTTACAAAAATATTGTAACACCATTGTTAAAATATTGCTTTAGTGCAGTTGTAGCCATAGTAATGGTATACTATAACGCTAATTGATTGTTCGCTCTTTGCTGTTTTGTAGTTTCTGCATTTGTACCTCATAATATCCCATGATCTCGTGCCGTGCTATATGAGATAAGCATGTCTGTGTCAATTTCATTCAATTTATTCAAATTAAATTTACCACGACACCTTCATATGGTGGTTTCTTACTCTCAATGCAATAAATATGCCTGAAGCCAAGTTAGGAAGTACTTCAACAATAAGCTGTAAAATGAAACATGGGGTAATAGGTAATACACTGTAGGTAATACATAAGGCAATAACCTTAATGTGCATCAACGGGCCACCAAACAGAAAACAGAAGGGCAATGTGTTGCTCCTAGAAACTATCATGATATATTCAACCTACCAGATTCCTTTCCAGCGCAGATGATATTTCCTCCAAGCGTGTCATAAACACTGGACTATCCATTACAATGCGTCAAGGGGACACTCAGGAAAAATCATACGGCATTCTGTGCCTGAGCAAAAGCACCTCACTAGCCAAGGTTTAAAATGAACTGATCAGACTACTGACAGTTAAAATAATGCTAAAACTCTTAAGAATATACTACTGCTGCCTGACAATATCCTGAATGCATACAAATTAGGGCTGCCATTAATGTGGGCTATTTAACGCTTTAAAGACAATACGCAATTGACGCGGCATCCTATTTCTGTCCCTTCCTGACTATACTCTAACGTTATTTTCCCTATTTCCCCTGGCTAGTGTTAGCCCGACATGCTCACGCTAATTATGGAGAAGGGGAAAGCCGTTCAGATGGAAAATCACCAATTGCCTCTTTAGAGAAATAATATGCTCGTTTTGCAAAGTTGAACTGAATTATTACTGAAGTAATTCAACTGCTATCGCTAAAACATCAGGGACCACCAGTCTGCGTAGCTGGAGTGTCTTACATGAAGCGGGTCATTGGCCAAACAAGCGTAGGGTAAAATGACAGAGACTTTAGCTAAACGGATACCTAGAAACTGTCGCCTTATTAACACAGTAGAAGATGACAGACTGAGAGAAGTCATTGGAGTTGCATCAGGAGATTCATGTTATAATTTCTCCTTTGGGAAATCAAGAATAGGGGCTGCATATGACAACGAGAGAGCACTGGAAATGAGTATACAGGAGGGAATGTAGTGCACTGGTTTGCAGGGAATCACTGGACATCTATAAGTAATGACAACTGCCTGGGTGTCACAGCACACTATTGATGAAGAGTGGAATCTACAAACATTTACATAAACTGCAATTAAAGCCACAGATCGCTGCTGCACAAAGGTATACGGGCAAAGCGTATTTCCAAAATGTTGCAAAGAACTGGAAAATCGAGGGAAAGTTAACCACACTTGGCACAGACAGTCGACGTAACATGAGAGCAGCAGCGAAACTACTTTTATGTGAACAGCTGCCCTGCACAGAGCACAGCTTGAATGGTTGCAGTTTCCCTGCAAGACACTGGATTTAAAAATGCTTTGGCCAGATGCGGCCAAATTGCTGGCAACTTCAGGCAAAGTCCATCAAATGTACGGGAAGTATGACAACAGCAAGTTGCACTTAAAAGGAAAGAGCAATCACTCATTCAAGAAGTGGTGACCAGATGGAATTCTACAGTGAAGATGGCAAAGCAGACCCAGTGGCCATCATCAAGAATGTCTCGCTGTAACCTGGGGTAAGACATGGCTGGACGTGCAACCCGGCCCACGTGCAACATACTGTCACCTCACAAGCCTTTCAGTCATGCTGTTCATTCAAGAAGCATTTTGCGACCCTTTCTTTATGCATACCTCATGTCGTGTAACAAAGTTGACAGATTTTCCATGTATGTTTTACATTGTTGGGCAACATTGTATTCCTTTTCACTGAGGATATTTCGTTGTGTGTACTCATGGAAAAGTAATGGTCTATTTCCCTGTTTAACTGCATCCTTTTCATTACAGATATGTTAGCTGGCAGTGACGTGCAGTCTTTTCGAGGGGGAGTTGCTCGAACGGGGGGGGGGGGGTGACCAGTTCATTTTAGGGGCCATCAATTTGGGGAGACATTTTCGCAATCGGTGAAATATTACAATGGGGGAGTGATTTTTTATGATTGGTCCCCTTGTGAGATTTTGCATGATCAGTCATTGAAAAGGGGGCATTTTGAACACTAAGGGGGGGCACTTTCATTCGGTCAGATGAAAGGGGCCAGTGCCCCAGGCACCTGCTCCAGACTGTGCCATAAACAAAGCAGAAGGGTAATTTATGCTATTTAATTTGGTTAAGAAAATCCATCCATCCATTTTTTATAACCGCGTGTCCTATTTGGTAACTCCAATTAATGTTTTTGGACTGTGGGGGGAAACTGGAGAACACAGAGGAAACCCCATGACGACACGGGGCGAAACTCCACACACACGGAGCCTAACCCTAACAAAATAAGTATTAAAAGTATAGAAACATAGAAAAAGTATAGAAAAGTTAAGATAAAAGTTATAAGAAAATATGAGCTAATATTGCAGCAGTGCAGCTTGCAGTCAGAGCTTCTTTTAGCTTTTAATCAGTGGTGTTAATGATGCTAATGGCCTGGGGGCAGAAGCTTCTCCTCAGCCTCTCAGTCCTGGCCGTAAGTCCTTCCTGAGCACAGCCACTGCGGCAGTTTATGGTGGGGGGGGGGGGGGGGGGGGGGTGTCTCTTATGATACTTTAATGCCCTGGACTTACAATGTGCATGTGGGTCCTGTTAATACTTTGAAAGCAAGTTTTTTCCACATTGTTTCTAACAGGAAGTAGAGAAGGACCCCTCTCACATGATGCTGTACCAGTCAAGCATTTGCACACGCCCAGCCACCTACAGAGGGGAGTGATAGACATGACCTGGTCACCTGACCTAAGCCCAGTGGAGATGGTTTTGGAGAAGTGTGACCAGTGAGTGAAGGAAAGGCAGCCAATGAGAGCTCAGCATATGTGGGTCCTCCTTCAGGACAGCAGGAAAACCACCCAGGAGGCCACCTCATGAACCTGCCGTAGTGGAGACAGTAGGGTCAGCTAGTACCAGGAGCAATTGGGGTTAAGGGCCTTGCTCAAGGGCCCAATGGTGTGGTGGGATCACTATGCCAACACCGGGGTTGGAACTATATATATATATAGTTTTTTGGTCAGTGCATAATTCCATATATGTTATTTTACAGTTTTTATGTCTTTATAATTATTCTAAAATGTAGAGAATAGCATAGATGCAGAGAATAGCATAAATAAACCTTGGTGTAGGTGTGTCCAAACTTTTGACTGGTAATGTAGATCAAAGTTAGTGCCAATAAGAAGAATGAGTGGAACAAAGAGATCAAGCCAGGGACACGGCATGTTCCACCGGCTCAGCCGAGAGCAGACATGCTGCTCTCCTGGGGCAGAGGAAGGTCTTCTGATGTAGCCCCCGGCCACACCTCCACCCCGCAGGCTTTAATTAGCTAAAGAAGGGCAATAATTAGGTTTTCTAAGCGAAGTGAAAGGGCTCTGATTTCCCAGGAAATATCAGAAGCATTTGCATCAAGGCAGAAAGTGAGATGTGACTGCTTTTCAAGGGTCTTCAACAAGAGCACATAAACAGCACTCAAAGCATATAATAAAAGAATAAAACATTTATTGTTAATAAAGAATGAATCTTCCAATGAATCTTCATATTACAAAAGGAATATTTAACATGTGGTACTGGCTAGGAAAGAACAAGGAAAAGGTAAATATTATACTGCTAATTGATGATTTTAAATAAATACCACTTCAGTTTGGAAATTTCGATTAGGGTGAATGTAAATGCCCTGCCTTCTTTTCTGAGCTGATTGAGTCCTGAAGGACGTGCAGGGTTTCATCAGAATAGCAAACATTTCATCAGCTATTTATTTCCCTTAATAAATAATAAATAAATAAAACTGGTCTCTAAAGTTCAATTCACAGCTAAATTAAGTGCTATTGAGTTTGTGGATGAAGCCTGATTTGCTGGTTTATGTGCTACTCTGGATTGCAAATTTATATTCTAGGGGTTTTAGCAGAGGAGAGTACACAATGAAAGAAAACAGCTCAACGCACCACTGGGAAATTACATCCCATTTCACTGCTTTGACAAGTACAGTGCCCATGCATCTTCCAGTTACTTATCCAATATTGACTTGTAGGTTGCCTGAAGGTTAACCCAGATAGCCAAGGGTACAAGGCAAAGGAACACTGTGGCTGGAATGCCAGTCCATCACAGGACACACACCTTCACATACAAATACAAAATGGGAAAGTCTCAGAAACCCATTCACCTAACAGCATGATGCAGGAGGAAACCAGAGCAAACCAGTACAACATAGGGAGAAAATCCAAACTTCAGGGCAGTAATACTTCAAGTCAAGAAAGCAAGAGTCCAGTCCAAGATTTTGTTTCAACCAACCAGATGAGGACAAAGAGTCACAGTCAGAGAGTACTCAGCTGCTCGGTTGAAACAAAACCTTGGTCTGGATTTTTACTTTCTGGATCCGAATTACCCATCTCTGCTTCGAAGGCATGAGGTGTGAGGTAACAGTGGAGGCGTCAGGCACCAGTGAAATCCAGCAAGACCACCAAGCCACCGCTAATTATTTTTAATGCTGTGTGTTATCAGACTCATCACCATTACATCTGGAAATACTACTATACTCAACTGTAGGTAACAGATGGCAAGTTTGTAAAACTGAATAAACCTTGGAATTTAAAAACATGAGGTCTGCGTGCACAGCTGTAAAACAGCTGCACAGACATTTGTCGGTTAGGCACCTGGGTCTGAAATTTCACACGTTTATTTGCCTGGAAATTACTTTAATTCGAGTCAAAGTTCAAAGTACACTGAAGAAATAATCTGTTTTTAAGTTGAATGGACTGTTTTTAAGAAAAATGCAACACACCTGGATCATTAAGATAACACTAAGGCATTTAAATTTGAATACAGATACTTTATTCAGCCCTGTGGGAAAATTGTCTTCTTTGTTCTCCCATCTAGCTCTTTGCTCTCCCATCTAGCTCTTTACTCTCCCATCTAGCTCTTTGCTCTCCCATCTAGCTCTTTGCTCTCCTATCTAGCTCTTTACTCTCCCATCTAGCTCTTTGCTCTCCCATCTAGCTCTTTGCTCTCCCATCTAGCTATTTGCTCTCCCATCTAGCTCTTTACTCTCCCATCTAGCTCTCTGCTCTCCCATCTAGCTCTCTGCTCTCCCATCTAG
>JAODJU010000130.1:17825144-17848392 GCA_026776725.1 Gnathonemus echidnorhynchus | reverse complement strand
CAGCCCGGGGGCACCCCCCCCCCCCCACCGCTTTTTGGCTTGGGACAGGATCCAGAATTCCTCTCCCCACACAACCCTGAGTGCTGCTGAGAGGCACCCATTTACTGTTTGTGTTCGGGTATTACGGGCAAAATATTAACAAAAGCAACAACCCCAGACACGTCACCCGTTTAAATCTGAATCATCTCCCTCTCCGCATCAACAATTGTGTTTATCTGAAGATCCAGGGTCCGACTTACTAACTGCAACTTAGGTACCTTTACATTTGATAGGACAATGATCTTGGCCTGTCTATTGCCGACAAATGAAACGTAAAATACTGACTCCCAGCCAAAACAATAGATTTCCAGGAAAACTACAGTAAGGCTGAATTTTAATAGGATTAGCATACTTTGTTGGTTTTATGATATACACAGGTTACTGCACAATGTAATATTGCCTCTCCCCCAGCATTCATTTTGTTGATTAAAAACTGAGATGAAAAATACTCATCAACAACATTTGTTCTGTGATGAAAACAGAACAAAAACTGAATAAAAAGGTGCCTTTAATGAGGAAAACTATGACAAATGCTTTTAAAATCGTTGTTGATGAAAAATAAACCAAACAAAAATGTTACAAACAGACAACTGGACAATGAGTGATGTGAAGCTCTTTGCACATCCCGTTTACACATGACACGGTCTGCCAACAAATAAAGAGTATGAATACAGTGGTGCAATTTTAATAACTTGTATGCATGTTTGTAATTGGATGACACTAGCTTGGGCATGTCGGGAGATCATCACGTCAATCAGAATCCTGCTCTCACTCACTCAGCGTGATTCTGATTCTCTCACATGCATGCCTTACCTCTCGTTCCTGCCCTTGTGTGATTCACTCCAGCTGCCTCTCGTTTTGCTCCCTCATTAGTACTTGTATAGAAGTGCTCCCCAGTCCTGGCATTAATGTCGATCCTGCTTGTGGCCCATCCAGTTTGTAGGGCTCCCTGCCCCTGGGTTTCTATCCGCCATGATCCAGGGCTGCCAGCTCTAATGTATCTGACATGACACTCAGACATTCTGACCCTAACGCTCACACAAGCAGTCTTATGCCAAATCTATATTTTTCCATTATGAACCTAAAATTAGCAATATCAAAGGTGTTGGGGTAGTTTGCAAACCCTACAGACTATTTACAAGGTAATAAAACTCTTACATGTAAATTCGAGACAAGTCTGCACATGGATTGAAAATGTCACGCCAGCCAGCTGACCAAAGGTGGGAACTCTGCCCAGATCCTGTTCCTTTCTGTTTTAGTCTATTAGCTGAATAAAACCTCGGTGTTAATGTTAATACTTATTTATTAATAAGTATTTTGTTTGAGACTAAATTTTGGTTTTATTTCTATTTTATTTAATGATGCAGTTTATATAAAGCAATTTAAGAACTGCAATGTTCCGCATGAAAAGAGTTAAATCTATGTCCTTAAAGACTGCATGTTCACACTATAATGACAGCTTTACAGATGTTTTCTTCAGGAATCTAGAGTGGATAGAGGTAGATTAATCTATGTGCGGGCATGTGTATATGCATGTGTTAGACTGCAACTAGACCTGTCAGTACCATTTGGCTGCATATACTGTAGATTTAGTCAGTTAAACATCCTTTTGTCGACTTAAACTCGACTAGAACAAAAAAAAAAAAAAAAACAACAGATGACCAAGACTAAGTTGCATTTTCCTCTAAGGAATAAGACTAAAACCAAATTAAAATATGCTGTCAAAATTAACACAGGTTACAAAGGGGTTACATTCTAATGAACATATCGTAAGGTGAAAATGAATTTTAATACAGTACACCTAACAAACATCATAGCCTAGCCTATAGCCTGTCTTAAACATGCTTAGAAGACTTATATTGACCTACAGTTGGGTAAAATCATTAACACAAAGCCTATGTTATAATAAAGTGATGAATACCTAATGTAATTTATTGAATAATGTACGGAAAGTGAGAAACACTGCCCCATCGTAAAGTTGAAATATCATAACACGGACCATATAAACCCAGGGTGCATCTCTACTTTTTATTCACGTCCCACCAGATACTATACATCCAAGCACATCCAGTCATCTTGCTTCTATCTACTTACTCTGACCAAGGTAACACGGAGCCTGGAGACTCCCCCAGACAGCAAGGAGCACAAGGCTGCACCCTGGACTCCTGCCAGCCGGCCCATCACAGGGAACATATAGTTCATGCACATACACAGTCAGAGACACAGGTTAGACTAACTGTGTGACTTTGGGCTGCAGGAAACCGGAATACCTGGAGCAAACCTCTACAGCACAGAGAGATCATGCAAACTCCACACACACTGAGCAAAAGTGGGTTTCGAAACCCCCAAACCAGGCGAGGCTACAAAGCTACCCGCTTAGCCACCAACACACATAACCAAAATTATCAGACACATATTTTCAATAGTTTATAAAATAATGAGTAACAAGAAGAGATGTGTCACGTTTTTTGTTTTTGTTTTTTACCATTGTTATAAGCAGAGGTGAACTTAGTGAGTTGTAGACAGAGAAAACAGACTGCTACAGAAAGAGCAGCGCATGACTGAAAATCAGCAGCATGTCCACTCAGTGATGTGAGGTCACACATTCGCAAATCATGAAAACGATACCGTTCAGCAATAAAGCCGAAAATGAGTTTTAATGCATTCCTGTAAAAAACCATAACATTTATAACATTCCCCTGATGTATTCTTATTCTTACTAGAATTCTTGTCTTAGTTCCTGGGTGGATTATGAAATGATAAAATGTCCTCATAACTTTATATTAATTACCATGAATAAATCTAAGTTTTATGGCCTGAAAACATTTATTTTTGGAGAAGGCATCTGACGAACATGAGAAGCTTAAAGATTTATGTAGCACTTTAATTTGAATTGGGAGCCCAAATCGCTGTTTTGCTTGCAGTTGTTACTGTAATAAAATTCAAAAGCTATCATCTCTTCGCAGATGAGACCCTCTTCTGGGAGATGAAGCTTATGGCTGGTCTATATGCCCTGGCAGTGCGTGTTCTCGCCGCCCAACTCACACTCCACAGGCAGTAGAGCGTCGACGGGATGTTTGTTCATAACCCCGAGGGCAAAATGGCTCTCATAGGAACAGCATGAATCCAGCCTGACTGGATAATACGTCTAAGTTAGCATTAACACTCAGTGAAGGCAAATATCTAATTTTCCTCTTCATCCATTTTTTTGCTCTGTCACCAATCTCTGCACCTCTGAAAGGCCCCAGCAGTGACCGGGGGGGGTCTAAGCAGGCTGTTATCTCAAAGTGCAGTTTAGGCCTTGAAGACACTTGGACTGAAACTGCTATTGATAACATAATCCCTTACTATGGGTGGAAGACATACAATTGTTGAAACGGGAAAAGTGTGCTTCATTCATTCTATATGCAAATTTAAAAGAAAAAAATCTGAAATGCTCTTTTTTAGACTCATTTCTTTTCATGAAAGGACGTTTTAGAAACTAACAACTCTGCAGCACAGGAAATGTGCTAATTAAAAGCTATGCAAAAGATAATTTAGGAATTGTTTTTATTTTTTTAATAAAAAAAATCCTTAGCCTAATATAGCTTCTAGAGGACAATAATACATTTGTGGAACTGGCTTAACGACAAATGAAAAGCTTAATTAAAAAGGTATAGACTCATTCCTAATCAGAGCATTTAAATTGGTTTGTAAACCATATTTTATAAATATGTCACATAAATAGTATCAACGAATTTATCTTTGTTAATATGTATCCAGTCAGTGCCTGCACATTAAATTTATGTTTAAAAATTTGAAATACTAAATAACAAAATAAGTATCTTTTAATAAATGTCCATGGAAGCTATGAACTGTAAAGCTTTAATATTTTGTCCGACTCCTGTATGCAATAATAATTTTCCTTGACGGCTTGTGTGGGTGTAGAGGTACATTTTACATGCTAAACCAATTTTCAGAAATCCAGTGCCAATTCCATCTAGGAATGGGGAGGGAAAATATAAAATGAATAATTAGCTAATGCAAAATGCAGAAGAATTACATCTGCAATTCATTTTCATACATCCACAAAATAAACGATCTCAACATTTACAAGAGAAAATAATCTAATATATATGGGAAAAGCATCACTGTAGTCACTGGCTGATCAGCTGGAAACAAATCCATCTGGACACAAATTACATGTCAGCTTCAAATAATTACTTTTGCTTACCACAGAATTGTATTGTTTCTGAAAGCAATAATTATTTAAAAAAAAAAATAAAAATCCAGTTTTGTTTTTGAAAAACAAGGAAAGAATTTATTACTGAAGCAGCGTGATTTCCTGACAACAACTGAGATCTTTGCCATACCAAGGATTTTCACACCAGCGCTTTTAAGTCCAGTTAAAATGGGTTGATTTCCCCCTTGGTGCGATTTGTTTGGGCAGCTGTGAACACAGTAATCGCACTCAGGTGTGGACTAAAACAACCGTCCCAAAGTCCTTAAGAGGAGGTGGTCTCGGTCCGGTCCCAAATGAATTCTGGAGCGGTTTGTTTGTGGTCCGAATCTGATTGCTTGGATATTTCTTAGTGTGAAAGCAAACCGAACTGAGGGGAAAAACGCTACAAGTTTACAAACTAGTCAACAGAATCGGACCACAGACTACTGGTGTGAAAAATGCCCTAAGAGGACCCACTGTGAACTACAGAGTACAGAGAAATTACACTGTAAAATAAGCAGCATTTGGTAACACTGTTACTAATTGGAATCTAATCAAGAGGCTGTAAAATAAAGTAGATTAAAAATCAACCTGTTAATCCTTTCTGGTCTGCTGTTTATGCCAGATTTGAACCGTACCGTTTGAAAGATAGTAACCTTTCTTTTTATTCATTCTGTACAAACATCCATCCATCCATCCATCCATTTTCTGTAACCATTTGTTCTGCTCAGGGACACAGAGGGTCCAGAGCCAATCCTGGAAGCTACGAGCGCAAGGCGGGGAACGACGCGTGATGGGGTGCCAAGCCATCGCAGGGTACACTCACACATCTGTGAGAACAGTATTAAAAATATGCCACATTTTCCCCGAAAGGTTTAAAGAATGTCTGCAACATCACATTGCCTTGGAACAATAGCGCTACACATCCAGAAAAAAGAAGAAACTCTGGAGCGAGCAGAGCAAACAAACATGGTGCGCAGTGGGTGAGACGGCGCACAGACGACTAGAGCACTGGAAGCAGTGCAGCACCAGCTGCTCCACGCAGTGAAGCTCCCATTGCAGGCCGCAGCCCAGGCCAGCACATCCTTTCCAAAGAGACCGGGGGGGGGGGATAATTAAAATGAAGATGCAATTAAAATGAAGCAAGGCCTACATCATATTAGCTTATATAAGGACAGACTACTGTGTAAGAATACCAGTGGAATTTCAAAGTTACAATAAACTATGCATGCATGAAACACGCTTCATCTGGCTAAATAAATCCATCCATCCACCTATCTTCTACTCCCGTTCCTCCTATTCAGGGTTGTGGGGGGGTCCAGAGAGTATTGCCCATATTTGGTACATGGGAGTGAGACAGAAGCTGGGAGCTGTAATTGTGACCTGCACCCCGGCCGCGGCGTACCCCAGCCTCACGCCCTGCCCGCCAGCCCCCCCAGAGACCCTGGGCTAGGAAAAGCTGCAGTTATGTGGGGGGTGAAACTCGTTTTGATGGTGTTAAATACAAACTATCATATGACAGAAAGGGGGAATGCCAGGGAGATACCTACATAAGCAGTTACATGCAAACTGCAATTACAATGGCCAGAACATCGGTATGACATATGTTCCTCATTCATGCAACACTAAACATCAATAGTATTCTTATTAGGCATGAGAAACAAACATTATTAAGTAAAGGAAGTAAGTACTGCTAAATGTAAGAGGCACAGTGTCTGTGTGTGTGTGTGTGTGTGTGTAGACTTTTTTTACACTAACCATATTGATTCATAAGCTGCATTATTGGCTGGGCCTGGACTAACTTGCGGTTCAGTTCGCATCGAGACCGCGGTCTGGACTTTAAGAAGCCCGTCTGTGGGTCCCTGAGGACCAGGCTGGGAAACACTGCACTAAAAGCAAACCGGAAACCTCAGTCCACCTGTCTGCACGCTTTTGGGCTGCAGCTTTAGGAAGCCTGAAGAGCAAAGAGAGAACATGCAAGTTCACACCAAGCAAGATGACATGCCAACTGTAGACTCTAGAAGTGGAAGACATTGTGCCACAGTAATGCAATATACTTTATATTTATATACTGAATAATACACATATTATTTATATTTTGCAGATCAGATCCTTATCAGACATTTTATAAAAATATTATACTTAGTTGGTTTTGCATTAAGTATTAATTAAATATTCTGTGTTTGTCCTATTTTGCGAGTCTAAAAGCTAAACAATTAATTTTCGATTTTCTATATATCGTGACATTGGGGCCTCAGGAGATTCACTGCTGTACTGGAAGATGACATAGACAGTGGCTCAGGCACAGTCAGCTGGCAGGACCTTATCACAGCCAGCTGAAGGCCATTGACCTGGCTCTCCGGAGGGTCACAAAGCCGTCCCACAGCAAGGTGCGGGGAGAGGACATTCCACAAGCCGACTGACAGCCACTGGACCAGATCGCTGCCCCGGCCTGGTTTAACATCCGGCATGATGACCCCCATATCCGTGCTAAATCGGAATAAGTTACAAAGACTGTACTACTGTATACTTAGATGCAGGAATCCAACTTCTGTAGTGGAGCTTGACCGAAATATCAGCTGATATTCAGGTTAATGAATTTCTCAGTACTGGAAAACCTGCCAATGAACCATGAGAAAATGTAGAGAAGCTATGAACCATGAGAAAATGTAGAGAAGCTATGCTTCCTGCTCTATGGCGTACCAATGCTAACCTGAAATTACTTCTAAGCGTCACAGTTCATTCTAAGGTTATATATGGTGAAAACTAATGAACGTTATTTCACTGTTTGTTTTATTTACAGCAGTTGGACACAGAACATAAGCTCGAGTTATATAAAACAGGATGCTTCTTGTTTTCTATTTAAATTATGAGACTGCCTGCTGTTTGACACATTGACATGTTAGCAAAGCACCCTTTAAGTAATATTATTGGTGTCTGCTTAATTACACTAACCAATATTATTAGTTATAAGAACTTTTAACTTCTTGAAATCTGTATCAGTATCAGAGACAAAATTTCCACATTGGTCAGGCCCGATTCTGTAGCACTACAAAAAATTGTACACTGTGTGATATAAAGGGATTTCTTCATCACAAACCACATTCATTAAGCCCTCTAAATGATGCCCTGAGCTTTAATACCTTTAATTGTTTCCAGAGTCACAAATGCAACATCTGGTTCCAATTTACCAAAGTTAACTTTACTGACAGCAAGCCATTTTCACAAATCCTAGGTTTGTTAATGAAGTCAGTTTAAATTTAAACAAATTGACCATGTCTTTAGACAGTGCCAAGGATAAACTAAAACAGCTTGCCCTGTATCTTCAGTCTGATCACAGCAATAGGTATAACATCACACACATGCTTGTCATTAAAATACACCTGGCATCTGTGGGTCCAATCTACATTTAGCAGCGTAAGACAAAATCACCACTATTACAGCCAGTGTTTCCTGAGTGTGGCAGATGGGGTAAGAATCCTAATATTGAAGCAAAAACAACAGAATATCAAACACTGTGCACCTGCGAGGTGAGAATCTGGCCCTCAGATAAAAGCCCAACCCTCCAGCTAAATAAATGACAGTATATCCATCTATTTATCTGGGCCAAGGTTGCTGGGATCCTGGAGCCTTTCCCAGAAAACACTGGGCACAAAGCAGAAGAAAACCCTGGAAGAGATGCCAGGGCATCGCAGGGTGCATGCACTATGGGTAATTTAGAAACACACATCTACCTAACTGTATTTTTTTGGGCTGCTGTATCTGGAGTTAAAATCATACAACATGGAAAAAAAAACACAACACGCATGCAACTTGTATGGCGCTGTGGACAAAAGCCTCTGGCAAATAAATATAGTAATAGTTTTTATATATCATATACGAGTACATTACAGAAGTATAAAAGCCATTAAGAAAGCTTTGTTTTTTAATAATGAATAAAACATTCAGCAAGACTCATCACTTTGTCAGCTCCTGGATGGCTGACTGGGGAGTTTGATCTGGGGGGGCCAAAAAGGATCAGTAGATTCAGACAGATTATAATCTTAATTTTAATTGAAGTAGATGTCTGTTGTCATATGAATTTACACAGCATGAAACATATAGGGTTGAGAAATATTGCGGATTTTGTCAAGTCCTGCATGAGGGTTGCTCTAAATAGCAGCTTTATTTTCTTATTTCTTGACTTAGCGATATATTGAAAGTTTCTGTTCCACTAAATACACCTGTATGTGACTGGTTTGGGAACTGAAACGGTGTTCATCTAGCCATCCAAAAGATGATCCCTAACTTTTTGGAGAACAGGAGAAATCCTTGTTAGTTTTTATTGGATTATCCTCAATGTGTTCTAATGTTGAAGTGTGTTTTTTTTCTGACCAAATATACATTTCGTACCCAGTAAAATAACTTTCAAAATTTTTCTTTGACTGCCTAAGACTATTAATTTTGTTGTACAAGCAGACAGCAAAAATATATTTTACATGGATGAAATGATTTTCATAATTACACAGCATTGAGCGTAATGAACGTGAGAATGAACACACACATACACCTGTTTCCAACTGAGGGCAGAAATTACAGAGATTATTTTTGAATGTTCTGCTCTGGTCCCTGAGGACCAGTCTTGCAGGATTACTGAAACAAACTATCCAGATAGTAATATTCTTCATTTAATTCTATAAATAAAGTGAATAGCTAAATCTGAGCCATCACCAGCATGCTGTCTGTAATCCATAGACTATCCTGAATCAAAGCAAGTGATTAGAATCACTTTAGTTCAAACACTAGCAGCAACAATTATTAGCTCTGTCTATCTTTCTCATTTGGCAGCAAAGGATTTCTTATTTTTAATCCTAATTTCCAATAATTGTGCACATGTCAAAAAGCACAAAAGGTGAACCTCAGGTAATGGATATGGGGGCTGATATACAATTATAACGATGAAAACCCGGAGTTAATGGGCTTCGCCTGCTGGAAGCTTCGCAGGCAGACTGTCTGTCATCTAATGAATGGGAGGCAACACAAACGTCTACAGTCGTATTGTTAAGAATGAAGTGAAAACGAATAAAATCAAAATGAATAAAAAATTCACTTGAAGCATGAAAAGGTTCTCATTGCTTCCCATAAATAAGTGGCAAAGTCTGACCCCATCCACAGAGATGGAAGGACCCGGTCTGAGGTGACTGTAATCTGTGCGCTCAGTGACTCTGTGATTTTTATCTTCCACATCCAACCAAACCTACTTGAAAAGAAATGCATGTTAAAACAAAGCAATGCAAGGAAAATCCAGGACACCAACTGTTCTCCATCCGAGTTTCTCCCCAGTCAGTGCAGAGGCTAATTGTCATGCCCAGGCTGCCGTTTCCTTCTAAGCTCCTTGGCTTTATCTACTTAGCCCGCAGCTCCATCACAGACTAAACATTCCTCTGAGTAATTCCAGATGGAGCTTCTTAATGGCCCTTTGTAAACCCAGTACACAGACAGATGCAATTCTGAAAGTCCAATGAACCTTTAAGGGACAGGAATAAATGACAAATCTGAGCCCTCAGTATTAACATTTGATAATAAAATATTTGGAATATCACACCTGTTTTTGTTGAGGCCCCCAGCTAAACTTAATTATAATAATAAAGGGGGAAAAAAACAATTATAAAACATCAATTTATTAGCTACAAATCACAGTGAAGGAAAACAAACAATATTGCAATTCATGTCACTAACCAGTTGCCAAATAATTAGCTTAAAAGCAAGTGACAAACTAAGAGCTACTGCAGACGGTTTTACAAGCCAGAAAATAAATAGCTCCACAAATATCATTCTATGTAGATCTGTACTATATGTGGAGGCTGCCTGGTTCCCATTACCAACACCAACCTGTCTACTGGGCCATAAGGGTTTCTCCCAGCAACCAGAGGCCAGTTAAACCTCAAAGGATGAGACGAGGTGTTGGCACTTTCGCTCAGCTTTAGACAAGGAACCACAGCGGTCAGATCACCTTAGAGAGCTTTATCAAAAAGTGTCTGCCCTCCTACCGTCGACTGGCAGCAAAATCCCAAAGAAGGGTACGGTAAGAGAAGAGTAAAAAAAGATTCCCCTAGCCCTGGAGATCAAACATACGGACACAGCAATAGTGGGATAATGCACAAGAGCGTGCCCATAGATAGAAAGCTTATGTGTGGCTTATCAGCCACAGTGGACCAGCTGTGTAAGATAATGGCTTCTGCTATCAACTCATATGACAGAATGTGCACATTTCTTTTGTATAGCAGATAAACCAATACTTCAGCTTTATCTAATAGTGTTGTGGTTTCTCTGCCCGCCTGGGACAAACATACCATGTACTGCAGCCTAAAAGATGTTCAAAGAGAAAAAGCAAAAATAATCCCACAAAAAAACGATTGTGGTTCTATACTTAATTAAATATGTGATAATAGAATGGTCTTTCACAAGAAGAGAACGGTTTTAGTAAGCAATAAAATTTGGATGCCCCCCCCCCAAAAAATGTGGAGATACTGAGCCTGTTTGTGGGAAGGCATGAGGTCAGGAGGGTAGGACCCTCCATTCAACTGAAATTAATTGCTAATTGTAGATGGCAGGTTGGCTCTGTGCGTGAAAAAGACTTTGAGCGATGGTCCAGTTCTTAGGGGTTTCCAGTTTGCTAGTGACACAGAAAAACAGAAATGCTATTCAGTGTACCCCTAGGGCGCCAATAAAATGTCCTCATTCCGTGTCCAAACACCCGTGTCCATTGAATCAGTCACGGAGGAATCTCTCTTATTTAATTTTTTTTAAATAACAGTGATGTCATGAGAGACAATGATGTAATGACAGACACCACCCCCCTTATGCACTATGGAAAGCAAACCCAACCTCTACCTCACCACTAACGTCCTTCAGTACTCCACCACTACTTAAATACATACATTCCATACAGCACACTGCCCCCCCCCTTCAGCAGAGGTATAGAGCGAGACACAGCATGAGCAAAATGCCACATCCTTTGATGTTTCAGCCTAATTGTGGGCAATTATTAATTGTCTGACTAAATGCAGCCTCACCCTGAACTCTTTTTAGATTTTAATAATCACTGACTGCGGGCGGCTTCCCCGGATACTCTGGGGCCGACGTCCCCCAAATGACACTGGGTTTGTGTCCCAGTGTGGCAGGGGTTCGAGTCCCCTTGCACAAGGACCACAGATGGTGGTCCCCTACAGAGACCCGACAGCGTTATCTAGTGGTACAGCAAACTGTGAGTGTCATGTACCAGGAGTAGGAAGAGGATTTGGGTTATAATCATATAATATTTGTTATTAACGTATATTAACCCTTTCAGGCTCAAATAAAGTTTTAGTAACAGGAAAAATCTGATATTTGGGGAAAATTATCATGAGTTAAAAAAAACTCATAAAATATGTATGTGGGGTAATAAGGTAGTTAGTTTTTAACTGTTGCAAATCAGCAACGCCTGCCTTGAGAGGGTTAAGGATGTTAAGGATTGTTAGGACATTAAGGTATTATTACATGCTGCTTATGAATGTTCTATGGATGCATTATGAAGGTGCACTGAATGTTCTACGAACACATTATATAGGCATTATGAAGGTGCACGTGTGCTATAAGTTCCCATTTCGACAGTTAAGAAGCCTGGTTTTCACCCAGTTACCTTTTTCACTTAGTACATATTGATGTACATAATATTAGCAGCAATACAGTTTCTACAACATCTTATCTGACAATTTATTGTGTTTCTCTGATAGTCACTTTATTATATCTATTTATTCCCTCCAGATATCCCCTTTCTTGAATGCTTCCTTACTTTGAAGCACATCCCTTCCAGAACAGCTGATAAACTCCAAGGCAGTGATCTTCCTTCATATGTATGACTCCTGTGTTGACTGTATACATACATACATACATACACACACACAGTACCAGTACATTCAACATCTTTCGACTCTTTGTGTGTTTTGTGCTGCATATCCACACAGATCCACACCTTGACACTGTCGCTCCATTTGGTTTCTGGCACATTAGGAATGAGAAACAGGTGCCATGAATCGAACCACACAATGATCGTGTAAAATATGTTTCATTTAGAACTGAAAACAGATGTGACACTGAGACTGGAGGAAAGAAACAGGGATTTTATTTGCTAGTTGGGAGAAGAGAAAAGGGAGCATAAGACAGCCGACAGGTGGAGGAAGATGACTGTGAAAGTGAAGTGTAATTAAATGAACTGTCACCTGACTTCACTCCCATCCCACTGCATCCATATTCCTTCCCATCCTACACAGTCACCTGACTCACCCTCCCAAGAGGGACCAAGGCTCCGCCCCCCTGTCGCAACACTAAGCTAATCGGTAAATAACAATCCATCCTTTTTACTAACTTAATCACAGCTTCTAGTATTTCACTGCTGCACTGTTCTCCTTTAATCACAGTTCTGGATTTTATGCTTAATGATAAAGGAAGTGTGAGAATTTTATATTCTAAGTTCACAAAAGCAATTATTCTCCTGGAAAACTGAAAAAAAGACATTTTAGGCATTTTACTTTATAATAATCAATGTCCTGCATTCATGTGCAGAGGACTCTGTACCTGGAATTTAGCGTTTCCTCCTGGACTTTTGTCAGATTTATGTAGTTTCACAGTTACAAGGCAAGGGCTAGAGAGCGGCGTCACGACAAGAGTCTTTCACAGGGAGCCACAGTGCAGCGCCTATCCTGCGGAGTTCATCACGGCGATGCCAATGCCGGAATATTTTCATTATATCCAGAAAAAAAATGGCCACAACGGAAGGCGTAATAGAGTCACTCAGCTCCAAACGGAGAGGTACTCTTTTTGAACCCTATGAATCATTTCAAAATGAACTCAAAATGATCAAACAGAGCAGACAGCTGAACAAAAATGCATCTCTGAATTGTTCACCGGCGACAGTCCATCACCAAAGGCATTAAGCAGCTGTTCCTCCATGGCGTCTAGCTCTGGTATGGTGCATAATTGTGTGAAAACACAGACATGTGGTGTAGTTTTACAGAATCCCTCAAGGTCCTCTGTGCTTTATGAGTTTCCCACCTTTGTTTAAGTTTACTAGGTCACCACTAGAACGGGCAGCACAAAGCTACTGTCAAATTTTCTTTTATCGGAACTAAACACACATACTATGGTTAATATCAGTTTCTGGCAAAGATATGAAAAGAGATCTGAAATGAGGGTCTGATCCACATTTTCTTGGATGCTATTTCTTAGTAGTCAGGTATCCCCAATAGATCATTCAAAAGAACTCCTTCAAACCTCAACAAGCCACCTACGTATAAATGTCTGCGTAGAAAAAGTGAGAATAATCTCCACTGCCTTGCTATACTAAGGGGATGACTCACTGTTTCTAATTTTCAGTAACTGACTTAAGAACATTCTGCTACCAGAGAAAGAGGAACACAGCAAAGTGTATATGAAACATCTGGCCTGATGTCTATAGACTGTAAGAAATAAATTCTCCATTTATGATTCATTAGCTACACTCTTATGATCTCATTCTCAAACAGTCCCATGATGAGTGACCCTCCAGAGACTTTAGGGAAAGGCAACATATTTACCTCGAAAGAATTAATAGTAACAGAATAGAATAAAATAAAGATACTTTATTAATCCCCAATGAAAAATTCTCTTCTTCACATACCCCATGTTTCTCTCCATAGCTTGGGGGTCACAGCACAGGGTCAGCCAGCATGCAGGACCCCTAGGGCTGGGCGTAAGGGCCTTGCTCAGCCACGGCTCAGATTATTCAGCCACGGCTGGGGCACGAACCAGCGACCTTCCGATCACAAGCATAGAGGCTGAGCTACATACTATCTCCTTACACCTTCAAATCACACTTTTTGTAGGATCTCATGTAAGTTTCACTTTTAAAGGTTTATTATTTACAGGAATCCTTATCAAAATGTAATATAACATTACTACCTGTTTTTCATCACCATTATGTTCTGCATGGTAAGAAAGTATTACTGGCTGGTTGCCAAAGCAGTAACTATACAATCACATAATGCCTACCACAGAATTCACACCTGGTGTCCAGTGATACCCACAGATATCTTAACTGACTTGAAGAAAACTGGTCTGACAGTGTCCAACAGGTTGGACACAGTCTACCTGAAACAGAACTGTAGTCAGTATTCCCAAGAAAAGCAGTCATGGAGCTGGAAGTAAACAGGGACAGAAAAACGCCTCGTCTGAAAAGGGAAAAGGGGGGCGGCCTTGTCTCCCCAGGCCCAGCCTGACAGGAGTGGGAGGGGAAGGTGTCAGACTGAATTCGGGAGCTTTAGTTTCCCGCCCCCTCGGGAGTAAGGCAGGAACAAATTAGCAAGGTGGAGAAAAATAAGCATCAAATCCATGATGCAGCCAGACTCCTGCGTACTCATTTACAGAAAGGCCAGGAGAGACGGACCTCTTACCTCCTACGCCAGGAAAACCAGCTCTGTAGTCTATGTTAAATTCACGGAATTCAAATGCGTCCTATTTTCAGGGACTTCCTTCACCTATGAGACCAACAAAAACACTACGAACCTAAAACCGACAAGCCTAGAACGGAGGTTTGGGTATTCGCACGCGCCGATGTGCACAGCTGCCGAAGAAGCATTTAGGGTGACCTGCGGAGCAATTGGAAATGACATTAAGAGCATAACCATTTCCGATATCTCTTGCATAGCTCATAGACAGTGTAAATTCCATACATCTCGTAAAATTTTATTACAGCAGGAGTATAATTCTCAGTTTCTTAAGGTTTTGGTAAAAACCACCTTTCCCCACAGCATAGTTTAGCTGATCTTTTTCTTATGTCCTTCAGGCCCAGTCACTGCACAGAACTCTATACAGTTGAGGCCTGGAACGTGTCTCTGTGGAGCTGAATAAAACGCAATGGGAATGTGATGTGATGAACCATCTTTGTGTGAGCAGATCAGCCAGGCCTGGGGTCAGACTCCGGGTTTTACCTTCTGCCTGGTCAAGATCTTCACATTCGACACTGATGAAGAGAGAACAACAAAGCACAGCTTCTCCTAAAAACCAACACCCCGCCCCCCCCACTCTTCATGCATCTGGGACTCCACAGCCGACTCAAAGGCTCTGCTTTGTCCTCCTGGCAATCTCTGCGGGCTCACACTGTGAAACAAGTGCTGTAATTTGCCCTTAAAAAGTTATTTTTTTCCCATAATAATAGCTTCCAGGATCATTTTAATAATCCCCAAGAGTAATAACGAGTAATAACTTATCTGAAGTGGTTATAACCTGAAGATCTTTCAATGACATCTGATTGGCACTTGCTAGCACTGAGAACGATCTGTTCTAAATGCAGTTTCTCTGCAACTGGATACTTTACAAACACAACACTCACACAGTCATGCATGACATGTCTGGAAAACTCATCAAAGCAGGTCACTAAGGCCCAATTTGATCTAAAAGCAAAAAAAAAAAAAACTCTCCCACATCTTTCACTCAACCTTAAAAATGCAAGGAATAGAAAAACAAAAGGTCTAAGAGAGAAATGCATACAAATCATATTATAGTATATGCAAACCTTTCCGTCAGCCATCTCAGTATGATACCATAATAGTTAGTAGCTACTATTATGAAATGCTTGTCCATCATAACATATGAGAATTTGAGATCCATACTGTAGTGGACTGGGGTACAAATTACTCAAACAGCAGTCAAAGAACTGAACGGGTGAGCCTCTTTCAGTGACCTGCATTGTTTCCATGAAAATTCCAGGGCTGCCAACTTTGGTCTGCTAGCTGGAGAGAGATTTTCAATTCAAGGCAAACTACCCCAGTGCTTTTGATGTAGCTAATTTTAAGTTTATAATGAAATAATATAGACTTGCTGTAAGATTTCTTACGTGAGCGTAATCGAGAGTTTGAAAGTGCCACTGTCACACCACATGTGTGAATACTGGTAGCCCTGAGCTTCCTCTCAAGATTCCTTCACGATATTGGAATCAGCTTGACAGAATGACCGCAACTTTTCTAGAGTGCACACATGCCAGACTTTTACCACCCTTTGTGTCACCAGAGGTTTACGCAATGTGTGTGGCAGGGCTGGGCGATATAAACGATGAAAAAATCAGTAACTTCGATAAACTGTCCACAGCACTGCTTAATAGCACATATCAGCCAATCACAACACAGAAACTAGGGGAATTTCAACCAATCATATGGCAGTTGTTTTAGGAACGGACAACCTATGCCCAACAAAAGTAAAGCAGTTGGTGGAGTTAGTGGAGCACGCCACAAGCTATTGTGGTGGTAATATATATGTGAATCATGGGAGAGATTAATGCTCACTCAGAGGAAACGTTTGGCGGCAATGAAGAAAGCAATAGGTCTGCAGCTACAACACATTTTTATAACGGAGATATTGTAGATAATCAAGATTTAGTCATTTAATTTCAAGGGATAGAGGTAAAGGTGTACAGCTATTCTATGTGCCTTTAGAGAATCCAACATGAATACACAATGCACATTATGAACTCAAAATGGGCAAAATGTGTTCCAGCTATTCTCAATGGTCATCCAAAGGAAATATACTGGATTATGTTCCTTGAATGATTTTCATCAAGGAAGGAAATGAATAAATCATTCAATCGTTCGCAATTCTGATATGTTTAACGGGAATCCTAAGGGAATTTTAAGATAAATGGTGCCTTGAAGTAAAGAAAAAATAACTTGAATGGTATGATAACAATTATCCGCAATTTTCAATAACATGACAGACATTTTACAATCAAAATCTGGTTTTGTGAAGCACATAATCAGTTCCCATTGTGTATAAATCAAAATGAATGACGGCATTCTGAATATCAGCACACCTGTAACTAATGAACTCAGACTATTATTAGTATATACTGCATATATTAGGACCTTGTTTTCAGTTACTTCTTCGCAAAGTTTTGTGTATTTCTATTCATGTTTACGACCTTAATCTGATCTATTGCTTTTCTTGCTTTAGCCGTGTGTCTTCTCTTCAATTGTATCTACCGGGTTTGATCTTCTAACTTTATTCCTGAGTATGGATTTTGGTTACAATTTGGACTTGTCTGCTTTACTTATTTTTGGACTAAGGTTAAGGTTTTTTTAAGCCAGTGCTTCTGCAGCTGCATTCTCTCTTGTCCACTAGGGATGGGCAATGCCACCAATTTTCCTTTCAATCCAACCTGATCCAATAAAAATGTTGCTATCGCTGAATCTGATCCAGGTACCGATATTCTAGTCTTTTGTGTCCATTAAATGGGAACTAATAGTGAACAATGTTGAAAAAACACAGGGTAATAAAAGAAATTTTTGCAATTAATATTGCAATATTAATAAAACAAAAAAAAAGGAGTTGAGAAATTTACCCAAAACAAATTATAGCCAAAAATAACTTATTATGTACCAATAGAATGTCAAATAAGTTGGTGGTGATATCACAGGTTGTGCTAACAGACAGAAAGCAGTGTCAACAAAGCAATTGCTTTTGCCATTGTCTCTATGGAATCCAAAATATTTCCATAGAGAGGAAGACAAATATCTCTCGATCACCAGTTTTTGTTCACTTTTCTCCTCCTCGCTCATTTTTGCTAAATTTCTCACAAATGTACCACAATGTCTGAGCGAGTCCAACAGGAAGGACGAGAATGATTACGATTGTCCCAGAGATTGCACACAATTCCTAAGACAAACACAATTCCTAAAAAAATGTTTTAGCACAACTTATTATCTTAACCCAGCTCTGACAGTCCTTGCGATATATAGGATATGAAAACAGGTACATCAGCGTATTTTATATAGTAACCTGTAGTCCGACACCGTACAGCCTATATATAATCTTACAAGCTTTATTAGGTAGAACAGCCAAAAAACTGAATCATCCAACTTTATACTAGAGTCTGACCGATAAATCGGCTTGCCGATATTATCAACCGATATGTTAATTGCAGATATATCATTATCAGCATTTATAACAGCTGATAAATGACAATTAAAAAGAAACAAAGAGACAGAAGACATGATATGAGTGTTGTCGTTGCATAGTTTGTCCATCAGAGGTCACACTGCAACTCCACTATCACCAATAAACGTGTTTATCAAAATTTTAATATATTTTGTTGTACTTTGTTCAAAGTAATATTTATGAGAATAACACACATTTATTTTTAAACTGCAATATGCCATGATATCTTGGTGAGGGCTGTTAAACAAGTACACATAACAAATGTCAGAGAAAAAACTTTGTTTACATTATGCATTCCTGAAGAAAAAAAGAAAAGAATATCAGCTGACACATCATTATCAGATTTTTAAATCCTCAGATATCAGAACTGATATTGGAAAATCTTGTATCAGTCAGACTCTACTTCCTACTCCAGCAGATGGTAAAGCAATCACTGCACTGTACTGAGGTAGGTGGTCTTGATAGCAGGAGTAAGTTCTTGTGCAGTAAGTATTGAGAAAAAGTATATTATAAGAACTATGATTCAGATTATCTGCTACTGACACTTAACAGTGTTAATCACTATGCGACTGTAACCCGCTATACTCAGTTTGGTTGGCTGAAACAAAATCTTGGTCTGCAATTTTACTTTCTGGACCCGAATTATCCATCTCTGGTAGTAGGCTTTACCATCTAGGTTTGTGCTAGCACTCTATGATGTTCTCACAGTCTCATAGGAACGCTCTACTTTCAGACAGCAGGAGAAACCTGTATATAGGTAAAATATATTTTAACATTAATATTTTAACATTAGAATTGATTCTCAAAAATGAACCATTCAAAACAAAATAATCAATATTTCAGTACTGATCTGCACATCAATAGTCATGACTACTGAACTAAAGTGACTATTGACCATGCACAGTGGTGTTTATATGAGGAATGGGCTCCGTCTTGACTGGAGAGAATCTTGAGTTTTATTGAAGAACATAGGAACCTGCCCACCTTCCGAGTCAGAACACAAACCTGGCCTCAGTCATGTGATCTGAAATCGCAGGCTGAATATTTTACCAAATCTAGTTCACTTTTAATTTAGTTCTGGCAAATTAACGTGATTATATCTCCAGTAAATCAGTATTTTCTGATCATCTCAAAATACTTTTATTGTAGTAATACTTTGATAATACCTGAGGGAAAAGACCAGTATGTCACAGCAACTTTTAAAGTTTATTAAAACTGTGAAATTCAGAAATGCCTCAAGTTACAATGTAGCCAACATCACAAACAATTAGAACATAGTTACCAAGAGAACCCTGCATTTATAAAGCTCCCAAAAAAATAAAACTAATCAAAACTATGGTTTAATGACCATACAAACGCTCTTAAACTATAGTACCACAGACATTGTACAAACATACAAGGTTTGGCTCCAAATAATCAAGTAAAAAACAGGTTCCTGCAAGTAGATATTTATCAATAGTCTTGTTATAAACAATATTCTTTTAAATACAATAATTTACTGAAAAAAAAGAAAAATAAGTAGGTCTACAGCGAATGAAGTTTTTTTTCCTGTAAGTTAATTGATATTTAAATGTTCTTCAGTGTATGCTTTATAAATCATATCTTCTCTCTATCATACAGTTATTTAAGGTTAACACATATCTGCAATGTACGCCTAGTCAGAGTATAGTGATAAAGCATTTAGTGATGGGAAATTATGTGTGTGTGTGTGTGTATATATATATATATATATCTCATGATAACAGAATAAAGGTGAAGTGTCTATCGACTCTGGAAGTGTTAGGGTAATTATAGCATTTGGGACACAGAAATAACTCCCTTTTTGCAAAACAGTTAAAAAAAAAAACATCTCACAAGAAGCAGAAAACTATACTGCTTATTTTCTGCACAGAATACACAGAAAGAGCCACTGTAGACTCAAAATATTTAATCACAAGTTCATTTTTTTTTTAAAATTAAAAATAAATCAGTTAATTAAAAAGTTCCAGAACAGAAGTGTCTAAACTTCGCATAAAACTTCCACATTGCTAAGGGAAAGAATGCGATCTGTTTAACCCTAAAAGCTATCACTCCCTGGCATTGTTTGCAAAGACAACACTTACATCCCCACTAATCTCTCGCACCCGCTCGGGGCTGCATGAGTGCGGCGTCGCATTCCTGAGTTAATCAGTGGGCAGCTTTAGTTCGGCTGGCACCTCCTACCCCAGTCAAGCCTCCCAGGCAGAAGAGCCGCAGGAGATGCATCACTGTGGCTAAATGCAAGCTGAACGACTGCAACACACCTTTATTCTATGTGCAGAAATTAAGCAGCATAACTCTGGGAGGCAGCGCATAGCTGAGAGGGCTAAGCACCTATGTCTGTGATCGGAAGGCTGCCAGTTCGAGTCCCAGTCTCAGCACCTTTGTGAGCTGCCGGTAGCAGGGGCTGCTACCTTACTTACACCTACATGTGTGTCATGGATGGCAAGATGGGGGTAGCAATGGGATCAATGACGTATCTCTATTAAAATGGCTTCTACTTTTATTTGAACGTATCAAATAGACAGGGTCATTCTAGAGAAGGGCCAGTACCATCCTGCTAGGGCCAAAGAAAGGGAAGCCGGAGAAAAGCGTCAAACATTTTCAACTTATACTCTTCCAGTGGCAAAAAGGTACATTTAAAGAGACTGTTATCTGCCAAAGCTTCTCAGCTGCACTTTTATCCCGCTAAGCTATTTATTGATCCAAATTGTTTTATTACAGTCAATATGCATCACAATAGCACCACAAACAAGCAATTCTATCAATAGACATAAACCTTTGAACTGCATGGCCCCAGAATCCAGTACTGCGTCGTGCAAGCCAGGGTACCTGCTCTGGAGGACAACGAAAGAAAAGCAGAAATGTGGCACAGAAGATCCTGCTTAAACCTTCACCACACCCAGTTCCAGATACCTCAGAATGGGGAAGTCTGCGTGATTTTACGCTTTATACCCTCACATTAGGAAAATCTACACGGGGAAAAAGCCAGTTAATTAATACACATGACTGTCTGCACCACAAGAGCTCCAGTCAGACGGGAGACAGATTCCAAGGAAACATCCATGATGTAGGTAGTAAATATCTTAGTTACATGAAACTCATGTTAATGTAGATATGCTTTTGGAGTCATAGAACACCTGTTCTAATTTTATGCTGGCATTATCTGTGAAGTAAGAGACATGTATAGTACCATTCAGAAGTTTGGACGCACATACACAAAGGTTTTATCTAAGGTTTAGAATAACCTTCGATAAAAGACATCTAAACTACAAAATAACGTGGAATTATGCACTGACCACAAAAGTATTAAACAAAAGAAAAATAATTTGCTGTGGGGACTCTGTGGGTTGGGACTCAGAAGGTTGCTGGTTCAAATCCTGTGGTCAGCAGAGTGATCCCAGCATAGGGCCCCTGACCAAGGCCCTTAACCCCAGTTATTCCAGGGACTGGCTAACCCTACTGTCTCCTCTACACCAGTAGTATGATGTGGCCTCCAGGGAAGCCGTCCTGAAGGAGCTCCCACATGTGCTGAGCAGTCATTGGCTGCTTTTCCTTCACTCTCTGGTCAAGCTCCTCCCAAACCCTTTCTACTGGGTTTAGGTCAGGTGGCCAGGTCGTGTGATTTGATACCATCACTCTCCTTTGCAAGCTGTTTAGTACATTCAAACTTTTGGCTGATACTTAAGTGAATGTTCTCATTGTCATTAAAATTTAAAAAATAGTTTCTCCAGTATTAGTAATACTATCATTGGTATGTCCCCTAAAATTCATAATTAACCTCTGAGCTTGTTTGGAATGTGGTGGTTGTTTGCAGCCCAATATGTAATTTCACAACCTACGAAGGAAATCTGCTTCCCATTCCTTTGTCACGTCTGTGTTTATAATCCAGAAATCCTCCTGATTCAGTACTCAGAAGGTGGACCGGGCTCAGTAAATAATAAAAACATCCCCTACAAAAGCACATGCATATGCTTCTGGTGTCAAAATGTATTACTGTGGAACGTTTTCATCCTATGCAGAAATCGAGCTGAAGGGCTCATCTACAACAAAACATTAGTGTCTTGATTGAGAACTACAGTAACCCTCTGTGCCGGTTTCCGGAATGAGGGTGATAACAGGTGCATTGTTCAGGAAAGCAGCCTCTCATCTTTGTCTTTTACCCCTGAAAATCTGCAGCCTGCGCTCTGAAATACTACAATTCGGATCTCTGCATCTCCAAAGGGGGCACCGTAACACCCACACCCATCCTCTGTTTTCCCTGCTACCGTCCTTTTCTCCGTCTTTCACTGCTCCTCAGTGGGGATGCCTGCAATGCTATTTCATGCATTCACTTCACCTTCTAATTAAAAACAACATAATACTGTCATTCAGTGCACAGCTTCTACGTTTCTGTGACTGGTTTCTCAAATACGCAGCGGCTTCTTCAGCCTTCCGCTCTGGCTCTGCAGGCCAAGTCTCTGTGCCTGTAATCAGAAGGTCGCCGGTTTGAGCCCCAGCCTTCACAGAACAGTCACATGCCCATGGGCTCTTCAGCAAGGCCCTTAACCCCCAGTTCCAGGGGTGCTGCCTGCTGCCTGACCTTGTGCTGTGACCCCCCAGCTATGGAGACCAAGATGGGGTAGGTGAAGAGAAGAATTTGTACCTGTGCAAATAATGAATTTATCATTGTTCTTATATTCCAGCTTTATACACCTTCATTATCACAAATATTACAGCATTACTGGATTTATTCCGCTAAATGTTACAGTAATTAACCTTGAAATGTCTATATGTGGTATGGAATATTTATAATCACCAAGATGTGTGCAGGAATCACAGGATTCTGTAATGATTCAGAATATGTTCAGTTGAGTTGCCCGTGGTCTGAATCAAAGACCATCCGGGAAAGCAGAACCATTCCTACCAGAGGAAGAATTAAAAAACGATGGTAGATGAAAGAGTTTCGGAAATTGCTTTGTGTGAAAATTCTCTTGTCGGGGGGGGGGGGGGGGGGGGGGAGCCCCA
>JAODJU010000130.1:17803020-17815063 GCA_026776725.1 Gnathonemus echidnorhynchus | reverse complement strand
CCATAAGGGAAAAAAAATGGATATTTATCACGTTATGGGGACATTGTGTCCCCATAAGGATAGGTAAACCCGCTCACACATACACACACACACACATACACACACACTCAGACACACACCTACACTCACAGACACAGTTACATATTTTGGGAAATGTAGAGATACCATTTCACATGTTTGTATGGAGGAAACAAAGAAACACAGTGGAAACCAATGCAAACATGAGGAGGGCGTGGGGCTGCAAAAACAACAACAGTGCAGAAATTACAAATCGCACAAACAAAAGAATAAAAGAAAGAGATATCATTAGATTATTGACAAAATTTCTGCATACAGATATCGAAAACAGTCTGAAGACTTGCTTTTGGTATGCAGTGTTTTTTGGTTTTGTTTAGTTTTATTCATAGATCAAAGCAATGCACCAATTAGGTTTCCCAGCTCTGTAATCTAAAGTCAATATGATATGAGACAGGTGGGAGACAGGAAGCAGTGGGAGCTGGACTGGGAGTGTGTACTGTTGCGTAAGAAAGATCATAAACATTCCAGCAAAAAAAGATGTCATCCCAGCAACCCAGAAATATTTTGGCAGTGCTCAAGACAGTTCATAATTCTCAACCAGCTGGCAGGGCTGCGTATGTAAGAATGAGCAAAATAAAAGTCTCAAAGAGGATATGAGAAACTGATTAGTAACTATAGGAAATATTTTGTTGTAGTTAAGGCTACTTAATAAACCCAAAGATTCACTTTATAATGATTACAGTTATTTGAATCTATCACATAAAAACTTGGTTTAATGAATGGAAAAGCAACCTTTTGCATTAGTCCTGTTACTCGGGTTGTCCTTATCAAATTTAACAATTTAATTGATGTTTGTTATAGAAAAATCACGTTGTAACTTGTTTTCTATTTTAACTGATGTCAAATTGCCACGTTAGCACTCTAAAATAACTTCTAAAAATGAAAGCACTGTCTTGCGGCAAGTCTGGATCACTGTAGGCCCAGAAACTGGCATGTTTGGAGTTCAATCTGATGTTTCTATACAGTCAACTTGTCAGGCCATACAAAAAAAACCCCTCCTTTTTTCGCTGTTCTATTTGTTCTGTTTGGCGTTAATTTTTAGTTATGCAATTACCTATAAACAGTGTGCGAAATACCCGTCAATATTCGGGGGGGGGCATCTCCCTATTGTTGCGCAATACCGATCTGGAGACCCCCTTCAAATGTTGCTTTTGAGGCTTTCAGGGGGTCTCATGGGTTAATCGGGAGTGTCAGACACCCCCGGACCCCCCCGTATTTCGCACACTGCCTATAAGAATATAGATTATGTAATGTATAATGATTGTAAGCCCTTTAAAATGTATGCCATGAACCACTAATGAGCATTCAAAACTGCACAAGTGCCTGAATTCTGCATACATGCCAAGATCCTGTGTTGGACTGGGTCCATAAACTGACAGTGTTATACTCAGTTTTCTACCAAATACATACGGTTCAGGTCTGAATGTCAGTCTTATACAGATCCAGTATGTATGAAATGTATAATCACACTGCATTAAAGTGCTTTTTCTGACTGTCAGTGGGTATCATCTAGCCACAGCAATAGCTGGCGTAGGCCTGCTCTGGAACTGAGAAACACCATAAAAGGACACGACGTGTTTCGTTCGTTGACATGTCAGCTAACTCCCCTGACAGAAGGTGGAAGGTGCCAGAGTAAGCAAACACTGCTTCCCTGTGAAATCGCACTAGACGCTGCTTGACATTGAGGACTAAAGTCCAGAATGCGGGCAGGACTCTGCAGCAGGTATTCACACGCATAGTGACTACAGACCTCTCGTCACCTCTTGTCAGAATACAAAGGAATCCATAAAATATTCTGGGAGTGTTGCACAACCTGATTATCAGACATAAAATGGACAGCTGCTCTCGGCTGTTATTATAAAAGACCCTGTTTCCAGCAGCTTTCATGCAAATATTTGCGAGGACACAAGCAGACAAACTCATTCCAGTGATTATGATGTACATTCATTAAAATTCCTTCATCTGCCAGTCACTTATGTCTAATGCAACTTATGCGTTCATAGAATATAGACTGAGTGGCAGGTTGGTGATCTACTTACAGCATATTTATTTGTTTGTTTATTTGTTTACTTGTTTGTTTATTAATAATCTCTTAAAACAACATTTAATTGCCCTATTTATCGATTGCAATAAGTAAAGGTAGACATTCAGAATTCAAGCAAAAAGAACAATTAAAGTAAAATCCAATGATTAAGATGCACTGAATACAATTAGTACATCATAGATCGTTAGGAAACTAACTTTTAGCTACTGTTTTCAGAAACTTGAAACGAAGTTTGACATTTCTTGGAGAACATACAGCGTAATACAGGTACATAGCAAAAGTATACTTGTCCCACCACACTAGAGATAAATCAGAGTGCATCACATTGCTGCTTCTGTGGTATGCCTGCCACCCTCACCTGCTCTGTCCCACACATGCATCACAATTTCTTAGTCTAAACATTGCTTCCTCACAATCTCAGTCCCTTTATCTGTGTGTCATTCAGCCACTCTCATCTGCATCCTGTTTCCGTGTGTCAGGCCACCTGCGGAGAGCTCAGGAACGGCCTGACACCCCAGACCTCAGTACTGGTAGCAGGATGATATTCTGCTTGAGACTAATCAAATATCACACCGTGTCTTTTAGATAAGTAGAGTCAGTAAGGGTCCATTTGATAAGTATCAGTAGAATATTGATAGCATTAGAGAGATAAACAGAGAGAACCAGACACTAGCTGATAAATTGGGAGATATAGGGCCTGTGATACATTGTTTTGTTTTGTTTTGTTTTGTTTTGCAGGCAGTTACCTTGTTTCGTCTCATTTCTGCGAGTCGCTGATTAGGACCACAGGAACCGGAAAAAGAGTCTCAGTTACACCCCTGTGCTCCAAGTACTCTGCTGCTCGGAGCTGGTTGGAATGCGCAGACTTAACTTTCCATCATCACCTAGTATTGAGTACTGTAGAATATTACATTAGGTCACATTCTTTTACAAATCTTATAGTTACTACGGCAAAGTCTGTACAGCAAAGAATGCATCAGTTTTTAGCATGAAAAAAAAAATGAATTGGCAAACACTAAATGGCTAATCTAAGATAATTTGTAGTGGAACAATACACTTCCTTCACCTAGGATTCATCACAGGGATGCCAGTGAAGTTTAACAAACTTTCCTGCTTCATGAGATTGCAGGTCCTGGTTAATTACAGACATTCCATTATAATATCACTGACTACTGGCAAGCCAGCCTGCTGAGGTGACTGCAGTGTAGTCGTATCAAGTGCTGATCCCCATTTCACTGCTTCCTTGAGCTCAGCAAACTAATCCTCACGCTGGGTAGGTTGCTATACAGTGGTTATGTGGGAATGGTGTCCAGCCAATCACGTGCACTATTGCTTTTTGGGGGACGTCTCAATTCCAGCTCATACACGGGACTTCAACTCGTGCATTTCTCCAGTGATGAGCACAGCACGTCCTCAATTATTAGAAAACGGTTTTTGAGGTTTGAAGGGTGGCAAAGAAAGTTGGATGGCTGTGAAAGGAATTACGGCACGCTAAGAGGATGAGTCAGCTTTGTAGGAATCATTCACTCAAGGTTTTATAGCCTATAAAGGCTTATCAAGTGAACACTATGGTCCAATTGCCAAGACTTGCATAGACCATACATCATACCTGGCTTATGGGTCATTGCTCTGGGAATGCCAGGCTGATCCCAAAGGCAGTTTCTCACTATGCATTTTATACCTTTTATCACTGCCTGTCAGCTTTCCCTGTTTGAACTCTGAAGTTACGGTAGGGCTACACTAATGTTAATGCTGATTTTACTGTAACTGAATTCAAATTCCAGATGTTTGTTGTCCATGTGTAATCTTGGGGGCTCAGTCTGAGTGTGATTTTGTGATTGCTGTACATCACTATGGAACCTAATGGTATACAAACAGATATTGTACTTTTGAGTACCAAGCTAAACTAACATGTAAGCTACTTTACATGTATTAGCAATAAATGTTAATGTTTAACTAGCATGACTGTACAGTATGACACTGGCTGTAGCCTTTGATCAAATGATTTTGTGGCCCTATTACACATGGGGTTTACACAGTCTATCATAAAAGGCACAGAATTGTCAACAACTGAGTCTCAGTACACACACACACTGACCTTAACTGAAATGGAACTTTTGCTCATGGTGTGTCCTGAAAAATACAGGGGAATTAAATATTTGAAATTCCAAAGTAGACCAACTTGGACCATTTATTACTCTGTCCTGTCACTTTTATATGATCTTCAGAGGGTAGGCCAAGGGTATACCACACAAATAGTGTAATTTTAAATATTACTGTATGCATTACTGTAGTTTTCAAGTTTTCTTAAACATAACTCCAAAATAAAAATAAAGCAGAACTAAGGACCCAAATACTGATCATATACACAGCACATATACAAGAGACCACTGCAAAGGGTGTAAGAAAAACAGATATCCGACAAAACAACAAGGAATGGCTCTGGAACAATGTGCAGGTGCCAGATTCAGGTGCCGAGGTTCTATGTCTGGCAGGCAAATAAGGAAAGACAGGAACAGAGCAATTCTAGAAGTGCGATCAAATTTCATTGCAAGTCAGGACCCAGGAGGCAGACAGAGCAATGGATTCTAAACAAACATCACAGGTTAGCAAACAAAACACTAACAATGAGAGGACAGGTGCAAACAGACACATCTCAACTGCAAACGTAACTAGCTTAAGTTTATTTAACTAGTAATATATGGGAAGTCTAGATCAGGGAAAGCTATAAGAAACCAGGATTAAGGATTTTTCAACACGAGCTACAAGAGGAGCCAGAAAGAATTTCCTCTCTGATTATATAGCTCTTGGGCCCAGAACTTCCACGTTACACCGAAGTCGTAGGAGCCATTGTCTTATTCTCCAGACTGAGCAAGATGATGTTGCACATGGTGAGTCTGTTGTGGCAGAAACGTATGATACCCAGGAGACAGTGAATTGCCCTCACTTTTCTCACATGGGCATCGTGCTGAATATAATTTGAATGCTCAAATATAATTTCTGTTAAAGCACAATAAAAGGTTGAGCTCGTCTGAATTTTCCTTTTAGGAAACGTTACTTCACCATTGGTCAGAAGTTATGGAAGGATGAAATTAGTTTTGAGCAAAAATACCACAAAAGTCATTTTCCAGTCAGTGGTCTATTTTATCAGTCCGTTACAATTTTACAGTCATGCAGGTCTGTCACATTCCTGAAATACCAACCAACAACCCAGCCACAAATTAGTCTGTAGGCATCGATTAGTAAATGTGTCACTCAGCATAAGAATTATTACATAAATACGAATAAATATCTGCACACCCTCTCTCACAGACACACATAAATGAATATTGCTACCTGTAAGACTGCACTTACTCAATAATTCATTACAAGCAACCAAAGGTTGAGCAGAAATGATACATTTACTGGAGAACAGAATGGTAGCAAGAAGGGATACAAAGGAGAATAAAACTCTTTTCTTCTGTTTTTACTACCCTTAGCCCTGACTGTGCTTTTACAGACCACCCAGGAGCGCCCAAGGGGACAAGCCCCAGCAGGAGCTAGTATCTTACATAAACTCAGGCCCAGTTTAAAATAGTCCCTGTGAACAGTCCCTCAAATCTGCAATCTCTGCTATCTACCCAGCCACTTGGAGGTAGCACACGTCTGCTTTACAATGAAAAGCCATGTCTACACCGGATATCTGTCATTAGATTTTACTCTTTGAATGAAAAACTTCTGACTTTTAATCTTCAAGGCTTCATTTTTATTATTATTATATATAACAATATATAATAATATATAATTATAATAATAACAGATGCAGAGATTTGCAGCTGGTGTATTAAATAAACTTTGTGGAATTTAAGATCTGATACATTGTTTGTATTTACGTCATGTCACTGTTGAATTCTCGAATCTGAAGGGTCTTAAGTAATTTTCTATGCCCAGTCGCTTTAATTCAAACTAACGTTACTTAATGGAAAATATTACAAATCAATTAGACAGCAACAGTGCTTCAGGCTGAGTACCAGGCCTTGCGGTTAGTGATTAAATACCAAACATGATTTATTGATGTAACGCACTTGTGGTCCAAAACGTGAAAACATATAATGAATGGCTTGTCGTACATTACCACTTCCGCAACTATGCAAGATTCCTTAAGTGATGAGCAAATTTCCAAAACTTTTTTGTTGTTGTTGATTTTGAGATGAGACCTACAGTCAGGCTTCTTCATCATATGTTACAGTACTAGGAACAAAAAGCGGCAGCTCCCCTTCTTATCAGAGTTCACTTATGACATTCGGCATGTAGCAGGTAAACATAATGTGGTCGCCGGCTGTCTCTCCCACTCAGTGGGAGGCACTGTGCACTTGGGGGTGGATTACACTCCACTGGCAGCAGACCAACAGGTTGATCCGGAAGGACCGGCCGACTGGACCGCGGTCACCAGTCTGCAGCTGCCAGATGTTCCCTTACATGACTGTGGTGCCACTTTCCTGTGCGATGTCCCGGAAAAGACCGGCTAGACCTATCATTAGCGACCTGTCGGTGGCGTTGTCACGTTTCCGAGGAATTGCATGGGCTTTTGCACCCAAGCAGACATGCATCTCAGTGACGGTGGCTGCCAAGTCCGTTTGGCAACAGACCGAGGAAGGATGTCTTCAGCTGGGCTGCCCCCTGCATCCAGTGCCAGTGTGCTAAGGTACACCAACATACCAAGGCGCCACTGGCATCCTTTGTCCTGCCCGAGCACCGTTTTGACCAGGTGCACGCGGACCTGGTCGGGCTTCTGCCCTCTTCCCTAGGGTTCACCCACCTGCTCACTGTGGTGGACAGGTCCACTCGATGGCCATATGTGGCCAGGGTATTCATTGGTTGCTGCGTCTCCCATTTTGTGGTTCCATCTGACATCCCTTTGGCCGTGGAAGCTAGTTCACATCAGAGCTTTGGACTGCGGTACCCTTGGACTTGGTATGTCCCTCCATCGCACAACAGCCTACCATCAACGGGCTAATGGGCTGCTCTTAGGGCCAGCCTCCGGGATGAGAGCTGGGTCCACAGGCTTCCCTGGGTTCTGATGGGTCTACAGGCCACTCTTTCCATGCTGCTCCTCTGATTGCTGTGATTTTCACAGTTATGCAATGACATTGTGAAATGGAGGAGGGTCTGGATGTTTCGTGCGGTGCCTGGTGGTTGGACACTGAGAGTTGTGTGAAGTGTGTTCGTTAGTGTGACTCGTCTGCCGAGAGAGGGGAAGAGCGATAGCTTGGCCTGTGGGGGCTGTGACTCGTTTGGCAAGAGAGGCCTAGAGCGATCGCTCAGCCCGCGGTGGCTGTGACTCATTTGGCGAGAGAGAGGCCCAGATCGATAGCTTGGCCCGCGGGGGCTGTGACTCGTTTGGCAAGAGAGGCCCAGAGCGATAGCTTGGTGTGCGGGGGCTGTGACTCGTTTGAGACACCTGTCATCTATGGATCTGTCTGTTCTGAAACTGGGGAAAGAATCTTCGGAGGCACTTCTGAGTTCTGCCTAGAAGCCCTGGAAAGGCAAACAGAAATGTGGGATTGACTCAGAGCTGAGGGACTGGGACAGGGGTTCAGGGCATTGGCTGCTGGAAGGGGTTACGATATTTTGACTTTAGGATGGGTAAATGTTTTTCTCTTTCAATACATTATTCAATAAATTGCATGAGATATATTCAACATTTTATTATAAAATGGGGCTTTGTGTTAATGATCTTACCCAACTGTGGCAAAGTGGTCTAATCATGTTTGTTAGGTTAGGTGGTCTGTTTAAAATGCATTTTTGCCTTACAATATTTTTCCCTTGTGATATTTCTGCCTTATTATAGGTTTATTGGAACGTGACCTCATCATAACCTGGGGAGAGGCTGAGTAATACTCGGATAAGTAAAAAGCTGGGGGGGCACGGCTGTACAGTGGTTATCACTGTTGCCTCATGCCTATGGGACCAGGGTTGGAGTCTCTGTTCCATGTGTGTGGAGTTTGCATGTTCTCCCTGTGTCATCATGGGGATTCCCAACACAGTCTGAAAACACGCTAAGGTGAATCTGAGTTACCCGTAGGTGTGCATTTGCGAATGAACGGTAGTATTCCTTCTCAGGGAGTGCCCAACAACTGACAGCAAGTGCTGTATCTGAAAGAGTAGATAATGCAGGTGTCAGGAGAACTGCAGAACATCCAGGGATCACCAGTGATCAGGGTACAAACTTGGGTAACATCTTCATCACCTTCAGTCTGAGTCCCAGGAAGTGTCTACAGAGAGTAAAGCAACTGGCGAGGAAAACGTCCATCAGAAAGAAAGAGAAACTTTGGGAGGAACCATGGAGGAGGAAGCCAGTCCTCCTCTGGGTGACAGCAGGCAGGACAAATTTACATAGTTTATTGGAAGGTAGATTCAGGCAGATGGTGGACAGCACAGGAAAGCAGGTGCATTATACAGCAGTCAGGGAGTTATTCAGGCAGGCAGGTCCTGCTGGAAGCTCTGTAAGGATCATATACTGATCAGAGATCTTTGCAATCTGAGGGCTCATAGATAACCTGCCCCTTTGGAGTGGGGGGCTGTACGGAAGTAAAGCATCCCACAAATGCTGTGGCAAAGGCCATTCAGAGCTTTATAGAAGAATAATAGTAGCTTAAAATCAATACGAACCTTAAAGTAAGTGATGACAAAACAGGACTAATGAGATCAGATTTCCTGGTTCTAGTTAAAACCCTGGTTGCATCTTTGTTCCATGTCCAAAAGGTAAGAACAAAAAACCAATAAGTATTATGTCATCAACACCTTAAGCTACCTTAGAGCCAAGTAGCCACACTTCTGAGCTGGATTTAGTAAGAGGTAATTACTGGCCACTCAGCTCCTGATATCTAATGAAGAATCTTTGACAGCTCTGACACGGTTCCTTAATGTTTTGTTTTGTTACGTTTAGCTAAAAGTTCAACTTTTGTCCACAGATCTGTCCACATTGGTCCTGTAGTACGGTAGAACAACCAGGTAGTCTTTAGGAAACTGGAGATGGACTGCATTTTTTTTCACAGTGGTGGTTTCCTGCATGGTGTATGACCACCACTCCTGTCCAGCATGTTTCTTATCTAGTGCCTGCAGATCCTTAGCTGTCACCATAGGATTCAATGTCATTTTCTAAGCTTGTACGTTATGCCCTGGCATTAACCTTTATGAGCTGCCATTCCTAGGGAGACCAGCAGTGGTGCTGAATGTCTTCCGACATTCCCATTCCCATTCCGACATTGAATTTCTATGGCTGGGTGGAGGCCCAAGTCTGTATTAAGCCAACTGGGAAACTGTGTGTTGGAAAAATAAATTAAGACAATATTAAGGGGTCACACGCCTCTGATTTATTTTAACTAAAAATTACAAGAAATTAGTGCAATATATTTTACTGCAAGCTTTTACATGCCTTTGTCATGACCTGCTCGTTCGATCCTCCTGTGTGCCACGCCCCCCTCGTTACCTCGTGTTAATTCCCGATTGTAATCACCTGTTACCTGTTATGTTCAGTCTGTCCTGTGTATTTAGTCCGCGTCTGAGTTAGTTTCCCCAGATCCGTCATTGATGTTGTCTGCCGTATTGTCCTGTCCGCTCCAAATAAACCCCGTTTCTGGAAACTTTCTACCCGTAATCACGGCTCGACTTGCCTGCTTCCCCGCCCGCACGCGACGTAACAGCCTTATTCCGATGTCCACTTAAATCTCTTTATGTCAGGTCGCATGAATTAATCGGAAAGACTTACTACATATGCTATGTTTTCAAGATCCTAGAGATTCACATACATACTGCATTAATAATCTTGAGTGTTTAAATAATTTACTCAGCAAAAATATGACAATGCAGTATGTTGTGTCTGTGCGTTTTTTCCATTTTATTTTTATTATAGACTTAGATGAAGATCATATCACATTTTGGGGGTCGTTCTTGCAGCAATCTAGATAATTCCAAAGACTTCACATCCTTTTTCTCACATTTGTACCAGAAACTTAGAAACACAGGCGAATGCTTTTTTCGGTAATATCTGAACGATCTATTCCTGTTGTTGCCTTTCCATTAACATCCACTAGATGTCCCTCAAGTGCCACCCAGTATACACCTATTATGGTTCTCTTATCACGCTTATCAGAGGTGAATGATTTGGAAAAGAAAGGCAACAATGGTCGATGAAAAAATAGCAGTTATTTTTGCACTAATATATATGAGGTATTTTTGCGTACCATCTGTATATGATGATCTGAAAAGCATACATTCCACACCAGACCCCCTGATGTAACCGCTACAGTCGCCTCTTGTATGTATGTTACAGAAACTCAGTCAGCCTTGCCATTGTTAGTCAAAAGAAGCTTCTTCTTGTCAGTGGGAGCCATCCAAGTAACACAGCCCCCATAGATAAAGCGCTTCCTCAGTCTTTATGAGTTGGTGTCAAGCATACATGGGATTTGGCCTTGCCCCTGCATAGCACCACATTCAGTCGGGCGACCTTGATGTGAAAGACAAAAGGCAAATGGAATCCCTAGAGGCTGGGTACACGAGTGCAGTCACAAAGACAGCAGTCCGTCAGAGTGGCATTCAGCCTTGGGATCAATACGGGGGCCTCGGACTGAGAGCCCAGACCGTACAAAGCTGCTGTAGCTTGGCCCATTTCTCCAAAGAGGCACCCCCCCACGTCTCCGCACTGTCCTGCGGAGCACAGTTCCGTTTGATTCTGCCAATAAAATGGGAGGCGGGCCTATGCTTCATAAGAAAGCAAAGTTAACGCGCAGAGAGGCATTTAAAGACAAAAAAAGACAGATCTGCGCAAGTATATCAATCTGCCAGGGGAGAGAGAAAGAGAGAAGCCGGACTGAGCAGAGAGGCGGCTGTGAGAAAGAGCTGTTGCTTAGGGAAGGCCTCTTCCCCTCCGCTGGGCCCAGCAGGGCTCCTGTGCCGCTGTCACAATGCCAGCGCTGCCTGCCGGCCCAGTCCAGGGCACTGGCTTACGGAAGCCGTCCGCTGGGGACCCCAGAGAGCCACGCGGGGACAGCGTCATCCACAGAACATCTTCACGCAAAGTGCAATTTCATTCAAAAGACGGCATTCTACGATAAAACGGCAGAACTCCATACAAGAAATGCTAAATATTAAATATACTGATATGCATTCAGCATATACAGGCTGTTCACAAGCCAACTGGGAAACTATGTGTTGGAAAAATAAATGATTTATTTTAGCTAAAAATTTGCAAGAAATTAGTGGAATATATTTTTTTCATGTTTTTTTGGACAGGCACATCAACAAAACATTATAACCATAATTATTTAACTTAACTTATGAAATTACAGTGGTTTTGTATTTTATGTAGCTAGTACAATTAAGTCCTTGATTTCACATCTCATCCAAAGGACGTCACCATTTGTACAGCACAATGTCCCCATCACTGCACTGGGGCATTGGGATCCATACAGACCACACGATAGACTTACCTGCTGGCCGCAGTGTCCCCATCACTGCACTGGGGCATTGGGATCCATACAGACCACAGGATAGACTTACCTGCTGGCCGCAGTGTCCCCATCACTGCACTGGGGCATTGGGATCCATACAGACCACAGGATGGACTAACCTGTGGTCACACCAACACCTCTTCCACCTGATATAGAAGAAACTTTCTGGTGGATACTATCAAGCAGGAATTGATATCTCCACTAACAATGTGGGTTTGGGTACCAGACCGCTTTATTGGGTTTTAGTTACTCCTACTCTTAAGTTCTCCATGGGGATAGACTACAGACAGCTGTAGGGGTACTTATAAGACCCAGGAAAGGGGCATATAGTTTGCAGTTTTGCCCAGTGGACAAGAAAATTGTCTCTATGTGACTGTGACTTGCATAGAAGAAAACTTGTTTGTGTGTGTCGGAGAGAGTGATAAGCAGA